>JAWPHD010004042.1:45000-199177 GCA_037043455.1 Cyrtodaria siliqua
AGCCGTATATTTATTGGATATTTCATGGTGTGTATTGAGCGTCAGCTTCACGTCGCCCATCTTGGGATGTATTTTCGCAGTGCATTATGGGTTGTTTACTATAGTTACCTTTTAGAAGCTGTCATTCATAAACGATGTCGGCATATTGGTGTGAACAAATTATGCCATACAAAGGCATTAAAAGGAAATTTGATGTAAGAGTCATGTAATTATTACAAATATCTATTGATTTACACTGAGTAATAATTATCTTTAATTCTTTTTAGTGATTTAATTTTAGTTTATTACGTGTGTGCACAGATTTGAATTGTGTTACGCAATTATTTTATGTGCGCACAGTTATTTTATGTGTTCTGCACACTGTTTTGTTGTGTACTTGTGTGGTTATATAAGCTCCTCTCGCTTTAAAATCAGAGGAGAGACGACTGTGACGCTTGATATAGATCTAACATATAGAGAATCATATGTAAAGAAAAAGAACACATTGTAGGTTAAACATTTTATTTGAAGTAGATCTATTTAAATAAACCTGAAAAGTTGGGATAAAGGGATTGTATATTTGAAATTAAAGTCCCTCTGCCTATTGTCATAAAGAGCATTGAAATATTCAAGCATCATTATTTTATAATCAGACCAGTTGATCAGTTATTTATATCAGATGTTATATAAATATATATAGAGAACATTGTTTTACTATTAAAACTAAAGAGGTAAATATAATATATAGTTGAACTGATCATTGTGTTTAATGTGTTTCCCCGATCAATGAGTAAATTATTGAAACACATGTTGGAGTCAATATGAGTTTTGACTGATCTCTCTGAGATATATATATACAAAATAAAAAGAAAATAAACGGTCAGCTACCAAAATATAAAAGTACAAAAATAAACAGCCAGCTACCTAAGCGCGTAACATGTTTCTTAGCTAGTTAGAGCTATTATCTTGTCTGATTTGTTTTTAAAGAACCAAACTCAATGTTTATAATCAATAATAACATAAATGAAATACATGTATAGGCTATTTACCTACCTGTCATGGTATTTGATTGGTCAATACCTGTACAAATTCTATTTATAGGTTATGCTGCATACACTATTTAATTTCAAGACAGATGATTTAAACATAAGTTGCATTAACAAACTTTATACATATTGTTTACTTTTAATGGATGACACAACCTAGACAAGGATGTCATGGCAATATATTGCATGTTATATACAAAAATAGCCTGATATTGATGAGTTCTAATTACTGCAAGGTGGACTAAATAGTGCACTGTTTTTTAAGTAGTTTGTTTGTATGTTAGCTTGTGTATGAGTTTACGGTAATTATGTGGTATACTGTCAGATTGGTTGTAAAGTATATTTAGTCGATTGTTCCGTTATCCTACTTCTGACTGTGCTATTTTTGAAAGTACATTCATCTTAAAGGAGAATTTCCAGTATCGACATTAAGCTCATGATAATAAAGTATTCTTTTATATGGGTTTCAACCCACTAAGTACTACTCAAGAAATCAGGTGCCTTGTACAAGAGCTGTGATTTGTAAACGTTCTACTGATGTATCTTCAGTTCTACTTAAATGTATTAGATATCCAGGCATACGAGTAAAGATATATACATATAATATGGAACGTGTTTTGTGATTAGGTGCATGGATTCTCCTTCCCAAGGGAAAGGACTTATAGTCATGTGAACATTCTCAATCAAACAGAGACTGCAATATTTCGTATGTGTCGTTTTCGGCCGTTTCCAAAGGTCCATTAACATACTCTTAGCATGCGTTGCTATTGTTTCCTAGTAATCTAAACTCCTCCATCAGTTGGAGGAGTGTGTTTATATTTAGCTCAGTGATTGCCGGGGATGAGTTGATAAGAATAAAGGCTTCAAATCCAGGATCTGTTTCGGTTGACTACCGACATTAATTCATAGATGTTATTTAAAGATGTATTACTTTCCATCTACTAGACGGAGCACACATTTACTTTCTGTTTTCAAGTGCTCAAATAATGACGATAAAGTTGGTCATCTGTTAA
This sequence comes from Cyrtodaria siliqua, assembly GCA_037043455.1. Taxonomy (NCBI): domain Eukaryota; kingdom Metazoa; phylum Mollusca; class Bivalvia; order Adapedonta; family Hiatellidae; genus Cyrtodaria; species Cyrtodaria siliqua. Next base: position 47,039 of record JAWPHD010004042.1, read on the forward strand.
AATATCCAGGAAATTCAAAATATGTGCGTTTTAATAACAATAGAAACGCATGTTACATTTTCCCAGATCGCAGTCAATTAAAACAAGGATTCAAAACAAACAAGGCTTCTCCGTGGCCGAGTGGTTAACGACGTTGCGTTGTAAAACTTCTCGCCTCTCGCCGATGTGGGTTCGAATCTCACTGGGAGCTCGCCTTGTAAATGAGGAAGTGTCGATTCTTATGAATGGTGGGAGGTGTACAGTACTGGTTTTACCCTGGAAATGTGGGTTGTATGCTTCCACCACAAAAACAAAATTCGACCGTCATATATAACCTTAAATGTGCTGAAAATGACGTAAAACACCATACAAACAAACAAATTAAAACAAACAACTACTAGAGCAAAGTCGGTGGTGGGCCAGTCGCAGATATCCACAATTTTCCGACAGGTGTACATACTAAGCAACCATTGTGCTAAATACGAACACCCTCCTTCAACTGGCGTACAAGTTCATACTATAAGGAAACAATACAAACGCAACGATTTTTTTTTTTAAATGTTTGGATTTGATAATCATTGTAACCAGATGGACCAAGTTGAGACAACTCACCAAGGGAGAATCAAGGATAAATAAATTTACAAATGTATTTACAACAAGATGAATAGAATACAAATGAATATAAATGACAAAGTATCAACGTTTTAAATCATGTTTAAAATGAAGTTCACTACACGTTAGATGGAATCACTTAAAACTTGAGTAAACATTAAACTGTTCGGTTTTAATCAGACTGAATACCTGTATTTATGATATATGTATGCTATATCACATGCTATTTTATATCGCAAAGCTATATCTAACCGAGTCCTTCCGGTACAGTTCCCGGCATTAATACTTCACATCCGCGCTATATTGCAATCCCCTCATTAGCGGTTTTTATTCGTCCCGGTACCACACATACTTCCGATGACGTAATTCACACGCGACGCCCACTCGCACGATCCTTCCCGGCGATGGCCCAAGTCCCGGTATTACACATCCGGTGACGTTATCTGCGTAGCTATCTGCGTAACCAGGCGCTCTTGCATAGCGTCTCCGTGGCTACCATCTTGTATGCTGCCCAAATAGCGAATGTTGTCGTTCCCGTGTCTTTTGACGCGTTCCCAACCAACGACCCCGTCGACCACGCTCCCGACAATACGCTCTACATGCTCTAGCTACGCTCCTAGCGTATACGGCTACAAAATATATACCCAGTCTTACAATGTTATCACAACATGTATTGTATAATAGCACTAAGGTATCACCATACGTAATAACTGATTGCAAAGCAATCTTTATTCAGAATGAATGAACCCGAATTCTAAACCTTCTTCGAATAGAATGTATGCTAAACTTTAACAAAACGTGTAAAACAATTGCAGATGTAATTTATCGAAAATTAAATCTCACATTTCTAGATGTAACGCGAAACTTACCACCTAATATTTCAACAATAGACTGAATAAATAATTCGTTTTACATCCCGTTAACACATTATAGGCTGAAATGGTACAGCGACCTCAGAGTGATTGAATAATAATGACAATATAAAAACCAACCTCAGAGAGATTTATACTGTACAATAAACAATAACCGTTTATGCAATAACGTAATGACAGTTAACAACCTTCGTAGACAAAGTACATACTATCTGAATCGCGTATTCCATTTACTATCTACAGAACAACTGGCATTATCAATAATGTAAATATATGCCCCAATAATCTTATCAGACAATAATATGCTAAAATATTCTGACGTTTGAAAACGTACAAGAATTTAAGACAATATCTATGGCTTTTACCGGCATATATTTACTTCAGAATAACAATTTAAATATGACAATAATTTACAACAAATGAAATAGATTTGAATTACCCCTTGCCGTTATGGTATTGGTCACTAACTACCCTGGATAATGGCTTGCGATCCTGTGACAAGTTCTTATGATTTCGACACCCATATATACAGTCCTTACACGGATACCTAGTGGAACACGCCATCCATGCAAATGTCAAATGTCATGTTATTCGGACTGCTCGAACTGCACGTAGTGTCGGAATTTTGTTCAATATCTTACATAAGAATTCTATACATTTATTACTCCCGCACTGGTAAATACTGGCAAATTTACTCATAATACACAGCTTGTAAAAACATAACTTTCTTAATAGTTGATGGATTTTGATGAACGCCAAAACAACTTATTCTTTATCAATAGAAAGAATCTAGTAAAAGATCATTTATTAGATATAGGCATCGATTAAAAGTGATGCGCTTGGCAAAAATCTACCAAAATTCCTATCAAAAATCACGGGAAATGAGGCCCCGGCAAACACAGTTAAAAACTCTAAGTAAATATGCACTCATTTTGTTACAATCATGTTGTTTGACCTTCTGACATCTGTCTCAGGACCCAGAGGTACGAGCCGTGCTATGAAATATTCGTTGTCATTTAAACATCCCAAGCAATTACTGTGCCAAATATAGACACGGATGTTTAACTGATTTAGAAGGATTTTAGGTTACGGGGAATACAAATGCATGCTGAGCCATTATAATAGCATGTAAGGCATTTCCTTAAAATATTTGAAATGAAGCCTTTAATGTTCCTTTTGGTGAAATTGATAATTTGGCCTTGACCTCTAGCCGCAAGGGTCATATCATGGAATTGAAGACTTCATTGTCATCAACTCATCTTCGGCAATCTAAACACCCTCCAACTGATGTTACAGTAGGAGTTTGGGTTACTAAGAAACAATAGCAATGCATGATGACCCCATATGTCTATGAGTCCTTTCCCCAGGGGAAGAGAATCTGTGCATCTAATCACAAAACACGTTCCATATTATATGCATATATATTTATTTACAGAATGTAAGAAATGTCATTGCTATTATTGAATTAATGTTCATTATGGTGAATATTACATGTTAACCTTGACCTCTGGCCCAAGGGTCCAGAATCTAGATCCAAAACGTTCCTCGTCATATAGGCAGCATATACATCCTCTGCAGTAGGAACGCCACGATCCTATAACATATCAGTTCTGTTCGCATTTTAACTCCGCGAACATGGACTATTTCTTTGTATTTTACGGACTATTTTACGAATTTTCAATTAAAACAGACGCCATTGTATTACACCCGAAATTGGGCGAGCTACGTCGGCGAGCACTACGGGTACCTATGGAGTCTAACAACACGCGTACAGTGTTTCATACCGTAGATTATGTAAACACTAATACCTTACCGGACGAAATAACGTCCCATTATGTGTCAACACGATGCAGTGTTGGTGACTGACAGGTCACCGTGACATAACTTGACACGTGAAATTGACATGTTGTTGCAAGTTGGATTTGGGATTATTATCTGCTGCTGGAGGTCCATGATGAAGGTATTTGTTTTGTCATTAAAATGTGTTTGTTAATAAACAGTACACACCCCTTTTAGATCGTGCATATTTAGACATTGGCCAAATACAGTGCGTATAAAAGTAGTGTATAGTGTATAATAGAAAGTTTATAATCACTATAAGTGTTTTGCGTGTATTCCGATCTTTCCAGTAACTGGATGTACTGTAAACTGTAGAACGTTTCGTGGAATAAAATAATTGCTAGTAGAAATGCTATCAATGTCCCCCGCACCCCGCTCCCACCCAAGTACGGTAGATGGGGGTGTGGGGGTAGATGGAGCTTGCATACCGAAAACAAGGAGGGGGTAAGAAAACTAGAAACCCCCTCCACCCCACCCCTCAGATGCATGAATGTAAATAGTTAACGTTGTCTCTATATCGTTATGTTATCCCCATTTTCTCGCACATTCGTGAATACATAACCCGATACAACTACCATTGAAACAATGTAATCTGCCATAGACATTTGACTGAAATATCGGTCAGATTCATATTTATGTGCAGTCAAGTTTTGAGGCAAGGAAGTGATTTTGAATTTACATTTATTTACATTCTGTTGCGAAAAAAACAACGCAATTTCGAGAAAGTACATTTCACTTCAAAGCCTTTAAGGCGGTGTAGCTACTACGCTTGCCTCCAGTGTGTCTCAAAAAAAAAAGACTATTCCATGGGCTGGGAATATGCTGTGAAAGTGGAACAATGTTTTTAATGGATCTCAAGTTGGGCTACATTATATTTTACATGTATAATGAATGATGAGAGATGTTTTTATTACATTAACCGTGTTATTGAGCACAAGTAGTATTCATGCTTTATTCAATTTAGTTATTTTATCTTTTCTTTTTTAAATATGTTACATTATGTATAACAAAGGATAAACTATGTCTGTTTGATCATTGACATTGGATTGATGTTGTTTTCAGAGAGGTCTCAAATGTGAATCGTGCCCTTGAGCAGCTCTAAGTGAATTGATACTGACGACTTCAGAATGTCAACCGTATTAAATGCCATTGGATCATATGGAGGTAAGAGCCTTTTTTAAAAAATTGTTTGCACTTGTGTAGTTCTTTAAATGGAGCTTGTGTTATGCTTGCACGGTGCTGTATAAAGTTAGAGTAAAGAAAATATTCAGTGATAGTGCAGCGTGATTGTCATATGAGCTCGTGTAAACTACATGTACTGGATACATGCGAAAACAAGTTGTGTTAAAGGGACACTAGGCAGTCTTTATTTGTTTAAAACTACTTCTGGAGTTCGGTTAATTTTTCTGCATAGTTTGCATTTGTGCATCATTAATATTATTTATTAGAATAGTTTATTTCTAAAACTAGCGGCATCACCACATTTCGAGAGAGAAAATAAATAGTTGTATATTAATGTTTTCTCCCCATGTAAAATGACCTTACTAAGTCATTAAAGTAAAATATCCTATGAACAAAACGTGTAAAATTTAACAATTTTAGATTTTTGGCCAGACTTGTATTTTATTCCCCTTCTAGTAAAAATGGCTTATAGAACATTGCACCCTCTGTCAGATTTAACTTTCCTTATAATATATTCTTGCTGTACTGTTGGGTGAAACATACATTAAAATGGTTCTATAATCATGTCAGTTCAATCATATACTCGTATGATACACAATATAATATGTATTGACCCTTTACTTGATGTGTCATTTACTCAGTTTTGGTCAAGGGACGTTTATAGCATATCGGCTTTGAATCCAGTGAACACGGATTCAATTCTTACTGGCGCCACTGGGTTACTTCGATGTGTCCTGCTAGCCTCGTTCGTCTGATGGGAACGTAAACCGGGTGGTCCTGTGTATCGGAGTCTGTCCTCCCTCCAAGCACGTTAAAGAACCATAGGTAGCTAATCGGTAGTAAGCGTAGTGCAGGGTTCCTGGATGCCTATGTATCTTTCCTCCTCTCTTTCGGGCGGTTCGAAATAACCTAAACAACTTGTTGATGAGGCGTTAAACAATAATTAAATTTTAAACTGTCCCATTCCCCTAAACATGCCCTATATCCCTCTCGCAACACCTGATTCAAATTGAATACTCTGCTCGACTTATATTAACTTTTTATTCTATGTCTTTCTTTTCTTTCAGTCTGCACGTCATGTGGAAGAAGACTCCATGTACACCACTGGCCAGAGTCAATGCTGAAGTTTATGTTCGCTTAATAAAGTATACATATGAACTAAAATATTGTCTTTATAATTATGTCTACCACCACAAAGTGGTAGGTGAGACAGATTAGATTTGGCCTTTCCGTTCGTCTGTCACAAATCTTGTCTGCGCTACTTGTTGGATTTTGACGAAACTTTGTACAAACTCTTTATTACTTTCTCTGAAGCTAATTTCATAAAACTTCATACTTTGAATTCCTTTGGTGAAATGATAATCCCTGTTTATTTCGAAGTCAGTAGTCGAAAGGTCCGTTACCATGACCGGAAAATGAAAAGTATTGCCCACACAGTTTTTCCTCTTACCTAAAGCAAATGTCATGAAACTTCATTGTTGGACAGTGGAAAGAGGATGATCGTTTGATTTTTAGGTAAAAGGTCAAGTTCCCTGCATACATCCACTATCCAAGGATAATCATATGTTACAACACACATGCTATAATATTAATGGTATAATATATGAATATTTTCTTGCACAATGTTGAATCCAGTAAAACAAGTGGTTTTGTTCACCGATACTGTCGCCTGTGAACCAAACCACTTGTTGTTAAATTACAGGATTCAACAGTGTGTAAGACATATTCCGATCATCCATTTTTTTTTTAAATCATAAATTAAAAAATCTATATATTAAAACAAACAAAACATGCTATTTGATGAAAACAGACGTATTCAAATTTTCAAAATAGCAATATTCGCAGAATATAGTAGATTTCAACTTCTGAAAACAAACATGTATTTTTTTTCCAGGAAATAATACTTCTATGAATATAGTATATATGTTCAGGGAAATGTTTATTAATAATATGTCTGTTTTCAAATACTACAAATCGTAACGCACCGTACATGTTTATTCAGTATTTACTTTCAATATACTAGTGAGTATGACTGCGTTCTGGGACCATATAAATATAAAAGAATAATATATATACTGACGAGATAAAGAAACGCCTCATCGGGAATTTCTGCTATATATTGTATGTACACTATGCTGCTGTTAATCGAATGGTACATGGCTACGTAAGACACAGCAAATATTATTTCTTCAAAGTTTGATTATTGGCAGAGTATCTGTTTGGCTCAAGCATGTGAGCAAACTTAGGATGCAAATTTCTGCAAACTCTTTATGTTAAATACAGTACTAAAATAGTCAATTTTTCAAAGAGGAACTTCAATATTTATGAATTTCTTGTTATAAAGTGTACTGTGATTAAAACGTCTACAACATCACAGTTGTGTCCTTTCTCTAACCAACTGCAACTTTGTTTTAATATATAGCGGAAATTCCCGATGAGGCGTTTCATTATCTCGTCAGTATACAAATATATATATATATAACTATATATGCCCTATAAATATAATCGACCCGCACTTTTTGGATTCACGCGTTCAGTGTTTCACAACACCACACATCTGGCAAGTGCTCCATTGACACAATGTCATGTCCACGTTTATGTTATGAAATCTTCGAGTCTACACATAATCATGTTTGTTACCGACAGTAGCATGTACTTGTCAGTCATTTATTTACTTGGTTAAAGGGACACATGCCAATCTTGCTTTCTTTAAAACTCGAGTCGCCCCCTCAGTTTTAAACGAACAGTTAAAAGAATATACTTCTTTCTGCCTGTTAAACTTATATTAGTGTATCGCTTTTTCTGATTTCGAAAATTAACTCTGCAACGTATGTTGCCGCCATCATGATTTCATATTCTGATATACCGTTGCAACATTGTTTGTTAAAATAAATTGGCCACTCTGACATAAACCCAAAGCATGTATAGATAAATTAGTGTAAAATACATGAACACATACATTTTAAATATATGTGTTTACATAACGAAATTATTGAATTGTTTCTGTAGCCGGTCGTCTTTCCTTAATGAATATGCATGTTGCCGTCTTTGGGTCGGACGGTCCTGTTACTTAATTAAATAACTTGTCTCCGTTTATTGAAATTCTACATATATACAGAGGAGAGATGTATCTATATGATTTTGTTATTATGCTCGCTTCTAAAATGACGAAATAAATCGATTTGAATAAAAGGCGCATTCTCAGCAATACACAACGTATTGTGTGTACGGGTTGGAGGGGGGAAACCCACCGGGTTGGAGGGATTATTGTTGCTCTCATAAATACTACATCAATAATATAACAACTAATGAACAATGCTGAAATCGATTTATCTTTATAAATGAATTCATAATTCCACAATTTTATTCCGTGCGAAGATCGATTTGGAACGTCGATTCGGCGTATTTAAACGATTACGGTGTACTTTGTTAATTTTCGGGGGGAAAAAGTACTTGCCTCCGATTTTTTTTATATTTTACATATCTGCAGAGGAAAGATGTATTTACGCGTACATGCTTTTGGTTTTTTTCTCTCGCTTCTAAAATGATGAAATAAATCAAATTTGATTAAAACTGCGCATTAGCAGCTATATATAACTTAATCAATACGGTATGGAGGGTGGTGGGGTGGAATGAGAGGCGGGGCTGCAGGGATACTACCGTAATGGTGTCCTTGAGAAAAACGGTGAACATTCTACTCTAATAATTTATTAAATACAGAACAATTTTGAATTCAATATATCTCTTAAAAAGGATTTCACAAGTTCATGGTTTTATATCCCGCGTGTACATTAACTTCGAAAGGCGATTGTTCATATTTTAGCGAACACGGTGTACTTTGTTAATTTTGGGGAAAAAAAGTACTCTTTTCTGATTGACTTTAAATTTTGGGTTTTAATAGTAGACATGTCAATGAACACTTTCGTGAAAAAAAATTCATTCTCGCTGTTAAAACTATTTTTTTTTGCATTTCCTTTCCCGACGTACCGTTACAATTTTGTTTGTTAAAACCTATTTTGAGCACTCCGGCATAAACCAAAAGCATGTATAGATCAGAAATTTAATCTGGAATGCATGGATACATACATTTGAAATATATGTATTTAAATAATGGAATTATTTCATTTTTTGTGTACCCGATCGCGTCTGTAAATGTATATGCCTTATGCCGTGTTTGAGTCCGTGGTGCATGTTAGTTAATTTTGGGGGAAAAAAAGTACTTGTCTCCGATTTCATTAAAAATTTGCATATGGACAGAGGAAAGATTTATCTACGCGTAAATGCATTTGTTTTTATTCTCGCTTTTAAAATGACAAAATAAATCGATTTTGATTTAAAAGCGCATTTTTGGCAATTTAAACCTTAAAACAACCTAAATTCATCCCTTTGAAAAATACCTTTAACTATTAATGGGAATTACACGAAGTGTACACCAATTCTGTTCGACCAATGTAGTTTGTGAATATTATTACTTTAACAACGATCTGTGATGGTGTTTTGTTATAATCATAGTTTATAAATAAGAGGTAAAGAAATCTGACCAGTGACAATTTTCCCGATAATGTAATTTTGTTATCGATTTTATCACGTGACCTTGTTTGATAAATATTCCTGCGCCATAGGGCTGGCGTTCCTACTGCTGTGTCAAATATGAACACCCTCCTTCAACTAATAGAGCAGGAGATCAGGTTACGAGGGGAAAAAAAGAATTGACGATCGGACGGAATCGTCTACAGTATATCCGCTGTGTCTTCGATAAGTGCGACTATAATCACATGAATAAGTAATCATCTAAACATAAATAAATAAGAGTTGACACCTTGGGTACCTATTTTGCATTTAGTGTCACACCGGATGGGTATACCAAAATCCACAGCGTATGTTAATATACTGAAAAGAAAAAGAAACGCATACTGGGTATTTCCGCTATATATTTTATGTTTAATATGCCACTGCTAATCGAATGGTACAGGGCGACATAATGCTTGTATTTTCGGAAAGTAGGTTTAAACAGCAGCGAACACACCAATGGTTACCCATTTAAAGTTTCATTATCGACACAATGCGAATTTAGTAAATATACATTTTACTTCATACAATCATACATTTACATGAAATACATAACTAAATAAATACTATCAGGAATGGGATTCAGAAGTAAGCTATAAACTTTTACGAATCTGTCTCCCAGTAGACTCATTATACTTTTATGCGTGTGACACTATCTTATTTGTAATTGTATAATGTGAATAACGAAGATTGAGCTAGAATGGTTGCCGACAGCAATTATAAGCTCAGCACCAAGTACTATAATGGAACGCCATGACTATCTTGTGCTGTTTAATATATGCATTGCATTTCCTTTTATATGTGGTAGATGTTTCATGGTATGCAGTGCATTTTTAATTATATGTGGTAACTAAATTTGTATATGTCGTAGAAAAGTATTTATATGCAGTAGATTAATCATTATATGGGATATATAAAGAAATATAAAAAGATCGGACAGGGAAAGTAGCATTCAAGGAGGACAGTCAACCACAAAACACAGAAACAAACATGTAAAAAGAAAACAAGAAGGCAAAGGGTTGACAACAGGGCTACCGCCTTGGAACGGTCAGTGGCAAAGTAGGCCACTGGGGGTTTAAACTAGTTCTAGGGTGCACCAAACCTCACACTTACCCTTCTGTCATCCCATTAAAACAGGACAGTGTAAATAACGAAATCACCGCCATGATCTAATCTCTAACCAACAAGACAGCACCAATGAGTAATACAAGTAAAACACAAACATGCTCGTGTAAATATAATACCACAAAACAATATCCTAGAAAGCCACAATGAAGGTACTCAATGTCTTGGCAGAAGCCAGAGCAATAAGAGAATAAACCATTAACGGCACAACAAGAAATATCATAGACAAACATCAAACGCCACAATCCCAATGAGCTTTAGGTAGACGTCATCATAGGGTCAACAGCCTGTCCGGTCATCGTACAATTAAAGAGGAAAGTATAGAGGCGAACTGTAAAAGGGTCCACTACTAAGCATGCAGTACGTTGCAAAATGATAGGGTCATAACCTCTTTTGATAAACGTTTTACCAAGTTTAACACAGATAGTATGAAAGTGATCATGACCAAGAATCTTACGAAGTTTATAAATCACATCACCATAGAAGTCAGTGTCACAGGATGACCTTAGTGATTGGGGTTAACTCAGGAAAGAATCAATGACGGTGAGTGCATTTACATAAGTTTAATAAACTTTTAAAATATGTTTAATATATATACAATTATCTAAAAAAAAAAGCGAATACACAAATGAACTATGAAAAGACTGTTCTCACGAACGTTTAAGACGTTCTTAGTATTGTTATAAATACTGAATGTTAAAGCTATAACAATGTTGATCTATGATCTAGCGCGATAACGGTGATGCGCGAGAGCTCATGAAGATGATGATGCGCGAATTCAATGGATGATTGTCATCAAATGCCTTCTGTAAGGGTTGATGACGCGATGCAATGATAGTTATCTCCACTGAGATTGTGATTGATGTTCCTCCAGTGAGGACTGATGACGGGCCCACCTTGTGTCCCGTTGTTTGTCGTTAATACAACCTTGCCATGCTGCGCAGGTACGGGGACCGTCTCCACCGCTCGTTACGTTATCCGCTTAGCTCCACTCCGAATTATCCCTACTTGGATGGCTTATCTCCAACCCTGGATGGCTTATATCCTGTTTGGCTTAGGCTGTAATTATACATACCTTTTAGCTGTCGGTTGACAAACATAACAATCTTGCATAATTATCATTACCCAAACAAATCATTATTCAACAAATATATGTAAGCTGTACTAATGATGAGTAGCAATGTATACATATTCTACAACGCCATGTATACGCCATGTACGTCGCTGTTAATCAATGCCCCTAATACATGTAATATAAACATTATCAAATCACTCATATATTACACTCACTGAGGTATGCATGCACGCTTGTCAACTAATGACCACATTATACAACGCTATGCATACGCGTCGAACATTTAATTTATTTACTCATCTCATTGTTAACTAATGTTAACAATCGTGTATTACAATCACTGAGTTATACTCCAACGTTAACTTATGCACCTATTATCCACTGTTATCAAATTAATATTGTTTACAATTAATGATCAATTACAATAATTACATCTAATAAAAGTAACTTCAAAATAATATGCTAGTCTAAAGTTAATGTTTGAAAACATCAATGGTAACCGGATGTCGTAACCGCCAAACAAGATGGCGCCGCCCACTGAATACAAATGTACGATAAAATTTAATAAAATAAATACTAACCACATGTTGCCTGTGAATTTTGCCGTCCGATCTATGTTCCAACAAAGTAACTATCGATCATCCTTGCAAGAGCTAGAAGACAATGGGTTTTATAGCAAACATTACGCCCAAACCATTATTTCCCCTGTTCAGTCCGTGACAAACGTGGCTAAATCTGCAGTATTGAATCTACACGAGAGGACCCTTACACAATTTTGCCGTTTAAGGAAGATAGACCTTTACGTTTACATGCATTAGCACAAAACTAAACTTATGACACGGCCTCTCTGGCGGCCACTTTAAATGTGCACGTTTTTACGTGTTACATGAATAGATCATGAATATTGTGAAATTGTTTCAACTCGAACAATAGATTTGGGTGTAACCGACAACTTACAAGAGCTATGTACGACCAATACGCTCTACCCGTGACATTTTGTGACAGTCAGGTTGTGATAGTCCTTGTCGCAGAAGAGTCCTTAAATTACTTTTATATTTGGAAAGAAGATCAGGGTTACGATAATACAATTTTGCAAAGGTTTTACGAAGTTTATGGTAACGGTAACCCTGATTGAGTAGCTTTTTAGTTATACAAAGATTACGAATATAAAAGTCCTCAACTCGAGTACAAGCTCTTGAAAAACGTATAAGTTGAGACACATACACCCCATAAGAAGTTGCTCGGGGAACATCCCCATCCAAGTGGGGGTAATTAACAATGTCAAAATTACAATCATCTCTCTTGTCATAGATTTTGCTAATTATTTTACCATTTTCAATCGAGAGATCTAAATCAAGAAAAGAAGCGTTATTATCAGATATATTAGCTTTATTACGCTGAAGTTCTTTAGGATGAATATTATCAACCATAGTTGGAAAGAAAGTGTTGTCAATGTTCAGTATGACATCCAGATACCGAGAGGTGTCATTAAAATTAGTCATTGTATGTAGTAGATAACCATTATATGCAGTCCAGTTATCATTATATGTAGTGCATTTATTATTATATGCAATAGTTTGTCTCATAGTTGGAAAGAAGGGTTGTCAATGTTCAGTATGTCATCCACATACCGAGAGGTGTCATTAAAAATAGTCATTGTATGTAGTAAATAAACCATTATATACAGTCCAGTTATCATTATATGTAGTGCATTTATTTTTATATGCAATAGTTTGTCTAATATATGAGGTCCTTTGAACATTATATGAAGTAAGTTTGTATTTATATGCCCTGCTTCTATTGACTTTATATGTGGTACATATTTTGATATACGTGGTGGATACGTCTTTTTATCAGGTGGTTTCAATTGCATTATATTCGGTACAAACGGCTTTATACGTGATGAATTTCTTATGATATGCAGTGTTTTTTCTATTATATGGTCATATACCACTATTGCATTTTCCATAGACTTACTGTTTAATGTTTTCCCATCTGACATGCAAACAAAACCTCCAGGCTTACTGTTGCTTACCCTGCTGCACAGATGAAGCTTAGATGCATGTAAACAGGAGCTTCTTTTTAGGGTTTCACTTATTTTTAGCGCCACTTCTAAATGTCCGAAGGTCGTGGCCCTACAATTTGAGGGAATGCCAAATTGATTTATCAAAATCACCCTCTTTCCATTTTATTCTGCTTTACCATAGAGCTAAATCATACAAATGAAAGCTATATTAAATAATAATCAGAACTTAATAACAAATTCAAGTTAACCTAATTAAATTTCCCACATAGTCTATCATCCAGTCAAAATAAGGCTTACGTATGCATTAGGCATTGGGGTTTACATATACATTTTCCGCCAATCAGACCGGATTTTGCAATAGGGTACTGTTACCTAAAGGAGACGCGACATTTCTTCAAAATATTTATCAAACATATCAAATTGACCAGTAAGATGGACCGAATGGACTGACATGAGCTTTCACTAAGATCTTTAGTCTTTTCAGTTAAATGGATGCATTCAAACCGCCTTATACCCTATATTTATCCAGGAATTTTAGACGCGTTTTACCAAACAGAAAAAGTGTCATAATAATTCAACCGTTTAAAATATTGTGATCAAATAAAGTTATCAGACATTGGTCTTTTGTGTACCAAACCAGTTTGGGGTTCTGACTTCAAAATCACTCATGCATGAACATTTTCATTTTTTTATGAAGAAAAATGCATATTCTCAATTTCCAATATTTCTTAGGAATAAATGATACCCTAAAGGTATTACTGAGATTATTTTCATTAAAAACAGTCATTCAATGCTACATTTTGATCAAAATATGCAAGTAAACACAGACAAAATTGAAGTTACGGCTCAAAGAATAAGCCTACCGCACACTGTTGTAACCATTTATCAACTAACCAGTGATTTCAAGTCCAGAAAAAAGCAAGGTAATTTTATTGTTAGACTAAAATGGTATATAATGCGATTCAATACACCAGTATCTCTAATAATAAGACCAATAAATGTGAGATACTGCAGGGTTATGCCATGGCAGGATGATTAGATGTGGATTAATGAAGAAAACTGGACATGTAAGCATATCTTTTAGGTAACGAAACAAAATAAATGCTATTTTCTATAACTCTTTGTATATTATAGCATCAAAATGAAAAAAAATAATATCGTCCCATACAAAATGTGAACATTCTGAGGCTTTCGGTACAAAGGAAGACATTGTTTTATTCGCGCCAAGTCAAAATTTAAGGAAAGAGGCCTTTTCAGATTTTAGCCTCATACGGTACCTTAAAACATAAAATTGATATTAATTGTCAGCAAATCTTCTAATTCATTACCTGTTGACAATATTCCACTTATAGACTAGAGATGACACTCAAATTGCTCCAGGGATGCTTAAAATGATAGCCACTTACCGATGTCACCCAAAATCACACATAGTGTGATGTCAATGCTCGAAATCCTGTTCTGTTTTGTATTTCAAAATGTTAACATCATTTATTGGGTTCACTGTCAGTTTCAAGTTTTCACAGAACATTCCAAACTGGTTGGACCAGTAATAGCAATATTAAGAAAAAACATAAAAATCATATTTAGGTCATAGATCACTATTGTATTTTCCATAGACTTACTGTTTAATGTTTTCCCATCTGACATGCAAACAAAACCTCCAGGCTTACTGTTGCTTACCCGACTGCAGAGATGCAGCTTAGATACGTGTAAACCGGAACTTATTTTTAGGAGTTGACCTATTTTTAGCGCCACTTCTAAATGTCCGAAGGTCATGACCCTACAATTTGAGGAAATCCCCAAATAAATTTATGATATATCATAGAGCTAAATCATAAAAACGAAAGTTATGTTAAATAACAATCATAAATAAATAACAAATTCAAGTTAACCTAATTGAATTTCCCACCTAGTCTATCATCCAATCGGTTTTTGCAAAAGGGTACTGTAACCTAAAGGAGACGCGACATTTCTTCAAAATATTTATCGATCATATCAAATTGACCAGTAAGATGGACCGAGTGGACGGACAAGCAGCTTTAACTAAGATCTTTAGTCTTTCCAGTTAAATGGATGTATTCAAACCACCTTATACCCTATATATATCCAAAATATGCAAGTAAACACAGACAGAATAGAAGTTACGGCTCAAAGAATAAGCCTACCCCACACTTTTGTAGCCATCTATCAACTAACCAGTGATTTCAAGTCCAGGAAAAGGCAATGTAATTTTATTGTGAGACGAAAATGGTATATAATGCGATTCAATACACCAGTATCTCTAATAATAAGACCAATAAATGTGAGTTATTGCAGGGTTATGCCATCGCAGGATGATTATAAGTGGATTAATGAAGAAAACTGGACATGTAAGCATATCTTTTAGGAAACAACACAAAATAAATGCTGTTTTCTATATATCTTTGTATATTTTAGCATCAAAATGAAAAAAACGGAAATCATTCCATACAAAATGTAAACATTCTGAGGCTTTCGGTACAAAGGAAGACATTATTGTATTCGCTCCAAATCAAAATTTAAGAAAAGAGGCCTTTTTAGATAATAGCAATATTAAGAAAAAACATTATAATCATCTTTATTATCAGCTTGTCTACTGATTTTTAATCGGAGCGACGTTTTACAGCCGCCACACATCAATAAACAAACGCTAGTGTGAATGTTAATAAAGACTGAAAAGGAGATCCCGTGTAGGCAACGAACACAAGCAAGAGACAAAAAAGCCTTATTACATTTGTATTCCATGGTAATACAGATTCAACACCTCTCACGCTCCTAAACATCGACTTAAGCGGTATTCTACGTAAAAACCACCGATAAGCATATATGGGATGAGCTCCATTGAGGCGTACGTCGCCACCAACCACCCCCAATAACTGTTTTCGACTTACAACAAGCCGTCGTTGATGAATGGATTAACATCTCACAACGCGTCATTGCGAACATCATTCGATCAATGCGCAGGAGATGTGAGGCGTGTATTGCCGCTAATGGTGGAAATACTCGGTATTAGTTGTGACTTTTGCTTTTGGGGGTCATACTTTTAACAACTTTCTCGTTTCAAGTTTCCTGTTGATCAATTTCAATGAAATTTTCAACAATTCAACTGAAGATATTTGTAAGTAAAT
Organism: Cyrtodaria siliqua; assembly: GCA_037043455.1. Classification (NCBI taxonomy): domain Eukaryota; kingdom Metazoa; phylum Mollusca; class Bivalvia; order Adapedonta; family Hiatellidae; genus Cyrtodaria; species Cyrtodaria siliqua. The sequence goes on from JAWPHD010004042.1 coordinate 63,464, forward strand.
TAGATCAATTTAAGTTGAATTTCTATTGAAATATATCAGTTATCTTAGTTTATTTCCCTGTGGCGTTTTTAAAGTCATTCAGTGTACTTAATAGGGAAAGGCCGTAAATAATGTTGTATGAACCATTTGTAATTTTGGCAATACGATATGTTTAGTACAAAACTTACTGGTCCTTTGTGATTGGCGCCAAGTCCGGTGATAAAGCCGGCCAGTTATTAACGTTCACGTTGTTCTGTGCAAGAAAATCCATTGTGTGCCATGCAGTATGTGGTGGGGCAATTTCCTGTTGTATTATCCCAGTTCTTCCCATATACATTCTCTTAAACGGCACCGCGACAAGACGTAAGACATCGTTGAATTGTAAAAGTGTAACTAATTGTAACGAAGTTGAATTTATAGCTTCTTATGAATAATTGTTCTATCGTTATTATTCGTTCGTTATTTCGACTTTTAAAATGTAAAGCTTACATTCAGAGATATTTGTCATTAATGCGAAGGAGATGTGAAGCGTGCATTGCCGCTGATGGTGGATCTACTCGGTATTAGTTGTGACTTTTGCTTTTGGGGTTTATACTGTTATGTTTAAAATTTAACAAGTTTTATGTTGATAAATTTCAATGACATTTCCAGTAGTTTCAGTAGGTGCAATCATAGAGTCCGTTGTCCAGTCATCGCATAAGGGAAAAAAGAAGCGTAGTGACTGACTGTAGAGGGGTCAATCACTAAACACGCAGTGCGTTGTAATATTACAGGGTCGTACCATATTCTGACGAACTTCCTGATTACTTTTGTAAAGTGATCAGGAAATCCGCCAGATCATTTTAACATTTTAACTTACGAAGTTTATAGAGCACATCTCCATAAATAAGAGTTGTGATATTCCTAGTCGCAAAAGAGTTTTAATGTTGGTGTTGTACCTTTTCAGTAGGTTTTCGTTGCGGTGGTAGAATGTTGAGAAAGATCTTTGTGGTTTGTGATAACGAAAACCCTGCTGAAGAATAAATACTGATAAAGGTGATCCTTTGAGAGCAACAAACACAATTCAGAGAATAAAGCAGCAGACTCGGTTTGATTGAGTCTGTTCATGAGAAGTAATGAAAGAAGCAACACTTCTCACGCCCCCAAGCACCGGCTTAAGCGGTATTCTACTTTAAAGCCACCTAAACTGGGCTCGTAGGTCCCAAAGGACCAGTAAAAAATAACACTACTGATTCGTAGCACGGGGAGACTTTTTACAGCCGCCACACTGCACTAAACGAACGCTAGTGTGCATGTTAATAAATACTGATAAAGGTGATCCTTTGAGAACAACAAACACAATTCAGAGAATAAAGCAGCAGACTCGGTTTTATTGAGTCTGTTCATGAGAGTTTACTTGTAATAACTTGATTTCGATCATTGAAGTCTATCACATCATTACAAGCTCTAGGAAAACGAATGAGGTGGGAGATATAAACTCCGTATGATGTAGAACGAGGCACACGCCCATCCAGGTACGGATAGTTAACGATGTTAAAGTTCATGTTAAAGTTCATCTCTCTTATCATAGATTTTAGCATGTATGAAATCATTTCGCGAGATGAAGATCGAGGAATGCTGCTTCAGTATCCGAACTGTTGGCTTTATGCAACGTGAGCTCTGGTGGATAAATGTTAGTAACCATATGAGCAAATAACGGATTATTAATATTGAGTATGTCATCTAGATACCGAGATGTATTATTAAACGCATGAATAACTTCACTCCGGTTAGAAGGTGACAAACACAACATAAAATCTCTCTCACAGCAGTACAAAAACAAATCTGCGACAAGTGGCGCATAGTTAACACCCATAGGAATACCAAAAACCTGGCGGTAAACAGTTGTACCGTATCTTATAAAGATGTTATCGAGAAGGAAAGATAACGCTCTAAAAATACAAGTCCATAAAGTATAATTATCAATAGGGGCGTTTGTAAAGAAAGCCCTGACATTATTACAAGCTGGAAAAAGTTGTGCATTCTCTAGCAAATATCTTCTGATTAAGTTGAAGCAATTAATCTTTGATTATATTATGTGGTAGAATAGTATATTGTGTGGAAAAGTCGTAGGTGCTTAGAGAAGAAGATGCATGCAAATGCTTACAATGTAGTATATCAAGAACCCCTCCATAGATTTTCAAAACAGATTCATTCCGGAGTTTTTTAAAGCCTTTCTACAATACATAATAACATGTTCTTTAATCGCGGAAAGTCAGGAAGGCATTAGTTTTGATATATTAGTCGTGGTACATGAACTTGAATTAGCAATAAAACGTGCTTTCTACGGAATTGTGTGGAGTTTGGGTATCCAGTACATTGTAGGGAGCCTCGTCTGATTACTATTTACAGAAACCTTCATAGTCTACATAAAGGTCACATGATGGGAAACAATGTCCTTCTCCAGCATATGTGGGTTAGATAAGCAGAAGTGCTCGCTAGCTCTGCATTCAAAGTATAAACCTAGTTAGGGTGTCAGGCTGAATTATGCAACGCATGCAACTTATGAAGGTCAAAGGTCATCTAATGATGGTTTGGTGTTGTCTTTTAAATGATATTACATGTCTTTTTTCTGTCTCGCTCATTTTAGTGAAGGGCGAGACATAGGGATCACCTTTCCGACGGCCACGGCGACGACGACGGCGGTTTCGTCAACACTTGGTCGAAATTGTCAGTTCAATGTGTTTGGAATGTTTATATATCCAATATCTGTACTCTTACTGATTTGAAACTTGATATGAACAATAACGTGGATACGCCCTAACATTTCAACCAAGCACTACCCCTCACCAGTGACCTATTCTTTAAAGATATAAGAACTTACTACGCAGTTTGTCTGGGTTACAGTTTGGTTATTGACTTGTTAAGGTACATGTATATATCCCAAGGCCGTCAATGGTATGCCTTTGAAACTCGATATGTACATTTACTTGGCAAGGCCTAACCCCCATGGGCACGCCCCACTCTATTGGTGACATTGACTTTAAAAGTAAAGACAAACTAAATGTTTGTGGTTTTTGAAATTTGATATCTTCAAAGGTATTAATTTGAAAGAAAGTCTAGATATTCATCGTGGTATACCCTCCCACCATTTACTACTGGCCTTGCCCTTACATACAAAGTAAATATTGTTAGGTTCATGTTTGGTTAAAGCTTTCTTTAAAGGGGTTGCTTCACTCATTTATTGACAATCTAGGAACCCAAATTACAATTGCGAAACAGTAATATTTCCTATTCTAAATGGCTTAAACAAAATGAATGATTTTGCTATGACCCCTTATTTACACGGTAATCAGAATATTTGGTAATTCAAATGTTAGACCTGCAGGGCCCAGTTGTTCAAAGATCGGTTAACTTAACCGAGCGTTAAGTCAAAATTTCAAATCTTCTTTAAATTTCCGATAAATGAATATTTGTACCAGAAATTGAGCATGTGAAAGCATTATGTTAAGAAGAAGTGCAAATTAAAAACTTTAAGTAGTACAAAACATATCTTTATGAGAAAATACACTTCGAACGTTTACACTAACCAATCTGTGACCAACTGGGCCCTGAACAGCACGGTACTAACACCATATTTTGGTTGGCATTTTTATCATGGAACTTTTTAAAAGTTTACATAATTGTTAGAAAATGTATGATTTACCCCCTTAAGACTTTGCTTTGATATTTTGCTTAAACATTCACTAGGTTAGGTTCTACACATCTAGCCCCACCATACCAAGGGCCCACTTCCTACCACCCGAGCCTCCTTGTTAACAAACATTTGCATGCCAGACAAGGCAGCCTTTGATAAACTTGCGATGGGTTTGATAAAAACGAACTGGAAGAGGTAAATACGAATTTAATTGACAATTGACCATCCGTGTTAAATAATTTCTGATATCGCTATAAACATGATGCGGGTACGTTAAACACGATAGTAAAAACAGTAAACATCGATTATTAGCTCTCATAATATTCTGTATAGGTAGTTTTGCTTTTGTTTTGTCTGTTGTGGATATAGTCCAAGCATTTCGTAAATGCTGCGAGTCAAATACTGAACCACATCTGACTGATTATGTTCTTCGTAAGATGTATACTGAACCTTCAACAATCCACAACTATTTTCCAAATCACATATCCCCAACATAAGCACCAATTCATCACGTGACAATGAATGGATCCTCTACAGGCTTAAGCTATTGTTTGCGGCCCAGGATGCAGGTCAAGTCATACACGTACAAGCACTTCAACGTCACGAGCTGTCTAAACACCTCTGTCTCTGGCCTATTCTCAAGGCAATCTGCAAGCTTGCAACAAAGCTGATTAAGGTCATATGTTAGGAGCGGATATAACTTCTGAAACACTGCCTCCATCTCCCTTGAACATTGCAACAGTGATTGGTGGACTACCACTTGTCGAGCCAAAGGTTGACCTAACAAAATAAACACATTTGGCAACTTGACACTGTTCACTTTTGTGCTGTTTGCAGTAAATAAAGAACACAATATATGATGTATTGGGCAGATCGAGTACAGTTTAATCCTGAAACCGCAGGACTGGTCAATGCCAACTTGCTGACATTGTCTTATAGGTAAATGGGTTTCTCCGAGTTTCTTTCTGGACGCGAAATGTTGACGGCAGGAGGGTCATTCAGTGGTATACCGGCAACATAGTATACTGCAAGCCGTGATGTCGAAATGTTAAAAGTAGACCACGTGGAAACTGATAGTATATAGAAATACTGCATATTCAGTCATTGAGACTATCGTTACAACTTGTTCACGAATGTGTATCTCCAGCACGACATGAGTGGAAACGAGATGTTGTAGCCAAAATATTCAAGCCAGTAAAGACAACTTTTGATCTGCAGAATATCATATATGTATTCTAGTGATAAATGTCATCGAAGCATATTGTAAGTCTTCCATATCGGTATCTGAATATAAAACTATATGTACGGCATTTGTAGTAAAAAGCACAGACAAAATCACCAACTGACGTTTTTTCTTCAGTTCACTATGTGCAGTTTAGTACTTGGAATTAAAAAATGGTAATGAATCATAATACCTTTAGTGGAATGTTACTCAAACACTTTAGTAAATGCTTAAACATATATATGTTGTTGTAGCATGGTCTGTGACATTTCCTTTGATGAATGCAGAGCATTAAATCGTTTAATTTAGGGTAACTAAAGGGGCGTGGCTATGCCGTACTACAACTACCGGATATTGGAATTTAGAGTACGGTCACTATGACGTCACAGTGTTACTAAGTACATCATGCTACAAAAAAGATAGAGTATGTCTCAGCTCGCCCATCTCGGTGTTTAAATAAAAGAAATATAAACAGATCGGACAGGGAAAGTAGCATTCAAGGAGGACAGCCAACTCGCTGAGACCAGACTCTATATATTACATATTGTACATGTGTTTGGTATCGGATTATTGCTCTATCTATGCGTTGGTATATGTAAACATATATTGACAATGTGACATGATGCACTCCATGAACGTTGACCTCGATATTTTCCATATAGGTCAATATTTAAACTGGAACCCTACCTATAATTGTTTGTGACACCATTGGTAATCCATCTACCATAGGTGCAAGCTTTGAACATTCCGGCCTCCCAAGTCTAAATTCAAATTTGTAACCACCTGTCTATGATAAATAATAGAAGAATTTCGAAATTTTGGGAAAAGCAAGATTTTTACCAAATAATAAGATGAAATGTCGGGACAAAAATTACATCATTATTAAATGCTCTTGTTTTTCATTTTTCTGTACATTTTCAAAATGCATTATCAACTATTTGAACTCAATAAAATTGGATTTACAAAGCAAAACACACAAAAATACAAAACAAAAACAACAACAACATGATGCTGATATGATGATGATGGCTATGATGTAGTGCAAATCAGCTATACAATATGTGGATAAATAGAGGTTGCGGTAATTAAATACAATAAACATATTTCATAATAAAGCACACGCGATTGAAACACATTACCCAGCTAGCTTAAACAATTTTTTTTGTTAACAACTGTCTACGCTAAACATGCTAAAGGTAACAACGTTTTTCAAAATCTACAGTTTAAATGAAAATTGAATAAACTCTATTTTGCTACTGTGGCACCTGATTCAAAAATGTATGGCTGTACACATACACACCGGTCAGTGTAAACTGTAATTGAGTGACGTCAGGAAATATTGAATATTGATTGTCATTATCAACGTAATTTAATCGAACGAACTAGTTTATTTAAGGAAAAGACTGTACTCCTCAACATTTAGACATAGGTCTACGAATGAGAACATGGTGCTGTTGATGGAAGCATATTAAAAAAAAAGGTCCTATACACAATTTCAGTTTATGAATGTATGGGTGTTTGTATTTCTAAGGTTTATAGTACTCCGCTATTGAACCAATATGACAACCTAAAGGCATGGTCGAATTATGAACTTTATCATTTAATTGCAAATACTTGTAGAAAGTATACAAATGCAAAACAGCATATGTATCATTCACAGATTACAGTCAACCAAAAACACGCATTCAAAACACACAATAATTACACTAATCACGAATCAGAAGCAAGATATGCTACACAACAGAAATATAAAGGTTGGTAATTAGACACAAATGGACAACGCTGAATACGTTTTTAATTGAAGTTCGTATTAATATAGAGCTGACAATATGTAATTACGAAAAAGCTATATACACTGAACACAATTTTTAAATATTAACTATTGTATCAACTATTTTTTTTATTTTAAATATATTTTAGAATAGACATATGATAAGTATTTTGTTTTGACCCATAGTTTGTAAAACATTTATTTTTAGTTTATATGAAAACATGAAGAAATGTACTGATAAAACACATAACATGAGTCAAAGATCGCTTAAAGATATAACATTCTTAAAATTGGTATGAAATAATAGAAAAAAACATAAAAAATTGACCGATTTTCGCAGATTTTCCATCTATAAAAAAATGAAATGGATAATCTTAAATTACCTCCCTTTAAATTGAATATTGTTTGAAATTCAAGTAACTGTAATTCATCGTTAACATTAAATATTTCGAAAAAAATGTATTTGTAGTAGTAATGCTAGTAAAACATGGTGTCAAAATAATTTTAACTGGCATATTTTAGATTAGGAACAGCGAAAGCTTCACTAATGCGATGTACTTAATAAAATCATATATACCCAGTTGTATAAGTGTTATAACTTATTTCTAAGAAACCACATTGACTTAAAAGTTTTAAAATATGTTCATGCAATCAGAGCAGACGATTTACACTCGTTATTTTGCAGTGTAACCGTATCTCTAATCAAGCTCAAAATACACAAAACAATGAGAATATCTTAGGTTGGTACTTAGCAATTTGGTTATAGTGTACATGCTTTTAACCTTTTTTTCCGATTATACGATTTCTAAATGTGTTCAACAGATTCATAAGTATTGTCTAATCATTATTATGATACATGTATGTTTGAGAAAAGTACAATGTTTTCACAACACAGAAATTCTGTGTTTCCTACATGACATTATATGAATGGTTGTCCGAATATTTCAGTAGTTAAACCAAATTTAGTGAAGATCGCCGTGGGTGTGGGTCACCGGGTCTGACGTTTTTTCATCAATATATCCTGAAAATAAACCAAAATGTATTTAATTCTATGTAGAAAATAAATTGATTTGATTCACCGTTCTCGATGTTCAGCACTAGCTTTGCTCAAGATACTTTCTACATCTACATTTCATTTTAAGTAGCAGAGTGTCGTATTTGACCATAATGTTTCTGGTGGTGGTAGAAAATAGTGAAATGATAGGACAGTGAGAAGAATAGATCGAGTGAAAGCAGAAGAAAGGAAAAGTTTCCCATTTTTTTTATCACCTTCAAATCTGAACCACTCCGTAGATGCAGAATAAACCCGATGACAGGCGCAGCTTCGGAATCCTAGTTACAGTTACACTGACATAGGAACATTTCATTTATATGTGGTGAGTGGCAAACTCAAACTTTGTTAAACATAAAACAACAAGTGAAGCAGCAACAGTGGTGCGAAACCCGGATTGCGAATTCAAAGGACAAGCAGACGGAAATCGCCAAACTTTTAGCCTGGATTCGCTACGCAATCCGGCTAAAAAAGAAAAAAAATGAAAAAATCTGTACATTCTGGTGGAGTCTAAACCCGACCAACAGTTATTGTTCGGGGCGCTTGTATAAGCCAAAGAGACCATCTGTAATTTTAATAAACGTCGTAAATACATTATATATCATTGGAACAGGAATTTTTTTGTGTTAAGTGAAAATACCTTAATGTCGTTTGAGAAATAAATATGTTACAGCCAAAGTGAGTTTTCCTCGATTTACATCTCTCCATTGAAAATGGTGAAATTATTAGCAAAATATATGGCAAGAGAGATGATTTTAAAATGTTGATATTGTTAATTATCCCCATTTAGATGGGGACGTTCCCCCGAGCAACTTCTTATCTGGTCTATGTGTATCAACTTATTTGTTTTTCTAGAGCTTGTTTTCGAGTTGAGGACTTTAATATTCGTAGTATTTGTATAAGTAAAAAGCTATTCCGTCAGGGCTACCCTTACCATAAACTTCGTAAAACCTTTGCACAATTGTATTATCGTACTCCTGAACTTCTTTCCAAATATAACAGTAATTTAAGAACTCTTCTGCGACAAGGACTATCACAACCTGACTTCTACGGTGACATGATTTACACACTTCGTAAGATCCTTGGTCGTGATCACTTTCATACTGTCTTTGTTAAACGTGTTAAAAGGTTTATCAAAAGAGGTTATGACCCTATCATTTTGCAAAGCGCACTGCATGGTTGGTGGTGGACCCTTTTACAGTTCGCCACTATGCTTTCCTATTTAATTGTACGATGACCGGATAGGCTGTGGACCCTATGATGACGCCTACCTAAAGCCCATTGGGACGGTGGCGTTTGATGTTTGTCTATGATCTTTCTTGTCGTGCCCTTAATGGTTTATTCTCTTGTTGCTCTGGCTTCTGTCAAGTCATTGAGTACCTTCATTGGGGCTTTCAATGCTATTGTTTTTTTGTATTATATTTACGCGAGCATGTTTGTGTTTTACTTATATTGCCAATTGATGCTGCCTTGTTGGTTAGAGATTAGATCATGACGGCGATTTCTTTATTTACACTGTCCTGTTTTAATGGGGTGACAATAGGGTAAGTGTGAGGTTTGGCGCACCCTAGAACCGGTTTAAACACCCAGTGGCCTAATTTGCCACTGACCGTTCCAAGGCGGTAGCCCTATTGTCAACCCTTTTGTGTTTGTTATGTTGTTTGTATGTATTATTACCTTTGCCTTCTAGCTTGTCTGTTTGCGTGTTCGTTTCTGTGTTTTGACCGCTTTACAGGTTTAATCAGAAAGTTCGTCAGAAAAGGATAAAACCCTTTGGTTTTACAGCGCACTGCATGTTTAGTGATTGACCCCTCTACAGTCAGTCATTACTCTTCACTTTTCATTTGTGCGATGACTGGACTACCTCTTGGGACTCTATGATTGTACTTACTGAAACCCCAACTAAGGGAGGTGGGTGCATGAGCTTTCGTCCCTCGGGTTTTCTGGTCGTACCCAAGATTGGTTTTCTCTTTAGCTGCAACTACTATGGTTGTTCAGTACGATTCTGGATACATCCTGAGATGTTTATTATTTTGTATCTGTATCTTTAGTTAGTTTCTCTGGATGTGGACTTTGTTGTTAGAGAATTCCTTTTGATGGGATGTAGTTTTGTTTACCCTGTCTTGTCTATTTGGGCGTTGAAGACAGGATAATAGCGAGGATTGTGCGCATATAAAATCGATTCAAGCTAACCAGTAGACCTTATTGCCTATTGACCGTTCCAAGTCGATAACCCTGTCTTCACCACCCTTTCTGTTGTTTTTTGTCTCTTTCATTGTAGTATCAAGTCCTTGTTTGCAGTACTGTGCGGACATACGATGCCATTGCGTTCGGACGCTGTGGTTTCTATAGGACCCTATATATCATTTTGTGGTTGAGTGTCCTCCTTGAATGCTAATTTCCATGTCCGATATTTTTATAGTTCTTTAAATTTGTTCTTTGTTTCTGTGTGTGTTTGTGGTTGACTGTTGTCATTGAATGACACTTTTTTTGTTCAATTTTTATATCTATATGTATGTGGGGCTTTTCCTAAATATGCATAATCCTTGTGGGACAGCAGAAAATTAAGAAATTTCAAATATAACTTTCAGTTAGCCTCAATCGTTTGCCTTCAAATTTTCAGGAACCATGTTTGGATTTAAAAAAATCGGAATTTTTTGTTTAATACATTTTATTGACCACTAAGAATGTCTGTTTTTGATTGATATATAAAATGTTAATTTAACAGTTAAATTTTGTCTGAAATGTCCAAAACAACTTGAGGCCTAACCATCTTTTAGACAATCTAGTCCTCGTGTTGTTCTAAATAATCATATTCACGTAGCTACTGGTTAAATAACTTTTTTTCACAATTGACCATAATGTCGCTGTGCCTGTGGAGGTAAAAATATACGATGGCCGACTGGTGTGCATACTTGCCTCTCGATACAGAAGTCCGGGGTTCAACTCCCGGTGAGGTCACGTTTCAGGAATTGAAATCCCACTCCCTCAGATTTATATCGTATACGGGCAAGATAGTTAAAGGTACTGTGAAAGTATGCCATCCTTCCTAGTGATGTAAAGCCGTTGGTCTCCTGTGTAGGGAGAGGAGAGACATATCATATGCACGTTAAAGATCTCGCTGAACTTAACAAAAAGCCTGCAGGTAAACCCATTCTTAGAAACGAAGCTGTCGTGATAATCAAAAGTGTGTGAACAAGAAAGAAGGAAATAAAGAAAGAACCTGTACTAACGCATTTGCTTACTAATTGTTTACAAACAGACATAATGTTATAATGTGTGATGTCATACGAAGATGACGCAACTTCAAACAAGTCAATGACGTCGTGTCAGTTTATTATAATTTCCGTAACAAATCCGGAAATTACCAATGTTGTTCGGGTTTAGCACTAATGAAATCGGATTAACCTCGTCGATTTCCGTCAATCGGCATCACTATTGAAACTAGTCTTGATCATCTTCGATGCTTGATTGTAAATACAAACGTCTTGACAAGTTATGCAGAAACACATTTGTAACTGGAACCACGTGACCTTAATTATTAGTATCTTATTGAAATATTGCTTACCATACGCATTTAGTTCGTCGATATAATGATGAAGTTTCCCTCTTGGTTTAAATATAAATTTATTGTCTTTCTGCCTTTCTGTATGGTAGCAGGTGTTTCTTTCTCAGCCAATCAGAAACCCTACCAGTGTATCGGAACAAATCAAACTTTTTCAGGAAGTCTTGTCTATTTAGACGTTTATCTTGAAAACAAGCAAGCGTAGCAGATGGTCTAGACTATATTGGATCCAATGCGAATACAGAAATCTCCTAAGAGTTCCGATTGCATTTACGGAAAAACGGGATGGCGATAATAGATGTTTTCATAATCTTACTCGATGTCACGATGATGTGTACTACCACCTGCGTTTAAAATAGCATTGCTACATCTAATTGTCTTGATGTTCCTTTGCAAACCTTCTATTTGCAATTTTTTACGGCAATAATATGTTACAGTTTTCTTTTTGCAACAATAGACTGCTTCTTTTATAATCGCACTAGCAGTTGTTGTGTTCAGATCGTCAACCTATTGAATTTATATATTGATGTATTCATTTGTTCTTGATTATTTCATGTGATACCACAGGAGCTTCGCGACGCGAGCTGTGCTCGCTATTATTATTGGTAATGGGGAGAACAACTCAGATTTTTATAAAATACGAATGTATGAATAAATGTTTGCAACATATGACGTAGGTCTTATGTTAAAGTGAGTAACACGCACTCTAACTTTAACAAATCGGATTGGTCTACCTTGGATTATTTATAAACACACATGTCATTGTTGGGGTACCCATCATTTATACATACGCGACTCACCTTTCCTTATTATAATTTCATTATTTTTCAAGGAAACACTTTATCATGTGTATCTTCGTCGATGGTGTAATATTAAGACGAGAAATAATGAGAAATTACTATTTATTGAGATTTCAAATATATGTAGTATAATCTGTCATAGTAAGCATGCGCAAAAGTACAGACCACTACACGTAAATGTATCACAGTATATTCGTTTCATTATCACAGTTCATGTTAAGCGTTATAAACAAAGTCGAAAATAAATGTATTTTGCATATATGTATCATTCCACGCTGCACATGTTCGTCATCTTAAAATTAAAAAATCATCTAATTTCTACATTAAAATAGTGAATATTTTAAAAATAAACTATAAATAATCGAGAAAATATTTGATTGGCTTGACATCGATACATTATTTTATATTGAATCATTATTTTCTATATTAGGATGACATTAATTTCAATATACTGGAATTTGTGCGTTGAAGGACAAATTACTGTTATTCAAGTGGAATATAAAATAAATTTAGTGTATAAATTCTGCCGGTGCATTTTATACATAGACACCGGCAACTTTAATTATCAAATTCCTTTTTGTCTACACAGTTGGATTGAACAAAGGTTCAGTAATTCATTCGGTACAAAACATTTATTTTATCTGTATTCGCAACATAAACCTTACATTTAAGGCTTTTGTAAATTGTTGAATAATGCCTAAACGACAGTCAAAAAGCCCGTACGCCAGGCGTCAGAAAGTGGTGACTCCGGAGAAATCGGCTAATAGTCCACTAGCACCTCCAGATTCGGCAGGCAGGACATTAGAACCTCCAGTCGTGGACCCGGAGCTTATTAAGGAGGTTGTTCGACAGGTGACCCCCCATTTGGTCGAGTCGCTTGGGGGCATCAGGCGAGGTGTCGTGGTTCCGGAACCTGAGGTCGGTGTCGTGGTTCCTGGACCTGAGGCCCCACTCCAAGGTACGAGTACACAGAATGCCGTTTTACCCGTGTCAATAACCAGCATTCACGATGAGTTGGGTTCCAACATTGGGCCTAGCTTATCAAGCAAAATCTTAAACGGGGAATATGTTGATCTTGCGTTACTCCTTTCAAAGCCCCAGGAACACATTTCAAAACATGTCTTTCTGATTGATGGGCAATTGATTTTGCAGTCAAGGTCTTCTGGATCTAAAATTGCTGATGTTCAGCAATGGACAGACGCTTTTTTGATTTATATAAGTGTCTATACTTCCTTTCATCCAGAGGCAATATCTGGTTTATTAAAATACTTAAGTATTATTCGCTTGTGGGCCCAACGTTTTGCAGGGCTGGGTTGGAAATTGTATGATGAACAATTTAGGTTGAAGAAAGCCCGTGACCCATCTTCTTCTTGGGGTTTGGTTGATCAGGAACTATGGCTGTTATATATGTATTACACGCCTTCTAAACCTGTTCAATCGGGTCTAAAACATCACAAGTGTTTCGACTACAATTCCAAGGGTTGGTGTACCAAAAAAACATGCAATTATCTTCATATATGTATGAGATGCTCGGGTTTCCACCCATCTTTGCGATGCCAACAGTCACGCTTCACAATTGAACCAACCTCAGGCTAGTAATGTATTTAATTTTAGGGCAGGCGGTGGAAGTCAGCAAGGGGCACGTTTCCCGTCTCCTGTGCCAAGCTACCCAACACGTCCAGTCTATAGGCCAGCTGCGCCAGTTGGGGCTTCGCCAAGGCTCCAATTTAGATAAGCCAACTCGCGGGCAAACACCCATTAGAATCAAACCTCTTTGTAGCATGTTGGAGTTTTATCCCGATACAGACACCGCCAATGAATTGATAAATGGTTTTGTTAATGGATTTAGATTGCATAATTCGGGACCTAGGCAATTTTCGGATTGCCAAAACTTAGTCTCTGTCAAAAACAATGAAGCGGAAGCTTTAAGATTGATTAACAAGGAAATTTCTTTAGGGCGTATGGCAGGCCCCTTTTGGGATCCACCTTTTCAAAACATAAGAAATCTCCAATCGGTTTGGTCCCGAAAAAAGACGTTAGTTCTCGGTTAATACACCATTTGTCATACCTATGTGGGTCCAGTATTAACGATTTTATTGATCCGAATTTATGTAATGTTCAATATGCTTCTTTCGACCAGGCCATTGAAATGATCCAGGGCCTGGGACCAGGGGCTTTGCTGGGGAAAATGGACATAAAATCTGCTTTTAGATTACTGCCAATAAATTACCTAGATTTCGAGTTGTTGGGCTTTAAAGTTATGGGACAATTCTTCTACGATTTGTGCCTTCCGATGGGATGTTCCATTTCTTGTTCTCTTTTTGAAAAATTTGCAACTGCTCTTGAGTGGGTAGTCAAACAACAGTCCAGATTAGATAGTGTTATTCATTATTTAGACGATTTCCTTTTTGGCGGTAGGAAAGAATACTCAGACTGTGCCTTGCTTATGGCTAGTTTTAGTAATTTGTGCATGGAAATTGGCGTTCCTATTGCGGATGACAAAACAGTGGGGCCTACTCATATTTTAATATTTTTAGGCCTTGAAATTGATTCTGAGAAAATGATAGTGCGAATTCCCAATGACAAATTGATCGAGTTAAGGAGCTTATTAACATTTATTTTGGGGAAGAAGAAGGTCACTCTCAAGTCTCTGCAGTCTCTTGCTGGCTCGCTGAATTTTTGCTCATGTGCAATACCAGCGGCTCGTGCATTTTGTAGGCGTTTTTATGACGCTATGTCGGGTGCAGCACAACCACATCACTTCATTAGAGTGTCCAAACCAATGAAAGACGATGTAAAAATGTGGTTAATATTCCTTGATTGTTTTAATGGCTACTGTTATTTCCCGGAATCAGTTTGGACCAGCAATTTCGACTTGCATCTTTTTACTGACTCTGCAGGCAATGCTAATTTAGGGTGTGCTGCATATTTCGAACCACATTGGACTTTTTTCCAGTGGCCAAATAGTTGGCGCGACACAGAACTGATAACGGATATAACTTTTCTCGAGTTGGTACCCGTAGTTTTGGCTTTTCAAATATGGGGCAATATGTTCCAGGGTAAAAAGATTGTCCTGCATACAGACAATCTCGCGCTGGTCTCTATTCTAAACAGAAAAACGTCCAGATCTGTTAGAGTGATGCACCTTGTTCGTCCCCTTGTTTTGCAAACTATGTTGTTTAACATACAGTTTCATGCAGTTCATATTGAAGTAAAAACAAGTGTATAGTTGATGCATTATCTCGTACACAATGGGTTCGTTTTCAGCAGCTGGCTCCCAGGGCAGAACAACACCCATGTCCAGTTCCTGCATCTTTCCTAGCTTTGATATCCAGTCTCGAGCAGACAGGCTTTTAGAGGCATCGTTGGCCTTCAACACGCGGGAATCTTACAATACAGGCATTAAATCATTTGACACTTTTCGGGTTAATTATAATATGCAATTGGCCTGGCCTCCAAGCATACAGCAAGTAGTCGATTTCATTGCTCATCTGTCTCTTAAAGGGTGCGCACCCGCAACAGCTCGTTCATATTTGTCTGGCATTAGTTTCAAATGCAAACTTTTGCATTTATCAGATGTAACAAATAATTTCATAATTAAAAAAATGTTAGTTGGCATGAATCGTCTTGATAAAAGGGTCGACCCCAGACTCCCCGTTACTCCAGATATGTTGGTCAAGATTTTAAAAATATTACCGGCTATTTGCAGTTCAAATTATGAAGCTTCTATGTTCGCAGCTGCCTTTGCACTGGCATATTTCGGGTTTCTTCGAGCAGGAGAATTAGTGTCGGATAATAAGAGCCATACAATTCATGCACTGACTTTCGACAGCATACACTTTTCTCAGGAAAACACTCTACTCGAAATACATTTGGCACACTCAAAAACAGATCAGAGGGGTGTGGGCACTATTATTTCACTTCCAGCTATTAACTCTACAATATGTCCTGTCACTCGTCTTAAATCGTATTTAGAGGTTCGCCCTAAATGTATCGGTAAGCTATTTATTCATTTTGGGGGTGGTCAAGTCACTCGGTATTAATTTAGCGCGGTGTTAAAAAAAGCGTTGATCTCTTTAGGAAGTGATGCCAATAATTATAAGTCTCATTCTCTACGTATTGGAGCAGCTTCCAATGCGTCGCGTCTGGGAATGTCGGATGACATGATCAGAGAGCTTGAGCGATGGGACTCTAAGGCTTACAAAACATATATCCGAGTTCCGACCGAACAGCTCAACTATTGTTCTCCTAGTTGAATCGAGTCTTAAGTATTCCAGATACAAGATATCGAGTGTGGATTGTGGGCTCGTCCATTATTACGGAGGCGTTTACATATGCCAGACAATCAACATCGGAAGGAGTCGGCCTGGGATTAGACGAGCTCCATGCGAGTGTTTGGTGGCAGGGGAAAGGTAGTTTGAGATGGCGCCAGGTCGAGAAGAGGCTCCAACTGCTGTTGACTATTGAAGACCCTCCTAATGTTCTAGTGTTGCACTGTGGCGGTAATGATATAGGTCAAGTACCAGCTGCAGAATTAAGGCACCAAATGGCTAAAACCTTAAACAATATCAAAGACCTTACAATACCTGGAGTTTTTATTGTGTGGTCACAAATTCTTCCGCGTTTAGTTTGGCGGGATGAGTTATCTCATTCAGCTTTAGAACGTGTGAGAGTTAGGGTTAATAGTAAGGCGGCTACAGAAGTGATTAAATTGGGGGGCTGGTATATAAAATACCCGGAAATAGCAGAGTCAAATTTGCATTTGTATTCTGGCAAAGTTCATTTGTCCGACCATGGCAATAAAGTATTCTTGCAAAACCTACGTCTGGGGCTGCATTATTTTCTTTCACTTTTAAACAATGAATAACAATGTTTACCCACCTGGCAATGTGACTGTTAGTGTAAACATGTCGGGAGTTTGCTAATACTGTTGCAGTCTCTATTGAAGAATTTTATTTTGAACGTTCTCAATTTCGAGACGGTTTTGTTTAATATTGTCGAGACATTTGCTTCAGCTATTTCCTCTACTTGAGGAGCGTGTTGCCTCTATTTGAGGCAGTCTCTATTTGAGGCTTTTTTCTCTTTGCGCTCTCTATTTGAGGCGTTTGTTATTTTGGCGAGACATTTGCGTCAGCCATTTCCTCTATTTGAGGCATTTTTTATTTTTGGCGAGACATATGCGTCAGCCATTTCCTCTAGTTGAGGTTTTTATTTTAAATAGTTTTTGTTGGCCACTCAGCTTTGTCGTATATATTTAAACCATGTTGCATTTAGTCTAGTCTCTAAGCTGTGTCCCGCTTCCCCCATGTGTCACGCAGGACTGCATGACATGTGGCAGTTTTTCTCGGTCACAGCAATTACTTATTGTGTAGTTAATAACAATTTTGACATTTTCAATGCAAGAGCTTTCAATTAGGTACATTTGTCTTTGTGAACTGCTGTACCCAGGGTTCATAAAGTACATACATATGTTTAATTAACTAAACATTTTATCTTCTATATTAGGTACATTTGTCTTTGTGAACTGCTGTACCCAGGGTTCATAAAGTACATGAATATGTTTTATATTTTATTTTGTTGAAGCCGTGGCCAATATATTCCAATAAACATAAATTGTTAACATTGCCTTGTATTGTGCTTAACCCATCTTTAATAATGGAATTTGTGCGTTGAAGGACAAATTACTGTTATTCAAGTGGAATATAAAATAAATTTAGTGTATAAATTCTGCCGGTGCATTTTATACATAGACACCGGCAACTTTAATTATCAAATTCCTTTTTGTCTACACATTTGGATTGAACAAAGGTTCAGTAATTCATTCGGTACAAAACATTTATTTTATCTGTATTCGCAACATAAACCCACCCACCCTCTCCTGTTATTGAAAACAGTGTTTTCGTTTTTTTATGTTTTTATTTTCAGAGCATGGGATTTCATCGGTTTCAGTCGGGTTCTTCTGTCGCGGCTTCAACAGAGTTTACAGCAGTCCACGTTCGGGATCTCCACACGTTGGCGGCAGTTTTTCGCGGTCAAAGCAATTACTTATTGTGTAGTTAATAAGAATTTTGACATTTTCAATGCAAGAGCTTTCAATTAGGTACATTTGTCTTTGTGAACTGCTGTACCCAGGGTTCATAAAGTACATACATATGTTTAAGTAACTACACATTTTATCTTCTATATTAGGTACATTTGTCTTTGTGAACTGCTGTACCCAGGGTTCATAAAGTACATGAATATATTTTATATTTTAATTTGTTGAAGCCGTGGCCAATATATTCCAATAAACATAATCTGTAAACATTGCCTTGTATTGTGCTAAACCCATCTTTAATAATGGTATATAACTCTTAAAGTCCCTATCACGGCTTCGACAGATGTCAACGTTTTTAAACACTGACGATGAGGTATATACCTATCACGCCTTCAACAGGCAACTTTTACAACAAATGTCACCATTTCTAAACATACTGACGACGATATATAATATGCGTGTGTGCCTGCGAGCGGGCGTGTTTGTGTGTGTGTGTGTGTATGTGTGTCATATTTATTTAGCAGGCATGCGTGCTATGTAAATGATATTTAGCATGCAATGAGGAACCTATATCGGATACATTGAATACTAAACTAATCAAACTAATACAGTATGGTATGTAAAATTCATAACAAAAATCATAAAAATATATATTTTGAGAATCCATGCTCTATAAAGACAATATAAACTGCCAGTTCAAATCCCAAACTGGAGAGTCGAATTAGCAGTTACCAATTCAGAATTCATTTATGCATTTTCAGTCCCGGGTTAACTTAAGAACATGTGAATAAAACTAAACTTTTAATCAGAATTTATGCAATATTCTTTAACAAAGGACACTAGCCCTACATACTCTTCTCATGCATATGTGATCTAATCTATGTTCCATGTTAAAGCTGTACACGCTGTATTATAAATGGCACAAAAACTCATGAATGAGTCACGTATAAAAATGACAACGGTATCGCAGGTTTTCGGCCTCATCGATTCACTGGATACCAACGGCAAGCAATATACTTCTAATAGCCTCTTCCGTTTTATCCTCCGAGCACTTCAAGCAGGTTGGCTGGGTAAGAATGAATGAATGAATGAATGGTGTTTTCCGGCAAGTCACACAGAATGATGTCATATTGTGCGCCAAAACTGATGAAAGATGAAGAAATGAAGTAGTAATTAAATATTAATGTAAAAATATAAATGAAACTTAAACAAAGCAAAATAAAACGTAGTGTTGAGCATTTTTTTAAAATTGATAGTTAAAGCTTCTTTGGTATCATTTAGATACAAAATAATCAAAAAACAGGGTAGATCATCACGCTTTTTCCCCCCTTGACGTCTTTGAAGAAGACACATATTTCTAACTCTAAAATTTCACTCCAAAGAGGAAAGAAAACAGCCCTTGAACATTTTTACATTTTTTTTCTTAACCTTACATTTATTGAAAATCAACGATTGAATTTTGATTACATATATTCATATCTTTCAAAACATATACGCACAATAGTAATATTCATTCTCTTTGACTGCAATATTAAACATTAATATTTGACACAAAGTAAATATCAGTTCCGTTAAGGTTAACAATAAACATATTCTGAATTTAATACAAAATCGAGACAAAGTTTGTTTGAGACGAAATCCCTGTTTCAATTTGATGAAATAGAAATTTACATCACGCGACATCAATAATGGACTATTTACTGAAACATCTTGAGATGTGTTAATATATTTAAAGTTTCTTTTTCTCTTTTCATTATAATTAAAGGTACTATAAACACCTTTCTAAAGAACGGTGTTCTATTTGAAAAGCCTGAAATACGGTGCACGAAATTACAATATTTTGTTTATCAGTATTTTAACAAAGGCATTATTTTTCTAGTCTTGTAAATCTACACAAACCCACTAAACAACGATTTCTTTTTGTTGTTGGTTGTGTTATGTTAATGCTACATTGTAAACATACTTGGTTGTGAAATAAAACTTACAAATATAACAGTGTGTCATGTATATGGTGTTTATAGCCACACAAATAAAATACAATTTATATAATACTTTTAAATTAAATACAATATTTGTTTATGGAAAATCTCTATAAGGTATTTGGTCACTACCCATCATGATTAAAATTAAAATATTATTTGTCAACGTTACCAGTGGTGTGTTCGTTTACAGTTAAAATGTTAACATGACATTATAAGATATAAGACCTTTCATGAGGACAAACTGTTGTTATGTTAGTACTTCAAGATGCTGACATTCCTTGTACACTGTGAGCTCATACGTACAGGTAACATGTAAATTATATGGTCTTTTAAGTCGGTGGGCAAATAATTCTCGTTAGAGAAGAATAAGTTGATACATGACAATTGATACTTGTCTGGTGTTTACGAGAGTAAACAGGATATGGCATTTAAATTAAGTTTGTTATGCAATGTAGATTGTCGTTGTATAAATATGTTATTGTCACTAAAATATTAAAAGCCCAAGCCACAAAATTTCGATTCGTAAAGCAAATATACAGATATATGGTAACATGGAACAATGTGTATCAAGTAACGTATAGAATCCTAGAAAAAAAAGTAAATAATGTCATTATGAACGGTAACAATTATAGAACAATCTACACCAGTACGAGACGGCGGATTGCCTAAATTTACATGAATTTGTAAGCTACTTTTGGTTTAGAATTGTATATTATTCTACATTATCCCAAAAAGTCAAATTGTGCTTTAAAAATTTTGCCAGTTTTAGCAATTCGTGCTTCAACATGTAGCTCAGTGTCACCATATATCATTTTCACACTTGTGTCTTTGTTGGAATGTGGACCAATATCAGAAAGGTCGACATTTAGAACACCTAAATACGAACAACCGAACTCGTCGACAAATGTCGGGGATTTTCTGTCTGACGCGTAAATGGGCAACCCTATGCTTGTGTACTGTCTTGATACGGGAATATAAGTCTTCTCTGGAAAGACCATTCCAATTGCAACTGTTTGTCCTCTTTCTACATGTTTGTCAAAACAATCCGGACAAAGTACATCATCATCTATCACTTTCCTTTTTGTGATTGGGTGTACTCCTTGTCTGAATGGCAGATATGTACAGACCCCATAGGTAAACTTAGATACACGAGAAACAACAACTTCTGGACTGTGGCCAAATATGACGGCACCTTTGAGAATAGCCATTCCCGCATCTGCTGGTGTAATAATGGTTTTGGTTGGAAATTATTTTCGTATGGCACTCTGCAGCATTTTTGACTCTGAGAATCCCCCCACCATCAATATTGTGCCTATTTCTTTTCTTTCTAAATTACGCAATATACCCTTCAGGCGGGCGACGATTTTTGCGGATGTTTCGTTAAACATAGCCTTCACTTGCTGATGTTCTATATGGAGCTTGTCTCTTGAAAATGTAACATTGTATTTGATTTTCTGACGCGGGCTACAGCTGAAATATATAATGTGTTCATTAGTTTGTGTTTCGATTAACACACCATCATCATCCTGTCTAACCTAGAACTCGTCAAATACGATTTAACGTTGAACTTACGGTTTTGCTAAGGTTGCATTACCGGTTGTTCCTGTTGACTTCGATCGGAGACAGATGAGTGAGGTAAGAAAATAACTTTATTTGTATAGATATTTGCACGTTTTTAGGATAAGGTATAGTGTGTAGTTTTACTATTGCGTAGAATCCTCTACTTTTTTCAATCATTCATGAGAATGGACGACTATCGTGTTTTTTGTGTGATCTCAGGTCCCGTATACACCCCGACAATTTTATAAAAATACAATCGAGGCTAATAGTATTTTACTCATCATATAATTAACATCTTCATACAGGGTCAGAAACAGCAAATGTGTCAAATAAACTCATTTCTAGGGTATTGTATGGCAAAATTGTTGGGTGACGCGCTAAAAAATGGTACACAGGTTTCACAGCGTGTAATAAAATGGTATTTTTTTAAACCGATCAAAATATGTATGCACTAAACTTTTTCTTTCACGTACAACTCGTCTATAATAATATGTATTAACGAATAATTGCACCCGCTGACGTTATTCTTAAATTTTTAACACACTTTTTGTGTCGCTTGCGTAGCAGGCAAATATTTATGAGTAAATTTGTTCGTCGTGCCGTTCGTCGTCGTCTTCCGTCCACACACTTTATCATCCAACCTAATATTGGCCATAACTTGAAAAGAGTTTGACCTATTGTATTTTGATAAAACTTCACACACATCGTCATCTTATTCCATGTCTTTCCCATGAACGATTTTCACATCTCATAAAAGAAGCTTAACACCAAGAAAAATACAACGTACACAAACAAAATAAATAGGCTTCACTCCTTTAAATGAAAACCAAAACGAAGACATTTTGAAGCCTTGAGGTAAACAATTAGTAATTAAGATAGTAATAAACGCTTTGTAAACTCCTCAACGCAAACCGTAAATGATCAGGAAGACAGTAAAGAGAGAAAAATATCACAGGAAGAGGTGCAGTTTGAGAACTGGAAGACTGTTCCTGAAACGTATGGTATAAAGGAAGACGTGTTTATATTTTGTCAGCTTATCGCAGATGGAAGATATATATCGCTTTTTTGAATTTTTGTGTATTTTGCATTTCCAAATTTTCCCATTTCTAACATTTTTACCAACATTTCTGTACCAACTGTAAGCGTGGATAAGGGCAAACCATGCTCTACTCACCCTTCCCGTTATAAATATTGAGGAGAGTTGGCAGCAACACTCCACCACGATCCCTGACTTTTATGGTTTAACGTTTCTAGTATGTGTATTCCACTAGCCATCCGAAAGATAGCTTGACCGACCGTTTTTGTTAATATTAAAACAACTGCATGGTTCCGGAAATACGACTTCGTTACTTTTAATATCAAACTTGCATATTTGCAGTTTAACAGTAATAATAATATTTTCAAAAGTCCAAAGCAAATTTGTTTTGTTTGTTTATAAGTGTCAATGAAGAAATATATATGCATCTGGAGACATTCCCTACCCTTACTAACAGATAGATTAATACTTTGGTAGTTAACTTACTCGGATACCGACCGATACACGGAACGTCCCGGTTTAAGCCCCTCCCACCCACCTCTCCTTCCCCACCCCACCCATCACCTCTACCCCGTACCATCCGACGGTTGCCCAAGAACATACAGACGAAACTCAACGGCGTCAAGGAGACTAACTACATAAATCCAGTATTACAATATAACACAGCGGAACATTAATCAGTATCTGCCTACTGATCATACAAATTAACAATTAAAAATCAAGAAACATATCCCCGTGTGGTTGCCGGAGTAGAATACAACCGCTACAATCTCACAAACACACACACTATCATATATAGAGAGGTATGAACCCACCCCAACCACTACACACACACACCAACATACATATTCATTTTGTCATTGTACTATCATGCTCATTCAAGGTCTTTATCATGACACCGCGTATGCAAACGAGGAAACAGTGCTCCATCTACTATAGAATTTGCAGCAACTCTACAGTTCTGAAGGTAAGACGGTTCTATACCCTTTCTTCCTATTTTATCTTGATGTACATGGAGGATGACACGTTCATTCCTGTTAGGCCCCATATAACCTTTCATGTGTTCGTGCGCCTTAAAACCCCAATTCATTTCAAGAAACACATAAAAACAGTATGCGGATATACAGACATGAAGTCTATTCCATTTTACCTCTCTATGACAAATTTACTGTATCTGACCCTTCATTAAGGTGTTTATTGTATGATCAGTTGCAAGTATTGTATCTGTATATACTAGTCGGGGCTTATATGTGACTTGACCATCCGAAAACAACGAAAGACGTCCATTCTGACGAATGACTGAAACAAGTAGTGGATTCGCGGATAATATTATACTATTATACAATCCTACAATCTACAAAACTACAATCCTTTCCGGCTCGTACTCACTATACCTTATAATAAAAGCATGGAAATATCTATACAATATTTTCCTACCTCACTGACATGTCTCCGATCGATGTCAACATGTAATACAGATAAATGAACGTTAGCAAAACCGTAAATTCAACGTTAGATCGTATATGACGCGTTCTAGGTTAGGTTAGATGATAAGTAAAATGTGCAGTTAATCAACTTTCAACGCTCATATGATACATGCAAACACATATTACTCTAGCTCGTATGCTTTCATATGGAATACAATGCAATGTAAAACAGTGGTTTATGGGGCGTGGTAAGTGACCACTTTGACCCCAGGGTCAGGATTAAAATGTTGAAGCGACCCATAAGCTAATACTACATGCAATATATGAGATATATATACGCGGTGTCATAGAATAATATTTATTAAGGTGACGGTCTATGGAAGACATTTGAAGTCTCTAGATATGCACTTGTGACGGCCGATACGGGACCCTGTTTCATTTAATGGATTTAGCGATCTTTCCTAAGGTACATGTAGAAATGTATTTAGAGGTTCTAGGATTTTGACTATTTGTAGTAATGGAAGTTTTCTTGGAGGTCTAGACAATTAGTCATTTTTAAAGGCATTAATCTAAGAATCACTCATATGAATAAATGGTCTCAATCCAACATTCTTTTTTATATTTTTAAATGAGTTTGGAACAACCTTGGAGAAAGATAATATCAATAAAGACCTTATTCAATTACAAAATAATTATTTAAACCATCTTCAATTTGCTGCTGACTTACTCCTATCATATTGTAAAACAGGACTTAAAACAATTGTATTGTCTCTATACAATTATTGCAAATAATGGAAACTAGAAGTAAATCTATGACGACGTTTATAACAAAGGTATAACAGCTCTCAATGCAATCACAACTTTCTAATTAGTAAATTAGTTGATACCTTAACAAGACCGATTATAACTTGTGGCAGTGAAGTCTGAATCGCAGATCATTAATTTAATATCACTAATATTGATGCAGTTCCAACGAAAACAAATACAACACAAGTTTTGAAACATAAACCGATACTCCTCAAATTTGGCAAGTAGGTGTGACAAGGAAGCGGTCCAGTAATGAAATATTTACTACCTCTCATGTTTAAATATTAAAGAATATGTACAAGTTTATCTAAACACCGACTGTTGTCTTGTATGGTAAGTGAAATCTTATAATATTCAATAATTGATCAGCTATATTGTATATTCTCCCATTCATAATTGATATATTTTGTTATTTATATTCTATAATTCTTCATTCATATTTTAAATTGTGTTATTTATATTGTATAACTGGTATATTTCTATTGTATACTTTGTCATTTATATTCTATAATTGTTCATTTGTATTCTAGATCATCATTATATTCTATATCAGATATATTTACATTGTATATTTGTCATTTATATTCTATATCATCATTTGTATTCTATAATATTATTGTATATATATATTTTTTTTTTTTTCTAAAGTATCAATTACCTATACAAACAGAGCACATACATCTTATTTTACATATTGATAACAATTACATACATACTGCAAACAAGGTGAGTCATGCTCATTTTATTCTATTTTGTTAAAGGGACACATGGCGAACATGAGTTACATTCAAGTATTAACATGAGTATCTCGGTTATTAAACCTGTCATATTCTATCTAAATGTTCAAGTATACAACTAATGCATCACACTCAAAATTTAGTAATATGTAAAATTAATTTACATGTACCTTGAATTATTTAAACATTTAACTTTAATGACTAAAAGTATGTAGGTCATATTGAAGACCAACAGGACGCTGTGAGTTTTAAACTAATTAAGATTGCCAAGCGTCCCCTTAAAATTAACTCAGCATATGTATACAGTATCTTCTATATTATGTTTAAATATTCTACTCATTATCTGTATACATGCATCCATAATATATTCTCAAGTATATACTACTTTACAGACATGTACACACATAAATCATTATCTACACACTCACTGTATGTATTGTTTTGTATATCCTGTTCTCAAGTATATACAACTTTGCAGATATACAGACATATGTACACACATAACTCATTATCTACACACTCACTGTATGTATTGTATTGTATATCCTGCTACTGAGATAATAAACTCTTCAGAATATGCATGGATTACTTTTCTTTCCAGTGGGGGAGGGGTGGGGGTAACAATTATACAAAACATTTTCTGGAGCATATATATAACGACAGGAAAAAATTACAAACTTAAAAAAAAGCTAAGAAGTAGACAACAGTGTTTTACTATGATGATTGTTATGGTGTCCCTGAACTTTGACATAATAAAAAGTCTGTATCTTTCTATTTTATTGTCCTAGTTTACCAATGTTTATATATCGACTCCACATGGCTTCAATTTTTTGTACTTTTACATTTTTATATGCTATCCACTTTTCCACTTTGTATAAAGATATAATATGTTTTTTTTAAAGATATCTAGTAATAGGTTTTGCTTTTGCATCTTTTGCTGATATATAAAAAGTTTGGCTTGCATGATAATTTTGCTCAAAGTGATATCAAATTTATTATTTCCAAATAAGATATCTGTTTCTTCGCAAATTGTCAAAGTTATATTACATTTATTTCTAATGTATTCTGCAAGACGTGACCAAAACTGTTTAACAACTTCACAATTCCAAAACAAGTGATGCATAGTTTCAGGTAAAATATTGCAAAAGCTGCAAATGCTATTAACTAGAATGTTCATTTTTGTTAATAAATAGTTAGTTCCCAGAATTCTATGGTTTATTCTATGTTGTAACCAAAATAATTTTGGATCTTTTGTTATTTTAAACGGTATTTCGTAAATTTTTACGAAATGATAGTTAGGTACTGTTAAAACTTCGTTCTTCCATTTTATTAATGACTTTGGGTAAATATTTTTTTTAATCAACATATCATAAATTAATCTACAGCCTTTAGTATGTTTTTGGATTAGTGATAGTATAAGAGGGCGTAATGGGTTTGGACTATTATTGGGTAAATGTGTTATGTTCAATTTACCCAAGTAGTTTCTAATAGCAGTAATAAGACCTTCATATTCTAAGAAATTAGACCTTATGTCATGTCGATTATTAAATTCTTTGTAAGAGTAAAGGTTTCCATTTGTGATTAAAAGGTCATTGATTAATAAAATTCCTCCTTCGTACCATCTTCTATAAAAAACGCTTGAACCTCCGACCTTAATATCTGGATTATACCATAAATTAACAGCATGTAATTGCTGCCATGAAGTCGGTTTCACGTGTTCAGTAAATATTTTATAACAGGAAACTACTTCTTTCCAGAAGGGATTATGTATTCTATGTACATTTTGTTTGATAAAATCACTACCAAAATTAACTACGTCTGTGAGAATGGGCACATTGTTTTCGCCAACTGAGTATATTTATTATCTGTCTGGAAAATTCTGCGAATCCAAGTAGTTTTTAAAGCTGACATAAATTGTTCAATATCAATCATTCTTAGCCCCCCAAACTTATGATCTTGTATTATAATGGTTCGTTTTATTTAATCTTTTGCTTTATTCCAGAGAAAGTGACAAAACATAGTTTGAAGAAGTTTGATTTTATCAGGTGATGGGTTGGGGATTCCGATTATCAAATGATTAAGTTTAGATAGAGCTAGGCTTTTTAGAATCACACTTTTTCCCAAAGGAGTAAGTATTATTTTAGACCAACTTGCAAGTAATCTTTTTATTTCCTCTATTTTAAGGTCGTAATTTATTTTTATCATTGAGTTCAGGTTTGTTGAGAATTTAACCCCTAGTACAGTGAAATTGTCTTTTTCCCAACATAAAATGTATTCTTGACATAACTTTGTGTCACTACCTTTTTTCGATCCAAACCAAATAAGTTTTGTTTTGTCAGTATTTATATTAAGGCCGGAGATTTGTGCATAAAATGTTAATGTCAACATGGTGTGTAGAAGTGATAGGAGCCATCTAGAGTCAAACTGGTATCGTCAGCACATTGTGATACTAAAAACTCAGTATTATCTACATGAATACCTTTAATTTTTGGATTGTTTCTTAACATTACAGATAATACTGCTGCACACAGAATGAACAGGTAGGGTGACAATGAATCTCCTTGACGACAACCTCTTTGTAGATAGAACCAGTCTGACATATGCCCATTAACAATAACACATGACTCTATATTGTGGTAAAACAATTTTATCCAACTAATAATTGAAGGGCCAAAATTAAAAAATTGTAAGACTTTTGTCATGAAATTCCATGATACCGTGTCAAAAGCAGGCGCAAAGTCAATCAAGAGCAGTAAGCCTGGAATATTGTATTTCTCAGCATAAAATAGTATGTCATACAGTAATCTAATATTTGTTCCCATAAATCTGCATGGTAAAAAGCCAGTTTGATCTTCATGGATAATAGTACATAACACATTTTTTATTCTAAAAGCTATGGATGCTGATGCTATTTTATAAGAAACATTTAAAAGAGAGATCGGTCTCCAGTTTTTCAAATAAAATTTGTCTTTATTGCCTTACGGAATGCAAGTTATAACTCCTTGTTTTTGTGTTATTGAGAGTTCTCCATTTATATAAGCATAATTTATTGTCCTAACTAAAAAATAACCAATATTGTTCCAGAAAAACTTATAAAGTTCAACCGTAAATCCAGAATTACCTGGGCTTGTGTTGTTGGACATTCTTTTCAAAGAATTAAGCATTTCTATATAGTTGAGAGAACCTTCTACAGACTGTTTTATATTTTCAATTAGTTTTGGTATATTAAAGTCTTAAAGTAAAACATTTAAATCTATATCTATTGTTTCTTTCGCTTCGTAAAATGTTTTATAATGTGCTTTTGTTTCCGTCAAAATTTCTTCTTGAGTTTTCAAAGTAGCCCCTGATTGGATATTCAAGAATTCATATATTTTGAGACATAATTTCTATTTGCCAAATTGCAAAAATAACTCGAAATCTTTTCCCCTTCATCTGTCCATTTTGCTTTAGATCTCACAAAAGCCCCTTCTAATTTTTTTTTCGGAGTTCAAATATATCTTTTTTTTTCTGCTCAAGTAAAGTATAATTTATATCATTTTCTTTTTCAAGTTTTTCTATTTCTTTTAAAACAGATTCTTCCTTATTTATTTCCAGTTTCTTTTTATATGCTGAATAGGCAATCATTTTTACTCTAATCTCTAATAATAATGTCTCAAAAATAATTGATCAGTTATGTTAAATTTTAAATTTTGTATCGGAGTTTCACTTATATCCATATCAGTATCCTGTATATCAGATGCATACTGCCTTTTAACATTATCTATTATTATTTTCATTTTGTCTACATATTTTGTGTCTTTTAATAAAGAGTTGTTAAATTTCCAGTATGACTTGCCTTTCATAAATTTTCCAAATTCAAATTGTATATATATCATAGAATGGTCTGTACGGTAACCTAGGAGTATTTTAGCGTCATCTAGTATATACATTATCTGCAATTAGAAAAAAATCTAGTCTTGCTTTTTTTACTGGATTTCTACGAAACCATGTATATTGTCTTTTTTCTATATTTTGTTCTCTCCAGCAATCTAATAAATTATTTTCTACAATAACTTTTAAAAGGGTATCACGTGCATTTGGGTTATTTATATTAACGTAATTAAATGTATCCATATCTGGATTTAATATCAGGTTAAAATCGCCAGTAACTATACATGGATTATCAGATTCTTTTATTTTTTCTCCCAGCTTACGAAAGAAACTAGGATTATCTCTATTTGGAGCGTATACCTTAATAAGCGTTATGTTTTATCACAAATGGTTGTATCTAAAATCAACATATTACCGTCTTTGTCACTTTCAGAACTCTTTACCTTAAAATCAAAGTTATTATTTATAAAAATGGCTAATCCTCTTGATTGACCAGTGTGACTGCTGAAGAAACACTCAAATCCCCATTGGGCTCTAATATAATTTGCTTCACTTTTGGTGAAATGAGCATCCTGTAAAAAATAAATAGAGTGTTTTTTCCCTTTCAAAAAATTAAGAACATATTTTCTTTTGTTTCTGTCACCCAGTCCCTGCACATTCATTGAGACTAAGGAAACATTGTTTGTCATTTAACATAATATGTAATAAGACTATATATTTGTATATTAATTTGACTGGATACAAAGCACACGGGACACCAAGATATGTACAGTTCCTTCTTAAACGAAATAAAAAACAAAAAATGTTTAGCATGACTACCAAACATATATTGGAATGGTTAAGTAGAAAGTGGAAAATATTCAATTGATAGTAGTGACAATACACACACTTAACAAAACACACCCACACATGTGCAATGTAACATGCATGGCAAAGGCAAAGCTATAAATAAACGGACAAACCTACCGATTCTAAAACACAGTCCCAATTACGTATGCTATTGGGTCCGATAAAGCATCATGTCATTAGATCTGTGATAGAATTAATTATTCACAAAATCTGACAAAGGTATAATGTACGTGTGTCTTAAATTTGTGTACAGACAAATCCATCTCTCTCATTGTACCAACATTGGCAATTAAGTCCCACATATTTTATATTTTCATATACAATAAGTTGTTTTAGTAATATACTAATTATCAATTAATAAATATAGTAGTAATTATATACTGATGTGAAACTATACTCAAAATAAAATAACACACACACTAACTTGAAACATGTTATAATGTATAGTGAGTACAGAACCGACACATTAGGAGTAAATTTGTGTTTGTTACGTTTATTTTGGGTACCTGGTTGCATAGTGCTGAAGTAGCTATCCCTGTACATGAAACACTTTCTTTGGCAGTTATGAGTTTGTCTTTATTCTGAAAAGTAATCAAATTAACCACAAAGTATCGTATTTTAAAAAATATATATATATATTTATAGATATTGGTTAAAACTAAGATTAATTATATCTAAATTAATAAAGTTTGCAATTACTAATTTGACCCGGATATGTTTATATCTCTCTCGTTCAATAGAGAGTCTGGTGAACTTGCTTTATTTTAAATATGTAAATCCCAAAATTGGCAAAGCGTGACATAATGTTAAACATCAGGTTTTTATATTCGTAGATTCCCCTATTTACTTGTAGCACATTGTATCTGCCACTCGAAACATTATGACATATATTGCATATTATCCATGACATGATCTAAGTAGGCCTAAGTGACCCTAAAATCATACAAATGCTTTTTCGGGTAATGTTTACCCTCGTGTATCGAATATCTGATTATCAGAATATTACTCTAAATGTGTATTTAAACAAATTATATACGTAAATTCGTCGACAGCTATCAATGTAAATTTTTCTCGTGTGATAGATACTAATAAACCTATATACCTAATTTAAAGAAGCAGTTTGACGTAACATCTTAGTCCATTTTACCAAAGTTTACATTAATTTTGATGTGAGTCGTTTACACGGAATTATGACGTGTTATAAATAAACTGACTGGGACAGAAAGCGTCTAGAAGCACCTGGATGTTTTATGGATTTATTTGGCTTTTGACCTAATTTGAACTCGATTTTTCATTTATCAATGTTTAAGCGGTATCTGCATACTTGAGTTATCCAATCAGAGCGTCACACTATTTTTGGAGTATCTGGATTTTCCAGATGTGTCGGTTTTGTAAACAAAGAAGTATACGAATGTATACAAATTAAACGTATTCGTATCAAGCGATAAATAGCGATATATAGCGATCTTCAAAATGGTAATATAGTATACATATATTTATAGGATTCAATACCATACACTATATCCGGTATTTGATTATATACATACATATATATTAATCTGAATTATTGTCCCTTTGTGATCTTATTGATCCAATCTCTAAGCGTCCAGTGGTTTTGTTAAATCCATTTAATGGTTTACAACAATCTTTTTACCATTGTCCAGCAGTGCGATAACTCGCCCCTGATCAGTCCAGGCTGATTTCACACTTGTTAAAGTGCTTACCTTCTCCAGAAGCTTCGCATTTTTCAGTGTTAAGTCTTCTCTTATCACTAGCACTGACCCTTTCAAACACCTTCTTAATTGAATTGCCTTAAATTTATGTGTTCTTGCGATGAATTTGCAAATAATGGGTCTGTTCCCAGATACGCTGAAGGGCCCTAATCTGTTGGTAACATCTATGTCTTTGATATTGATATCCATTTTCAGTTTGTTTGTGAGGATAGACACTACCTTCTCCGCGGTGTCTTCCGGTGACTCTCTGGGTGATTTGTCGTCTACTCCGTAGATTCGTATACTGTTTCGTCGGTATACTGTTCCAGATCATTTACCTGGATCTCGTGTGATTTAATCACTTATTATTGTATTTTTGTGTGGTTTCTCTGTATGCATATTGCCTACATTCTCATTCATATTGTATGATTACATATTTATGTGCCATAAAGAGTTTACATTCATATTGTATTATTGCCTTCTGGGTAGAGTTTGACAACGCATTTGATTGGTCAACACTCCTGGAAACAGGGTAGACTGCTCCACACCGTTTAAATATAAACGACTGTAGAACGCCGCCATTATCGATTATTTCGACTCAGTCTGGAAAATCTCGAAAAATACCCCCACCTGACTGGAAAAATCTCGAAAACACCCCTGGATTTCCCTCCACCACCATCTCCTTCAACATATTTTCTGTCCTTTGGTAGGTAGGTACGGATATTGCGTGGAAAATCCGAATTAGACCAACAACGTTGACACCGGGGTAGGGACTTCAGTCAGAACTTGTATAATACCAACATTGGCTAAAGTGTGTACAGAGAATAAAATTAATCTGATGGACTCGAATACCTGGAATGAAACTGTTTTAAACTGTTCTATGATTTTAAACTACTATGCCAATCAAACTGAAATTAGATCAAAATAAATTAAGCATTAATACTAAATTTCAAGCATTTATACATATCTTCCAACAAAACCAAATACCATACTATCTTCAACAAAACTGGAAAAAACGCATGGAACTATCACTAAATTTCGTTTAAGCGCCCATTCATTACAAATTGAAAGGGGCAGATATATAAGACCAAAGACTTTCTTTAAGCATGTCAAGAGAAAATCGATTAAATTGTGCATTCTGTAGCACGTTCTGGGATAACTGCAAGGATATTCAAAAACTATGTTTGATGAATATCAGATAGGCCTAGCAACTTCAGATATAATTAAAGGATCTGAAATAACGCGTTTAACGAAACTATTAAACCCTCAGAATAGAAAATGCATCACTGAAGACATTCATTAAAAATTGGAAGCAAAAAATAAACAGTTTATAAATGCATGCTTAAAAATAACATGTATTATCTTAACAGATTTGATTCGTCTATTAATATTTGTTATATTTTTATTATGTTTTGCAATGTATGATGACACTGATGCTGTATTCGGTTCGTCTATTAAATATAAATATAAAAATCGAACAGGAAAAGTAGAATTCAGGGACGACAGTCAACACAAACACACACATAAACAAAGAACGACTTTAAAGATGAATAAAAGGCCAACTGAGACATCACGAACACAATAGGGTTGACAGTAGGGTTAACGCCTTGGAACGGTCAGTGGCACAAAAGGCCGCTGGGGTTTAAACCAGGTCCTAGGGTACACCAAACCTCACACTTACCCCACTGTCATCCCAGTAAAACAGGAGAATGTACATAAAGAAATCCCCGCCATGACATATTCTCTAACCAACAGGGCAGCATTAATAGGCAATACAAGTAAAAAAGACAATAGCCTAGAAAGCCACAAAGAAGGTACTCAATGACTTGGCAAAAGCCAGAGCAACAAGAGAATAAACCATTGAAGGCACGACAAGACAGGATTGCAGACAAACATCAAGCATCGTCCTTTTGGGCTTTATGTAGACGTCATCATAGGGTCATTGTCTTACCGATCATCGCACAATTAAAGAGGACAGCATTGTGGCGAACTGTAAATGTGTCCATCACCATGCATGCAGTACGTTGCAAAATGATAGGTGCCTAACCCCTTTTGATACACCTTTTAACAAGTTTAACAAAGATAGTATGAAAGTGATCATGACCACAGATCTAACGAAGTTTGTAAATCACGTTACCATAGAAGTCAGATTGTGACAGTTTGATTTTAATTGAATTGAAATAATGATACTGCATCAAACACAGACAAGATAGAAAAGAAGCAAAACAATAAACGCAATTAAACGTTTTACATTTAATAAATTCGAAAAACCTTGGTTGACTTATAAACCCTTACTTAATAATTAGTTTTGTTATAAATTTTAAGAGTTACACTGTGCAACACATCTATCTTGTTTCATCTATCTTGTTCCTTCTTCTTGTTTTTTGTTTTGTCTTTTTTTGACAAATGGAAAATCCCATGAAATGTGTAATAACTGTTAAATTATGTTCCCCGCTGCTCCCACTGAATATGGAAGAGTCACACCTCCATAGAAATATCTTGTCTTTTCTTTATATATTTAATGGATAACACCATTTTTGTTTCACAGTCAACTGTTGAAAAACTCAGCAGAGATGGTATGTGGATCTTGTATAAAAACTGAAACACTCATAGTTGATTATGTTAGCATTGTATTTATCTACGTTAAACAATTCTTTATACAAGATATATATGCTGGGTTTTGAAAAAACAAACAAATATTTCTTTACAATTCTCAATGAAGTCGTATTAAAGTAACAAAATAAATATTTAGACAATTTTGTAAATATCAAGATCTGGTGTATTTGTAAAAATTATATTTTTGAAAGACCCTCAGATTGCAGAGAACCCATTTTATCAACATTGTATTTTAAATCGTCTTTTGAATATTGTAAAGAAATATAAAAAAAAACTCCCCATTTATATAGTTTCTAATCAAGATATGCATTTTTGTTTTCTTCTAAATATTTTGAAAATTGTTTATATATAATAAATATTATGCATATTACATCTATATCTGTACGGTTTGTTGAGGGGTGGCCCACCCCGACCCTCACAGATTAATTACGGGGTGAATACATGGATTACCATTAATTTGGTGATCGAAATAAAAAAAAAGAAAGTATATGAAAGGTTATATAAGCACCGGCTACAGCGGTATTCTACTTTAAAGTAACATAGAGTGATAATCACAAAGTACCTGTAAGTAATAACATTACTGATTTAAAGTCGGTGCGTCCTATTTAAGCCGATACACAGCACTAAACAATCTCTAGCGTGAATGTCAATACATACTGAAAAGAAGATCCTTTGGCAGCAACAGACAACAACAAGAGAGAAAAGTAGCAGACTCTGTTTGTGAAAGGTAATATAACGTGCACTCCTCACGCACCCTAGCTTCAGCTTAAGCGCTATTCTACTTAAAAGTCACATAGATTGTGCCTGATAAGCCCAAAGGACCAATAAGTAATGGTAAGAATCTGCAAAATTTAACAAAGGACAATGGAAGACGGATGGACTGACGACGGACGAAGGGCCATCCGAAATAGTTCCCATCTTGGCCTTCTGCTCAGGTGAGCTAAGCAATACAATATAAACTACACTGCCTTAACTATATAACATACATGAATTCCTTTCCCATAACGTTGCGGTATGCCTCATAAATGGATGCTGGCATCTTGAAGATGACACTCCGATCAAGGTGTGGATGTACTTGCTTGTTTTCCCTTTCAAACTCACGCAAGAGATCCAAGTAATCAGCTCTGTCGTTGCTAATAATGATACAATTAATTGAAAACATTTATGATATAGATTAGTTTCTTTGCAATTTTTGAATTTGACATTGATAAAATAAATACATTCAAATTTAAACGCCTATTGCAAGCCAAGTATGAACTAGCATGACACACGATCCGATATAATTACTTCTTTACCTGTTTAGTTCTTATGTTATAACTATGTAATACTACCAAATTAGAATATGTTGGAATTGTTTTTTATCTTCGATTTGTGTTACAGACACATATACGCAGGCATTCAGAAAGTTTAGAATAAATAAACAGAATATTTTCCATTATAGCGCTTCCATTGTTTTTGTTAATAATTATTCAGTTTAAGTGGAATGTTGCTTTGGATTTTTACAATATTTAGCTGCCCCATAGTTGCTATAACAACCCATGTTTGGTATCACGGAGCACAGTGAAAATGTAAAACTTTGTAGTGTTTGCCCTGAATTGAACATTATGACGTCGCTTGAACTGAAGGAGCACCGGATAGTTGTACAATTTTAGGCATAAGGAGGCTTGAAACATGAATTTAAACGGTAAACAACCCAAGCATTGGTAATCAGATGGCAACGCCGATTCGCAGAAGTAGAAATAAATGTCGAACAGGAAATATAGCATTCAAGGACCACAGTCAACCACAAACACGCACAGAAACTAATAACAATTACAAAGAAGAATCAATTGAAAGATAACGCTTTGGAACGGTCAGTGGCAAAAAGGCCGCTAGGGTTTTAAACCGGGTTCTATTGTCACCAAACCTCACTATTAACATATTGTCATCCCAATAAAACGGGACAGTGTAAACAAAGTTATTCCCGGCAGGTTATATTATCTAACAAACAAGGAAGCATTAATAGGCAATATAAGTAAAACACATAAATGATCATGCATATACAATATAAAAATGCCTAGAAAGCCATAAAGTAAGTACTTGTTGACTTGTCAGAAGTTATACTTTATTTTGAGCGCAAATTGTAAAGTATTGTAATCAGTCTCAGAACTTTTTAAATGTCCCTCGTATGCAATGTTGATTTTGTGGCCTCCAATTCGCTCTGAGCTAAATGAGCTAAATGAGTTATCCTATTGATATATAAGGTAATGTTCCCTCATGTTTACCTTATCTATCTAATTGAAGTTCACAACGTAATTAAACAGTAAATAGCCTACTTCATAAAACTCTTAACGGTGTCCTTTCCAAATACATGTTACAGAAAGTTGTGAAAAGCCTCATCTATATTTGTGCCTCCCCAAGGTCCACCATTCGCTTTATACAACTCTTTGATAGTGTGGTCACGCTGTGTCTCGTGGACGGTGATATCCACTGTACCGTCTAAATAGATTAAGTAGAGTGGATAAAAGTACAAGGTGAAATATTGAAATTCAGTGAAAATAAAGTGTTCATTGTTCAAACTGTGCAGATGAGTGAGTCCTGTTTTAATGTTGATTAACACAATATACGAATTTCATTTAATATACACGAACTTGTAAATAGGAGAACCAAATGTAGTTAAATGTCTTTCAGTTACCAGATTTATTTACCAACCTCCAGCATCAAGTATGATGTATTTAGTTCCAGGGTCTAGTGAGAACGTTGTTTCAGTTATAGCCGAGTCTTCGTCTTCTTCACTTATTCCAGGTAGTTGTTTGGAGTATAAAGAACCAGCTTCGGGTTCCAGGGCAAGCGAAAGACACTCGTTTGCTATCCCAGCCTTTAATTGTAACACGAAAATAAAACTGAACTTCTTATAACAATAAATGCATAAAAACCTTAATGGTGAAATTGATAAGAACAAATATGTACCAAAGATTGAATACCAACGTTAAGATACTAAAGAATAACAACGTTATCAGCGAAAACAAATTATGATTATAAAGAAAACTGGATGTGTATTTACATGTACGACATGTAGATGCAATAATCGGTTGGCAAACATGTCGCCAAAGAGGTTAACAGTTATTTCAGCATTTCACATATACTTCTCATTTACTGTTTATGTATGTAACGCTGGTGTTTTGTTTGAATTATGATTCATGATCAATAATGAATTGATATGTAACGATTGTAGTAGTGTGTTATATAAGTGTATGTATTAAACATAACTGTAATTACTAGATAGCTTTGCAATATTTTACACGTACAATTCCAATTTAATTATGATTTATATCAGAAAGCATTAAAGGCTGCAGTAAACATTATCATATAATTGTACGTTCAATGGCTTAAACGTATTTTATTTCACTTGCTTTTTATAACATAATATGTTTACCGACTATAAGAAAAAACAAGTATTAGAACGAAAGTACAATACTTATTACCACCATCCCAATTCTCAGCCACCTAACGTCCATAACATAACAACCATTCATAAGTGTTTGCACTATTGATCAAAACAAATATGTACCGCTATTGCAGACTCTTTCATGAACTGTTTTGCTGATTCATTCCAAATGGCGGGAACTGTAAGGACCCAGTGTATTTCATCCTCGCGGATACCAGAATAGTGTTGCATACATGTCTCAAGAAGATGATCTTTCAAAAATTGGATGCATTGAGAGAACACTTGCAATGCTGGCATGTTCTGGCCTTTGTCAAATGCTAGTTGTGTTTTCCTATTAAGATTCTGAAAACTACAATTGAAATCCAATACTTACGTATATGTTCGTATATTTTAACGTTATACACATTTTCTGTCAATTATTTCCACATAGTTAACATCGTCCAAAGTTGCATGACTGTTCTTTTATTGTTTTAAGTTTCATCAATAAATGGTATTTTGAACCGCACCATAGACAGGAGAATGATAATACAAACATAAAAAAGTGGCTCTTGCCACTGACCGTTCCAAGGCGGTAGCTCTATTGTCAACCCTTTTATGTTTGTGATGACATATAATTTGCCTTTTCTTCATCTTTGTTATTGATTTGTTTTTCAATGAGTGTCTTTTGGTTGACTGTGGTCCTTGAATTCTACATTTCCTTTTCGACTTCTTTTATATCTTCTTCCATATTCTCCAGTGTAGATTTTTAGTAACATATTGTTCTAACGAATATTAGAAATAGGCCATACTTATACGACAGTGTATATGCTACTACAATAAATTACTCGTGTATTTGGAGATGTGTTATTGTTTTAATTGTATACGTTCCTGGCATTTAGTTACATTTATATCATAAGGGAACCAGAGTATGGCAGGCTGCATTTAATAACTATACATTCTTCACTTTTGGTATGTGGAATAATATTAATGTCTTATCTCTGTGGTTTTGTTTTGTGAAGTGATGGCCAAAGTCTGTACTATATATAGGGTCTCAGTCTTTTCAAGATTGTAGGGGCTCAGTCTTTACAAGATGTAAGGGCTCTGTCATTTTTAAATGTTAGGGCTCAATCTTTATCAAATGTAAGGACTCTAAGGACCCTGTCCTTACAAGATATAAAGGCTCAGTCTTTATAACATGTAAGGGCTCAGTATTTTCAAGATATTAAGGCTCAGCTTTTATAAGATGTAGGGGTTCAGTCTTTACAATATGTAAAGGCTCAGTATTTTCAAAAAATAAGGGCTCAATCTCTACAACATGTAGAGGGACTCAGTCTTTACAATATAAAGGGACTCAGTGTTTACAATATATCGGGACTCAGTCTTTTCAAGATATAAGGGTTCATTTATTACAATATGTCGGGACTCAGTCTTTACAAGATATATAATCTCAGTCTGTACAATATGTAAGGGTCAATCTTTACAAAATGTAAGAGTTCAGTCTTTACAAGATATAAGGGTTCAGTCTTTTCACGATGTAGGGGCTCAGTCTTTATAAGATGTAATGGAGCAGTACTTTACAGATGTTAAGTTGCAATATTTACAAGGTGTAAGGGTTAAGTCTTTAAACAATGTAGCGGATCAGTCTTTACAAGATTTAGGGACTCTGTCTTTACTAAATAAAAAGGATCAGTATTTTCAAGATGTACGGGCTCCGCCTTTACAAATTGTAAGAGCGCAGTCTTCACAAGATATAAGGACTGCAAAATGTTAGAGATTGCTGTAATTACGATTACTATACATCTTAGAGTGTATGAACAGGGCTGTGTCTAGTCAATATAATGTAAATCAGTAGATGTGTCTCATTCGAATACTATAATGCACAGTTTAATTGTGATATACACGGATTAATATTGTCCATGAACATGTTCAACAGTTGCCTGAAAACCTTATGTTCCAACCTTCCTGGTATGGAGTATATTGGCTCCAAATGTGTTGCCCTCCGAAATTAAAAAACACATTTGAAACTAAAATATGTTCTTCGGCAAATCGTTCGACTATTGTCTTCCAGTTAGTGTGAATTTGTTGGATGTTTACTCGATACGTTCATGTATCTGACTTGAATACAACGACAAGTTAACTATTCGAAATATAAGAAGTAATTGCTGACATGTATGTTGTCGTAAAATACCCATCATTGGTGTTAAAAAATGCAGTCAGTTGTCTTCTTATGACGATATAAAAGTATAAAGTAGATTTTCGTTCG
Source organism: Cyrtodaria siliqua (assembly GCA_037043455.1). Lineage (NCBI taxonomy): Eukaryota > Metazoa > Mollusca > Bivalvia > Adapedonta > Hiatellidae > Cyrtodaria > Cyrtodaria siliqua. Next base: position 103,830 of record JAWPHD010004042.1, read on the forward strand.
AAGGGTTGCATACATGCAAGACAACATTACAAATAAACAGTAGACGGATATTCGTGTTGTTCATAATACATAAACGTAAATTAGGTTCCGTTTTTTCATAAACTTCGAAAAGACTTTGCCATTTATTCTTATCATAACCCTGATCTGCTTTTAAAATATAAAAATAATTTAAGAACTCTTCTGCGAAAAAGACTATCACAACCTGACTTCTATGGTGATGTTATTTACAAACTTCGTAAGATCCTTGGTCATAATTACTTTCATACAATCTTTATTAAACTTGATAAAAAGTGTATCAAAAGAGGTTGTGAAACGCACTTGATGTTTGGTTTTTGGCCCATTTACAGTCCGCCATTATGTTTTCCTTTTTGATTGTACAATGACCGGACACATTGTGGACCCTATGATGACGTCTACCTAAATATTCAAAGGATCGTAGTGTCTTGCCGTACTCTTACCGGTGTTCTATTGTTGCTTTGCCTTCTGCCACATCAATGAGAACATGCGTTGTGGTATTCTAGTCGTTTGTTTTTTATATTCATATATAAATGATCATTTATGTGTTGCACTTATATTGTCTATTGATGCTGCAGTGTTTGTTAGAAAATATAACCTGGCGGGGATTTTTTTTATTTACACTGTCCAGTTTTATTTGGAATGGCAATAGGGTAAAATTGAGGTTTGGTGCATCTAGAACCTGGTTTAAGCATCCAGCGTGTTTTTTATGCCACGGACCGTTTTGTGGCGGTTGGCAATTACTGTTTGCTTCTGTACGTGTTTTGGGTTGACTGTGGTCCTTGAATGCTACATTTCCAGTTCGACTTTTATATCTACCTTTACCTGCCAGAATGTGTATTATGTTATACTATGGCTTTATTAAACTCACGGAAGCCATGCTATGTCTTACAAAATGTATAGTGCACACAGTCGCACAAAACAACTTCTTTGTGAAGAAAATAACAATTAATTTCCTAGTAATATCTAAGCTCAAACTTATGCAACAACTACAATGTTATATGTGTAGACAATACTCTGTTAACTATCACTGTTATTGCAATATACTACACTATTTAGTGATATGTGAAATAATGTGTAGTTCGTGATTATATTTACTCGTGAAATAATTGTTTACAATTGAAATTCAAACCGTTAAATATTACACGATAATTCACCGTAAATAATGTTCTATTTCTATTCTAATACCCCTAAAATGTGAAAATAACGCACACATCTGAAATCTTTCGCATTGCTGTGCTTACTCTCCTAACGTTGCAACCTTACAGTGATATCTTTCCCATTGACTTGCCTATTCTCCTAACGTTGCAAACGTTACAGTGATATATCGTTGAATGTAACCTGATATTTTAAAATAGGCTATATAGTGCGGGTGTATTATAATTTCTATTAATATACTTCATTTAGATAAATAATTTAAAGGTGGGGGTATAAACTGTTGTAGTAATTAGTTTTCTAATAATGACGTTTTATCAGTATAACCGAGTTTCTAACAAACTAGAAGTTGTATGAAATATACTCCAGATTAGGAGATTTTATATACTATAAGTTTACAATAAACACAAAATCTTCCACAATTATGAAAGGTAATAGCAGGACATATCTGAATAATACAACAATGACATATTGATATATTAAATTAAATTGATTCAAACTGATGTTTATATCGCAACTGATATTATTACCTTGTTACCCGTCGCTTTCAAAAACACAAATGTAATTTCCTGGATGCGCCGAGTTATATGAAGTCCATAATTTATACAAACGGTGGACCGAGTTTAGCATAAATAATTCCAGATTACGAGGGGAGTTTCAGATGTAATGCAATTCCACGTGTATCACGAAAAATACGTGCGAATATTTCATAATAACCTGTTATTGTGTCAGATTTACCTTACAACTACATGTGCACGAAATTGTGTCAAATATCAAGTCATTTCCTAAAACAAGCTCTTTATAGCAGGTCCATTCATACCACTGTGTATAAATATGGTTGGTAAACGGTCAGAAAATGGCTAGAAATTAGGACATATATAAAACGGAGAGTTTGTCTGAAAAAACCTGCCAAGACCATACATAATGAGAATTGTGACATTTATGGAAGTGATGAAGAATCATATAGCACTGTTACCAGGTGGATTGTGCATTTCAAATCTGGAAATAATGGATTAGAAGACAAGCCAAAATGTGGTCGAAGACGAGTTGCAACGCCTAAGGAAAGTGTCCATAAAATCCAGGAATTAATTAAAGGAGAGATTGACCTTTCGGCAGTTAGCTCAAAGATCAGGCATCTCAACAGCACGGGTTCATTTTATTCTGAAGAAAGTGCTAAACGTTGCTAAAATATGTGCTGTCTGATGACCAGAAACGTGACCGCGTGAAAAAAGCCAAATCTTTATTGAAGATGTATCCAAAATATGTCAATGAACAGTTTTCTAACATCATTACTGGTGATGAAACATGAGTACATTTCTTTGATCCTAAGCGAAAGTGTGACAACCGAGTATGGGCGACGAGAAATGGAAATGCAAGGAGACCTGTAATTGCAAAGCGAACACAAACAACACGCAAAGTTTGTTTTGTATGCCATTTTCATCTCAATTCACGGTCTAGCTATTCAAATTCTAGTTCCTAAAGGTAGAAGTGTTACTGCTAAGTTTTACAAGAATGTTGTATTAAAAAAACTTGAACATTACTTCAAGGAACGTCGACCGAGACTGGCATAAAGTGTGTCCATTTATTACATGATAATGCTTCTGCACACAAAGTTGAACTTGTGAGGACATATGTTGACAAAAAAAGGTGCGAGTCCTAGATCACCCACCCTATTTCCCAAATTTAGCACCCTGTGACTATTTCTTATTTCCAAAGATGAAATCCTTCCTTGCTGGAAAACGCTACTCGTCCAGAAACTCACTCGGCTCTGCGGTGTTCCAGTACCTTAAAGGGGTACCCACTGAAGGCTACAGCAAGTGCTTTCAAAACTGGATTAAATTACTAAAACGATGTGTAAAGGCAAAAGGAGAGTATTTCGAAGGTTTACAAATGAAATTTGATATAAAATCATTTGAAAATAAAATTTTACAAACCGAATTGCATTACATCTGAAACACCCCCCGTATTTTTAGTACATAGTATATTTTGCAATTCAAAATTGCATGCACCGAGAAAAATGGTATTTTGTATATGTTTATCTATAACTACGGTTTATATTGGACAATAATTATGCACATTCACTTACTTTATTCTCATACAACAGCATTTTAAAATGCTTGAAGTAGAACAATCCGTATGCTTTCCATCAGTAGCCAACTGGGCGTACTTTTCTTCTGCTTTAAATCTAAAACTGTCGAAGTGTTAGAATCGATTAAAGAGTATGCAAGTAGGTGTCTTAAATGATACACTTGTACCAACACCTGTACTCCAATGGTTGGTCATAATGTTGAGTGGGTCTTTCAAAAGGTCAGACCATAACGAGAAAGCATAGCCGGAATTTGTTGAACCGAAGTCTAACGATGCGACAAGTAGTCGTTGTTTGGCTAAAGAATACAAAAACGTAAAGCAATGCAAGATAGTACACGAACAAGAACAATGCTACTTTACGAAGCTGCATATATACGATTTACAGACACACATACTTATGTTTGACATACATGGTATCGGCATTGAACAAGACGTTGTAAACTGGTCGAAATGATTTGAACACATACGGTTATATTATTGAGTTCTTTATGTCGCATATATGTGGACGGTCTCTACAAAATCTTCTTTTTTGGCTCTTCAGAACTGTTTCACCAATTAGACGCCGACTTTTTCAACAGTGTGCACAATTGTATAATTTCCATCCACATATTTGCATCTTAATCGTAACATGAGGTCAGTCGGTGTTGATAGGGGATGCTAGGTTACATCGGTTTCAAACTGTATGCTCAAGTATTTCGATGAATTTTATTTATCTGAATTTATTGCCCCTCGTGGAACACCGACCAAATAAAATAAAACTGCCAAGACTATTGCTTTTAACTGTTTTGTGCTCAGCTACTTTTGATTATTTATTCCATAGTATCAGGCTTCATCTAAGCACCTTTAAGGATTAACAGATGAATTAATATAAGCCTTGGTAAGCTTTCAGATCCATATCATTTGAACATTACGATATAAATACTCTTAAGACCAATATATCACATATATTTGGACCCAATTGGAAGTTTTGAATGTCTAAATTTAATGGTATGTAATGTTTACTTACCACATTTGATGGCAGTCATTTCCTCTTTCCGATGCATATGTGCGTTTACATCAGCATGGTAACCTTCTTGTCTTGTATGTATATCGTCTCGTCGATATACAATTTCACTCTTTGAAAGTTTGGAATCAGCGTCCTTAGTGTATCCAAATAAACTCGTTCTAGAAGACACATTTTCCTGATTAAGCGTTTGTCTCGTTGAAAAATCAAGTTGTGCTGCGAACGAGTCATACATACGTTTGCGTCCGTGTGCAGTTCTGTCCATAGCATTTGTTTTATCAATATTAGTTTTGTATTTATCAGGGATAGATACGGTTGGCTCTGTAATGCTTTGCCTCAAGTACCATCTTCCTCCAGGGTCCTTCCGCGGATCAATAGAAGCGCCAAGATTTTTAGACGTACGATTGGTAAAGGGAATATGACGTCCCACTTTGACATGTATCGCTCCACATTTCCCTAACCTTTCCAGGTGTCTAAATATCCAAAGACGTCTGTTGTCGGAAGTCCCACAGCGGTCATTAATTCTTACGACAGTGATGGGCGAAATGTCCGTGATGGAACACCTACGGTTATAATACAGTATAAACTAATGCAGACTTGAACATTCACACTCTGTCATCATATCACTAACGGGCACATATTATGCTTAACTATATTGAGATTATCTGGTAATAGTTTGAACGCAAAAACAACACCTATTTTTCTTAGATTGAAACAGCTGTAATGCATGTCAGGATGTATTGGACATGTGAAAGACATTCATTTGGGCTAAGATGAAGATGTGTGTAAAGATTCATGAACATTATGTCAAATACTTTTCAAGCTATGGCCAAGGTCTGGTTGCATGCTTAAGTGTGTCGGACGGACGGACGACGACGGACGACGAACAGGCAGGAGACACAAACAAGTGTGTTAAAAATTTTCGAATATCTTCAGCGGATGCCATACTTCATTGATACATATTAGTATAGCCTAGTATTACATAAAATGAAAAGGTATACTTTTTTGTTTGAACCATTTATTCTCCCCGACAGTGATGGGTCGAGGATGACCATACTCTCGTATACCTTACAACATTTACATTTATTGTTTTTGCAATTGTTTACACAAATATGTACAACAAAATTCTAAATCAATAATACTCTCTCAGATCAATCAATCACTCGCTCAATAGTTTACTATTGATTACCGCTAGTTTGTAGAATATAATGTCAAAATTAATCTTTAAATAGCACATTTCTGTTAAGTATTTGTATTTGGTTCTATGTGTGTTTTTACGGTTTTGGTAACAAATTTACATTCACACATATATGAATATATTAATAATCTTATGACTAAAAACTTAACTTAATTGGTTGGGGTGGAAGATGGGATGGGTGAAAATATTTGTTTAAATAAAAGAATATGGGGAATGGGGTAGGGGGTTGAGGATATGTCTCCGGCATTAGTATCTTGAATTATATCGATCAAAAATTACAAATACATATCTGGGTCTTATTTTTCCGAATTTAACTATTCATGAATTTCAAAATATGTTGTAGTTGTTTTCAACAATGTATATTTCTTTGCTTTTTTATTTAGAAGTTGGATTATGCGCTTCAGTGTTGTAATTGTGGGTATGTTTTTGATCATCAGCAGCAATATAAGTAGTATTTTGTCTCTAAAAAATGAGCTGGATTATGTTGCTTACATTTGTGTATTATGTTCCAAAGATAAATGAATTTTGCTCACATTCCCATAACATATGTATAATTGTTTCGGAGGCTGTTGAACAGAAAGAACATATTGGACTGTCAAGTAGTGTTATCTTATGTAGAAAACTGTTTGTTGCTAAGATGTTATGGATGATGCGTGTCTGGAACCATTGCAATGTAGTATCCATCCTTGGTTATTTAAAAAGACCAAGTAAAACTCTATTTCCAAACTGTGTTGCTGATTTGGTACCGTTTATTTCATGAATGTTTTACAGTAGGTATTTCAAGATTTGGTTTAGTTGAAGATACATATCTTTTATTCCTTTCTCGTATTTTATATATTCTAATAGGATTTGGTATGATGTGTTTTTCAACTTTGCTTGTAGCTTCTATGTTGTTATATTTTTTAATTTTTTTTGACAGCAGTTACTAAACTGTGGTTCTGTAGAAAATGCATGTTTACATCAAATACATGTTTAAGTTCTTCCTGTTAGTACAAATCCCATCATTTTATGTAATGTCCTTTATAGTATGAAAGGTATACTTCATATATATGCAATGGATCGGTTTCACAAAAATAATACCTTTTTTTTACACGTTGTTAAACCTGTATACCGTTTTATGGCGCGATAATTGACAAATTTGCCATAAAACACAATTAATATGCGTTTCTTGAACACAGGTATTGTTTCTGATCCTCTTTTGAAGTGTTTATTGTATGATTAGCAAGATACCGTTAGCAGAGATTGTATATGTATGAACATTTCAGGTTTTATACGTGACTTATCTATCCAAAAACGACGATAACGTTCTTTCTCACGAATGATTAATGAAAGTAGATGATTTTCGGCTAAAATTATACGAGAAAGTAAAACGTCAGTCCTTTCCAGCTCATTTGATAGTGTCGTATTTTCATTATTTTGTGTGGCCTTCTGTCGTCTTTTCGCTTCTAATATGTCGTATTTTCGTTCGGTCGTTCGTTTGTCTTTTCGCGCTACATTTGTCGCCTTTTCGTCTTATCGTCTTTTCGTTCTGTCATCTTTTCGCCTTTCAGTTGAAATGCGCGTTTCGGTCATTGCGGCCATTTCATGGTGACTACTATAAGTCGGGACGATTTTGAATTGTCGGGGAATTGGGTCAAACAGACAAAGAGTGTGCCCAATAAATAATAAACGAAAGGTTACAAGTTGTTTTTAATTCGGTTTTATAAAGGCAGAATGGTCATCACGATTGGATTGTTCACTAGTCTTGTATTAGGCAATAAATGTAATTATGTTATGTCGAAAAAAGTATTGATTTGAATCGAGTCTGCAAATCATAAAGTATTTGTTTTTCACACCTTATGTAGTGGATATTGATGATAATTGTATGTTTGGCTTTATTTTAATCAGTTTAAATGTGTCAAGATCTAATTGCAATATGTATATTATATAGAGAGAGGATTTCAAATAATTCATAGAACAGAACATCACAGCACATATATTTTATTTAGACTTAAGCATAACAGCTCATCGTCATACAAACATACATTAATATATAACATACGTTGAGAAGTCAAGATGCAAATAATAGTAATAATATCATACAAAATACTCTTTGTGAATTTGTGAGAGTGATCCTCTTGGATTTGATTTATTACAATTTTCTAAATAGACAGCAACGAACATCATTGCTTATACATGTATTAACTACATTGATTAACCAATAACATTAGCATATCTTAACTGAAATCCTTTTATGCAGTACAAAGCGAGTTTAATTAGTACTAAGTCTTGCATTTTGTCAGAATTTAACAGTCTAATGAATTTATTCATGCTAGGGTTTTGTGAATCCAATTTTGGAATATACATGCTTCTCAAGAACATACTTTACACTTCTAATGTTTCTACCTATTTGTAACGGATATCTACCTAATTCAGAATAAAGCAAAAGTGTATTTGTGGACATTTTTACATTTAATAACCATTTGCAGAAAGTTCTATGCACGCGTTCCATGTTTTCTGCTTTATATATTTAATAGTTGTTTATGATCTTAACCCGAAATTATGACGTTTTATAATGATGTCAAACACATGTGTAAATTTGCAATCTGTTATCATTATTATGTAAAGTAGTTTCGGCGATTCAAGCTTACATACAAACTTTAATCGGGCACAGACGATGATCAAGTGATGGTAATTGCTCATTTGTTTCTTCGAAAAAGTTTCTTTCTTGGGTACTGTGAAATCATTTTATTTCGTCGGCATTAAATTTCGCGATTCATTCCAAAAAGACAGTTTCGAAGGGATGTAATTTCGCTCATTTCTGATTTTGGAAAAAAAAATCTTTAAAAAAGCACTGTATCTTGAAACGCATTATCGATAAATTTGACCCAGATGTGTAAGTGCAAACACGTCCTCAGGCTACATATTGGCAGAGCTGTCTGGAAAAATACGTCAGATTTTCCCTAATTAACAATTAACCCAGGTCACCTAACACCGAACACACTTATTCAGCGGGTGATATTGTGTGATCTCCCGTTGTTTTGACTCAGCGGGTGATATTGTGTGATCTCCTTTTTGTTTTGCTTTTTTTATTACCCTGTCTTGACACCATTGTTTGTTTGGGAAGAAAATGGCGGACACCTGCATCGATGTGTGTCAAATCTCTGTGATTTTATTGGCTAACAACTATAATTTACTCATGAATATTTATGAATGGCGATACCTCAATTAAGGGTGTTAAGTTGTTTTGATTGTACGATAATGGTACTTATTGATATGTAACACAGAAGTCGTACTATATTGCGTTTTAAATGTTTATATGTTTGCCTGCGTTTCGTTTTTTACTATTTATTTTTTGTTGATTAAATATATAAAATCTGTACGTGTTCGATTTAAATTGCCGACCTCTAGGTAAGTACTCTGTAGATGATGACAACGATAATACACTTAAATAGCATTCGTGAATGGATTGTTAGTCTATTTGCGTAAACACAGGTGTGTCAACACATCATACTCGTATTGAAAAGATTAAAACAAAAAAACAAGGTTTTATTTTTTTTATTATCATATGAATAATTATATAATTATTCAATACATACATGCATTAAAATAAACGTTATATCTGCAACAAACAACCCGACTCAATACATTTTAAACTCATGATGAAACTGCAATACAAAACCGATCGGGATCAAATGTTTAAGCAGTTTTCGTACACATACTTGTTACTTAATTCAAACTCATTTATTATCGTGGGGATTTGATTTCGCGGCATGAGTCAACCACGAAATACGCGAAATTAGATCCCCCACGAAATATAATGATTTTTCAGTACATTGTTCAGTTAAAACATATTTATTTTACATCGATTGTAACGACAGTTCTTTATTTAACTTATTGTAATCACTCTCAATGTTTTTCTGGGTAGAACCAGTACTAAGCAATGCAGATACAGTGTCTGTCTCAGGGACACAACACATATGGTCTTGGCGGGATCGAACTCACGACTTTTAGATCATGGGTCCAATGCTCTACTACTGGACGACAGCGCTCCACTGTACTTGCATTGTTTGAGTACAGTATTGCATAAACTGTGCTGAAAATAAACAGACAATAGTGAAATTCATCAGACATTTTAAAAGCCATTAACATAACATAATATAACAGATAAACAAAGGAAACGTATTGCAAAGTTTTATGCAAAAACAAATCTGTGTACGGACAAGTTGATGTTTTGTTGTTTAAAACAGTGAAGTATGTCTGAGATAAAACAACTTGTAGAACAATTTGTAGAAATGCGCGTGTGTTTAAATAAGTTTACTATGTACTATATATTATTGTTTACGATACATAAATTACATAAGCTCTGAAAACAGGTTTTTCTCAAAATAGATATTTTAGGAAACGTCACATTTATGCCACAAAATTTCGAAAATAATGCATTCGAACAAGATAAGTCAATACGGTTACGTTCGGAATCAAAGCAGATATAAAAATCGAAAATGAAAATTAGCATTCAATGACAGCAAACAAAAATATGCACAGAAACAACCAATAATTACACAGATATAAACAGGCAAGATATGACATCACACATGTCATAGGGTCGAATATCTTGAACTTCACTTGAATAATGAACAAAGTATACATTGATCCAGCATGTTGTTTCTGTTTTATTATCCGTTTAAATCTTAGGGAAGTAATCTATTTGTTTGACCAGTTAGTCAGTCCCTTGTCCTATACCCACTATATACAGTTATGTGTCCATTATTCGATATTCATTGTCCAGTATTCTAATATGTTTTTCTCTCTAATTTTATTAACATGTCCACCGTGACTATACGACAGCGATGTGAGTGACCAATTGCAACGTTTCGTTGCATATGCCATTTACGCCTGTTGACATATAGACGCATAGATCTATATTTTGTGATAAATATTTTATATATCAACGATATATTGTTTCAGGTTAGTTGAGTATTTAGATCATTGTTTTTAACCTGAATCTCGTGTTATATACTTGGCTTAATACACAGTTATTAATATATCACTAAGGAACCATTGCATATAATTTCTAATTGTGTGTATGAATATAAATATCGCCTTCATGTATGTGAAAAAACAAACAGCGGATTTTGTTATGACCGTTCCAATGTTGTTTTCATGTTGCCAACTATTTTATGTGTGTGTCACGGTTGGCTCAGACGGTGGAGTTTGATTGTGCCGCCAAAATATTACGTGGCAAGACTATTTGATTGTATTCATGGGGAAAGGGTACAACCTTCTCTGAATGGTTGCCAAAAGGAGAACTGAAAGAATATATCATAGATATATAATATATTTATCACAAAATATAGATGTGTCTATACGTCAAAAAGCGTAAATGGCGAATGCCCGCATGCATTATAGAATACGTTTTAACTAATATTAAATATGTGCTAATCTTTTTAAAATATCTAGACATTCCCCCAACAGACCCTCCAATATGACATAGATAGTGTCGTTATATTATCACCAGGTTATCTATTTGACATTGGCAGTCAGACCGTGTTTGCAAACAGGAGCAGTCGGATATAGCATACACTATAACACCACGTAAGTACTAGTGTACACTTTATTTTTTGACATTATTTGCATTGTTTTACAGTTTAGCATATAGCCTATAGTTATCAATTACAATAATAGTTAGAAGAAACCTTTTCAAAAACAGTTTATACATTAATTTATTAGAAATTATAATGAATTGCTTAGCAAAACACCTTTGCTTAGTGGCATTCCTTTAAGTGAAACAATAATATTCATTCATTATTATACTTCAAGACATGAGACTTTGTCTTTTATTTGGTAGAAAAATCTCCGCAAAACAGTATGTACACAATAAATTACACACATGTGTTTTAATTAGTTCTTAAAGTTCGTAGGGACAACCCCAGAGATCTTTACATTGTGCATGAATTGTGTGTGTGGGGTGGGGGGCATATCACTACGGTGTCTAAATGTAGCATTAAGCTCTATGCACAGCTTTATAGTGTGCGTGCGGGGGCAGGTGGCATATTACTACGGTGTCTAGTTGTAGCAGTAAGCTCAAAGCTCAGATTTATAGTGTATGTGTGGGGGAGGAGGGGGAATATCACAACGGTGTCTAGTTGTAGCAGTAAGCTCAATGCTCAGCTTTATAGTGTGTGTGTGTGTCTTTGGGGGTTCATATCAATACGGTGTCTAGTTGTAGCAGTAAGCTCAATACCCAGATTTATAGTGTGTGTGTGGGGGGGGGGGGGGGGGGCGGGGGGGCATGACACTACGGTGTCTAGTTGTAGCATTAAGTTCAATGCCCCGTTTTATAGTGTGTGTATGTGTGGGGTCATATCACTACGGTGCCTATTTGTAGCAGAACGCTCAATGCTCAGCTTTATAGTGTTAGTGTGTGTTGGTGTGGGTGAGTGTGTGTGTGTGTGTGTGGGGGGGGGGGGGGGGATATCACTATGGTGTGTAGTTTTAGCAGTAAGATCAATGTCAGCTTTATAGTGTGTGGGGTGGGGGAGGAGGCATATCAATACGGTGTCTTGTTGTAGCGGTAAGCTTAAAGCTCAGCGTTATACTGTTTGTGCGGGTGTCTGATTATATTACTACGGTGTCTAGTTGTAGCAGTAAGCTTAATGCCCAGATTTGTAGTGTGTGTGTTGGGGGGGGGGGGGGTCATATCACTACGGTGTCTATTTGTAGCAGTATGCTCAATGCTCAGCTGCTTAGTGTGTGTGTGCGTGTGGGTGGTATTATCACTACGGTGTCTAGTTGTAGCAGTAATTTTAACAATCAGCTTTATGGTGTGTGTGTGGGGACTTATCACTACGGTTTCTAGTTGTAGCAGTAAGCTCAATACCCAGTTTTGTGTTGTGTGTGTGGGGGTCACATCACTACGGTATCTAATGGTAGCAGTAAGCGAAATGCCCAGGTTTATAGTGTGTGTGTGGGGGAGGGGGCATATCAATACGGTGTCTTGTTGTAGCGGTAAGCTCCATGCTCAGCTTAATACTGTTTGTGCGGGTGTCTGCTTATATTACTACGGTGTCTATTTGTAGCAGTAAGCTCAATGCCCAGCGTTATAGTGTGTGTGGGGGAGTGTCATATCACTACGGTGTCTATTTCTAGCAGTAGGCTAAATGCTCAGATGCTTAGTGTGTGTGTGCGTGTGGGTAGTATTATCACCACGGTGTCTAGTTGTAGGAGTAATTTCAACGTTCAGCTTGATGGTGTGTGTGTGGGGACTTATTACTGATTATATTTCTACTGTGTCTATTTGTAGCAGTAAGCTCTATGCTCAGCTTTATAGTGTGTGTGATTGTGGGGGGGGGGGGGGGGGTCATATCATTAGGGTATGTAGTTGTAGCAGTAAGCTCAATGCTCAGCTGCCTAGTGTGTGTGTGTGTGTGTGTGTGGTGGAGGGTCTTATCACTACGGGGTCTAGTTGTAGCAGTAAGCTCAATGGTCAGGTTATAGTTTGGGGAGGTGGGGGGGTCATATCACTACGGTGTTTAGTTGTAGCAGTAAGTTCAACGCTCTGATGTATAGTTTGTGTGTGGGGATATATCAATACGGGGTCTAGTTGTAGCAGTAAGCTCAATACTCAGGATTATAGTGTATGTGTGTTTGGGGGGTGGGGGAGGGTCATATCAATACGGTGTTTAGTTCTAGCAGTAAGTTCAATATTCAGCTTTATAGTGTGTGTATGGGGACTTATCACTACGGGGTCTAGTTGTAGCAGCAAGCTCAATGCTCAGCTTTATAGTGTGAGTGTGTAGGGGTGGTCATATCAATACGGTGTGTAGTTTTGTAGCAGTAAGCTCAATGCTCAGCTGAGTGTTTGTGGGAGGGGGTCATATCACTACGGTTTCTAGTTGTAGCAGTAAGTTCAACGTTCAGCTTTATAGTATGTGTGTGGAAACTATTCACTACGGGGTCTAGCTTTAGCATTAAGCTCAATTCTCAGCTTTATAGTGTGATTGAGTAGGGGGTCATATCACTACGGTGTGTCGTTTTAGCAATACAGTCAATGTTCAGCTTCATAGAGTTTGTGTGGTGGGGGGGGGGGGCATATCACTACGGTGTCTAGCTGTAGCAGTTAGCTCAATGCTGAGCTTTAAGTGTGTGTGGGGGTCATATCACTACGGTATGTAGTTGTAGCAGTAAGATCAACGCTCAGCTTTATAGTGTATGTTAGTAGGGAGTAGCACCACGGGGTCTAGTTGTAGCTGTAAGCTCAATGCTCAGCTTTATAGTGTATGGGAGGGTGGCGGATTGTCATATCACTACGGTGTCTAGTTGTAGCTGAAAGTGCAACGCTGAGCTTAATAGTGTGCATGGGGGCACTTATCACTACGGGGTCTAATTGTTGCATGAAGTTCAATGCTCATCTTTATAGTGTTTGTGTGAGGGGATTGTCATATTACTACGGCGACTAGTTGCAGCTGTAACTTCAACGCTCAGCTTAATAGTGTGCATGGGGGGAGCTTATCACTACGGTGTCAAGTTGTAGCAGTTGGCTCAATGCTAAACTTTATAGTGTGAGTGTGTGTGTGTGAGGGTGGGGGTCATATCACTACGGTGTCTTGTTGGAGATGTAAGCTCAATGCTCATATTTACATTGTGTGTGTGATTGGTGGTCATATTACTATCGTGTCTGCTCAGCTTTATAGTGTGTGTGAGGGTCATATTACTACGGTGTCTAGTTGTAGCAGTAAGCTCAATGCTGAGCTTTATAGTGTGAGTGTTGTGAGGGGTCATATCACTACGGTGTCTAGTTGTAGCAGTAAGCTCAAAACTCAGTTTTATGGTGTGTGTTTGTGGAGGGGCGTCATATAACTATGATGTCTAGTTATAGCAGTAAGCTCAATGCTAAACGTTATAGTATGTGGGGGAGTCATATCATTACGATGTCTGGTTGTAGCAGTAAGCTCAATGCTTAGCTTTATAGTGTGTGGGGGAGTCATATCGTTATGATGCCTAGGTGTAACAGTTAGCTCATTGGTTAGATTTATAGTGTGTAGAGGAAGTCATATAATGATGGTGTCTAGTTGTAGCAGTAAGCTCAATGCTTAGCTTTATAGTGTGAGGGAGAGGGGGCACATCATTACGGTGTCTAGTTGTAGCGTAGCAGTAAGTTCAATACTCAGCTTTATAGTGTGTGTGTTTGTGGGTGTGGTCATATCACTACGGTGTCTAGTTGAAGCAATAAGCTCAATGTTCAGCTTGATGGTGTGTGTATGTGGAAGGGAGGGGGGATTTCACTACGGTGTCTAGTTGTAGTAGTAAGCTCAATAATGAGCTTTATAGTGTGTGGGGTGGGTCATATCTCTATGGTGTTAAGTTGTAGCCGTAAGCTCAATGCTCAGCTTTATGTGATGTGTATGTAGAAGGGAGGAGGCATTTATTACGGTGTCTAGTTCTAGCAGTAAGCTCAATGCTCAGCTTTGTATTGTGTGTGGTGGGGTGGGCCGGTGGCCATATCACTACGGTGTCTAGTTGTAGAGTAAGCTCAATGTTTAGCTTGATGGCGTGAGTGGGGTCATATTAATAAGGTGTCTAATTGTAGCAGTAAGCTCAATTCTCAGCTTCATAGTGATTGTGTGGGGGTCGTATCACTACGGTGTGTAGTTTTAGCAGTTAGATCAATGCTCAATTTTGTAGTGTGTTTGGGGTTTGTGAGGGGCGTATCGATACGGTGTCTAGTTGTAGCAGTAAGCTCAATGCTGAGCTTTATAGTGTGAGTGTTGTGGGGGGTCATATTACTACGGTGTCTAGTTGTAGCAGTAAGCTCAAAACTCAGTTGTATGGTGTGTGTTTGTGGAGGGGCGTCATATAACTACGATGTCTAGTTATAGCAGATAGCTCAATGCTAAACTTTATAGTATGTGGGGGAGTCACATCATTACGATGTCTGGTTGTAGCAGTAAGCATAATGCTTAGCTTTATAGTGTGTGGGGGAGCCATATCATTACGGAGTCTAGTTGTAGCAGTAAGCATAATGCTTAGCTTTATAGTGTGCTGGGGAGTCATATCGTTATGGTGTCTAGGTGTAGCAGTTAGCTCAATGGTTAGCGTTATAGTGTGTAGAGGAAGTCATATAATTATGGTGTCTAGTTGTAGCAGTAAGCTCAATGCTTAGCTTTATAGTGTGTGGGGGAGAGGGGGCACATCATTACGGTGTCTAGTTGTAGCGTAGCAGTAAGCTCAATACTCAGCTTTATAGTGTGTGTGTTTGTGGGTGTGGTGATATCACTACGGTGTCTAGTTGAAGCAATAAGCTCAATGTTCAGCTTGATGGTGTGTGTATGTGGAAGGGAGGGTGGATTTCAATACGGTGTCTTGTTGTAGTAGTAAGCTCAATGATAAGCTTTGTAGTGTGTGGGGTGGGTCATATCTCTATGGTGTTAAGTTGTAGCCGTAAGCTCAATGCTCAGATTTATGTGGTGTGTATGTAGAAGGGAGGGGGCATACCATTACGGTGTCTAGTTCTAGCAGTAAGCTCAATGCTCAGCTTTATATTGTGTGTGGTGGGGTGGGCCGGTGGTCATATCACTACGGTGTCTAGTTGTAGAATAAGCTCAATGTTTAGCTTGATGGCGTGTGTGGGGTCATATTAATACGGTGTCTAGTTGTAGCAGTAAGCTCAATTCTCAGCTTCATAGTGATTGTGTGGGGGTCGTATCACTACGATGTGTAGTTTTAGCAGTTAGTTCAATGGTCAACTTTGTAGTGTATTTGGGGTTTATGAAGGGGCGTATCAATACGGTGTCTAGTTGTAGCAGTAAGCTCAATTCTCAGCTTCAAAACGTCTGTGTGTTGGGGTCATATCACTACGATGTGTAGTTTTAGCAGTAAGATCAATGCTCAACTTTGTAGTGTGTTTGGGGAGGGGCAGTGGGCATGTCAATACGGTGTCTAGGTGTAGCGGTACACTCAATGCTCAGCTTTATAATTGTTGTGGGGAGGTGGGTCATATCAGTACGGTGTCTAGTTGTAGCAGTAAGCCCGGCAGTATAGTGTATGTTTGGGTGTGTTGTCATATTACAACGGTGTCTAGTTGTAGCAGTATGCTCAATGCTCAGCTTTATAGTGTGAATGTTTGTGGCAGGGGGTCATATCACTACGGTGTCTAGTTGGAGAAGTAAGCTCAATGCTCATAATTACATTGTGAGTGTTATGGGTGGTCATATCACTATGGTGTCTGCTCAGCTTTATAGTTTGTATGGGGGTCATATTACTACGGTGTATAGTTGTAGCAGTTAGCTCAAAACTCAGTGTTATGGTGTGTGTTTTCGGAGGGGCGTCATATAACTACGGTGTCTAGTTATAGCAGTAAGCTTAACTCTCAGCTGTAAAGTGTGTGTGTAGGCGTAAAGGGCCTAGCACTACGATGTCTAGTTGTAGCCATTAGCTCACTGCTCAGCTTCATAGTGTGTGGGCGGAGTCATATCATTACGGTGTCTAGTTGTAGCAGTAAGCTCAAAACTCAGTGTTATGGTGTGTGTTTGTGGAGGGGCGTCATATAACTACGGTGTCTAGTTATAGCAGTAAGCTTAACTCTCAGCTGTAAAGTGTGCTAAGCTTTACAGTGTGAGTGTTGTGGGGGTGTCATATCACTACGATGTCTAGTTGTAGCAGTAAGCTCAAAACTCAGTGTTATGGTGTGTGTTTGTGGAGGGGCGTCATATAACTACGGTGTCTAGTTATAGCAGTAAGCTTAACTATCAGCTGTAAAGTGTGTGTGTGGGCGTAGTGGGCTTATCACTACGTTGTCTAGTTGTAGCCATAAGCTGACTGCTCAGCTTCATAGTGTGTGGGCGGAGTTTTATCATTACGGTGTCTAGTTGTAGCAGTAAGCTAAATGCTTAGCTTTATAATGTGTGGAAGAAGTCATATCATTACGGTGTTTAATTGTAGCGGTAATTTCAATGCTTATCTTTATAGTGTGTGGGGGAGAGGGGGCACATCATTACGATGTCTAGTTGTAGCAGTACGTTCAATGCTTCGATTTATAGTGTGTGGGGGAGAGGGGGCACATCATTGCTGTATCTAGTTGTTTCATAGCAGTAAGCTCAATGCTCAGCTTTATAGTGTTTGTGTTTGGGATTGGGGTCATATCACCACGGTGTCTAGTTGTAGCAGTAAGCTCAATGCTCAGCTTAATGTGGTGTGTATGTAGAAGGAAGGGGGCATTTAACTACGGTGTCAAGTTGTAGCAGTAGGCTCAATGCTCAGCTTTATAGTGTGAGTGTGTGTGTGTGAGGGTGGGGGGGTCATATCACTACGGTGTCTAGTTGGAGATGTAAGTTCAATGCTCATATTTAAATTGTGTGTGTGATTGGTGGTCATATTACTATCGTGTCTGTTCAGCTTTATAGTGTGTGTGAGGGTCATATTACTACGGTGTCTAGTTGTAGCAGTAAGCTCAATGTTGAGCTTTATAGTGTGAGTGTTGTGGGGGTTCATATCACAACGGTGTCTAGTTGTAGCAGTAAGCTCAAAACTCAGTTGTATGGTGTGTTTTGTGGAGGGGCGTCATATAACTACGATGTCTAGTTATAGCAGTAAGCTCAATGCTAAACTTTATAGTATGACGGGGAGTCATATCATTACGATGTCTAGTTGTAGCAGTAAGCTCAATGCTTAGCTTTATAGTGTGTGGGGAGCCATATCATTACGGTGTCTAGTTGTAGCAGTAAGCATAATGCTTAGCTTTATAGTGTGGGGGGAGCCATATCATTACGGAGTCTAGTTGTAGCAGTAAGCTTACTGCTTAGCTTTATATTATGTGGGGGAGTCATATCGTTATGGTGTCTAGTTGTAGCAGTAAACCCAATGCTTAGCTTTATAGTTAGTGGAGGAAGTCATATAATTATGATGTCTAGTTGTAGCAGTTAGCTCAATGCTTAGCTTTATAGTGTGTGGGGGAGAGGGTGCACATCATTACGGTGTCTAGTTGTAGCGTATCAGTAGGCTCAATATTCAGCTTTATAGTTTGTGTGTTTGGGGTTGGGTCATATCACTACGGTGTCTAGTTGAAGCAATTAGCTCAATGTTCAGCTTGATGGTGTGTGTATGTAGAAGGGAGGGGGGATTTCACTACGGTGTCTAGTTGTAGTAGTAAGCTCAATGCTCAGCTTTACAGTGTGTGGTATGGGTCATATCTCTATGGTGTTTAGTTGTAGCCGTAAGCTCAATGCTCAGCTTTATGTGGTGTGGTTGTAGAAGGGAGGGGGCATATGATTAAGGTGTCTAGTTCTAGCAGTAAGCTCAACGCTCAGCTTTATACTGTGTGTGGTGGGGTGGGGCGGTGGTCATATCACTACGGTGTCTAGTTGTAGAGTAAGCTCAATGTTTAGCTTGATGGCGTGTGTGGGGTCATATTAATACGGTGTCTAGTTGTAGCAGTAAGCTCAATTCTCAGCTTCATAGTGTTTGTGTGGGGGTCGTATCACTACGTAGTGTAGTTTTAGCAGTTAGATCAATGCTCAACTTTGTAGTGTGTTTGGGGTTGGTGAAGGGCATATCAATACGGTGTCTAGTTGTAGCAGTAAGCTCAATTCTCAGCTTCAAAATGTCTATGTGGGGGGTCATATCACTACGATGTGTAGTTTTAGCAGTAAGATCAATGATCAACTTTGTAGTGTGTTTGGGGTGGGGGAGTGGGCCATGTCAATACGGTGTCTAGGTGTAGCGGTAAGCTCAATGCTCAGCTTTATATTTTTTGTGGGGAGGGGGGTCATATCAGTTCGGTGTCTAATGGTAGCAGTAAGTCCAGCAGTATAGTGTATGTTTGGGTGTGTTGTCATATTACTACGGTGTCTAGTTGTAGCAGTAAGCTCAATGCTCAGCTTTATAGTGTTTGTGGGAGGGGGTCATATCACTACGGTGTCTAGTTGGAGAAGTAAGATCAATGCTCATATTTAAATTGTGCGTGTGATGGGTGGTCATATCACTATAGTGTCTGCTCAGCTTTATTGTTTGTATGGGGGGTCATATTACTACGGTGTCTAGTTGTAGCAGTAAGCTCAAAACTCAGTTTTATGGTGTGTGTTTGTGGAGGGGCGTCATATAACTACGGTGTCTAGTTATAGCAGTAAGCTCAACTCTCAGCTGTAAAGTGTGTGTGTGGGCGGAGTGGGCTTATCACTACGGTGTCTAGTTGTAGCCAGTAGCTCACTGCTCAGCTTCATAGTGTGTGGGCGGAGTCATATCATTACGGTGTCTAGTTGTAGCAGTAAGCTCAATGCTTAGCTTTATAATGTGTGGAGAAAGTCATATCATTACGGTGTTTAATTGTAGCGGTACGTTCAATGCTTATCTGTATAGTGTGTGGGGGAGAGGGGGCACATCATTACGATGTCTAGTTGTAGCAGTACGTTCAATGCTTATCTGTATAGTGTGTGTGGGAGAGGGGGCACACCATTGCGGTGTCTAGTTGTTTCTTAGCAGTAAGGTCAATGCGCAGCTTTATAGTGTTTGTGTTTGGGATTGGGGTCACATCACTACAATGTCTAGTTGTAGTTGTTAGCTCAATGCTTAGCTTAATAGTGTTTGGGGAGGGTCATATCAATACGTTGTCTAGTTGTAGCAGTAAGCTCAATGCTCAGCTTTATGTGGTGTGTATGTAGAAGGGAGGGGGCATATCACTACGGTGTCTAGTTGTAGTAGTAAGCTCAATGCTCAGCTTTATAGCGTGTGTGTGTGGGGGGGGGGGGGGGAGTCAGATCACTACGGTGTCAAGTTGTAGCAGTAATTTCAATACTTAGCTTTATATTGTGGGTGTGGGTGGGTGGGGTCATACCACTACTGTGTCTAGTTGTAGCAGTAAGCTCAATGCTCAGCTTCATAGTGTGTTTGTGTGTTGAAGGGGGTCATATTACTATGGTGTCTAAGTGTTGCAGTATCCTCAAATCCTCAATGCTCAACTTACTACTGTGTGATGTGGGGGGGGGTGGGGGCAGCGGGAATATCACTACGGGTTCTAGTTGTAACAGTAAGCTCAATACTCAGCCTTATAGTGTGTGTGTGTGGGGGGGGTGCGGTTGTCATATCACTACGGTCTCTAGTTGTAGCAGTAGTCTCAGTGCTCAGCTTCATCGTGTGTGTTGTGGGGGTTCATACCACAGTAAGCTCAATGCTTAGCGTTAGAGTGTTAAGTGGAGATGGGGCACATTACTACGGTGTATATTTGTAGCGTTGCAGTAAGCTCAGTGCTCAGCCTTATATTGTGTGTGGTGGGAGATGGTCATATCACTACGGTGTCAAGTTCTAGCAGTAAGCTCAATTCTCAGCTTTATAGTGTGTGTGGTGGGGTGGGGCGGTGGTCATATCACTACGGTGTCTAGTTGTAGAAGTAAGCTCAATGCTTACCTTTATGGTGTTTGTGGGGGGTCATACCAATACGGTGTGTAGTTTTAGCAGTAAGATCAATGCTCAACTTTGTAGTGTGTTTGGGGTGGGTGAGGGGGCATATCAATACGGTGTCTAGTTGTAGCAGTAAGCTCAATTCTCAGCTTCATAGTGTCTGTGTGTGGGGTCATTTCACTACGGTGTGTAGTTTAAGCAGTAAGATCAATGCTCAACTTTGTAGTGTGTTTGGGATGGGGGAGTGGGCATATCAATATGATGTTTAGTTGTAGCAGTAAGCTCAGCTGTATAGTGTATGTTCGGGTGTGTTTCATTTTACTACGGTGTCTAGTTGTAGCGGTAAGCTCAATGCTCAGCTTTATAGTGCGAGTGTGTGTGGGGGGGTGTCATATCACTATGGTGTCTAGTTGGAGAAGTAAGCGCAATGCTCATATTTACATTGTGAGTGTGATGGGTGGTCATATCACTATGGTGTCTGCTCAGCTTTATAGTGTGTGAGGGGCCATATTACTACAGTGTCTAGCTGTAGCAGTAAGCTCAATGCTGAGCTTTATAGTGTGAGTGTTTTGGGGGGTCATATCACTACGGTGTCTAGTTGAAGCATTAAGCTCAAAACTCAGTTTCATGGTGTGTATTTGTGGAGGGGCGTCATATAACTACGATGTCTAGTTATAGCAGTAAGCTCAAGTCTCCGCCGTATAGTGTATTAGTTGGCGGAGTGGGCTTATTACTACGGTGTCTAGTTGTAGCAATAAGGTCAATGCTCAGGTTCATAGTGTGTGACGTAGTCATACCATTACAGTGTCTAATTGTAGCTGTAAGCTGAATGCTTAGCTTTATAATGTGTGGGGGGAGTCATATCATTACGGTGTCTAGTTGTAGTAGAAAGCTCAATGCTTAGCTGTATAGTGTGTGGGGGAGAGGGGGCACATCATTACGGTGTCTAGTTGTGTCAGTAATCTCAATGCTCAGCTTTATAGTGTGTGTGTTTGGTATGCGGGTCATATTACTATGGTGTCTAATTGTTTCAGCATCCTCAATGCTCAACTTCCTACTTTGTGGGGTGGGGGCAGGGGGAATATCACTACGGTGTCTAGTTGTAGCAGTAAGCTGAATGTTCAATTATATAGTGTGTTGGGGCGCTTACCACTACGGTTTCTAGTTGTAACAGTAAGCTCAATGCTCAGCTTTATAGTGTTTGTGGGGGTAGTGCGGTTGTCATATCACTACGGTGTCTAATTTTAGCAGTAATCTCAGTGCTCAGCTTCATTGTATGCATTGTGGGCGGTTCATATCACAATAAGGTCAATGCTAAACGTTAGAGTGTTTAGGGAAGATGGGGCACATCACTACGGTGTATATTATATTTGTAGCGTTGCAGTAATCTCAGTGCTCAGCCTTATAGTGTGTGTACGAGGTTCATATCACTACGGTGTCTAGTTGTAGCAGTAAGCTCAATCAATGCTCAGCTTTATAATGTGTGTGGTAGGGGATGGTCAATATCACTACGGTGTCTAGTTCTAGCAGTAAGATCAATGCTCAGCTTTATAATGTGTGTGGTAGGGGATGGTCAATATCACTACGGTGTCTAGTTCTAGCAGTAAGATCAATGCTCAGCTTTATATCGTGTGTGGTGGGGTGAGGCGGTGGTCATATCACTACGGTGTCTAGTTGTAGCAGTAAGCTCAATATTTAGCTTTATGGTGTGTGTGGGGGTCATATCAATACGGTGTCTAGTTGTAGCAGTAAGCTCAATTCTCAGCTTCATAGTGTCTGAGTGTGGGGTCATATCACTACGGTGTGTAGTTTCAGCAGTAAGATCAATGCTCAACTTGGTAGTGTGTTTTGGTAGGGGGAGTGAACATATCAATACGGTGTCTAGTTGTAGCGGTAAGCTCAATTCTCAGCTTTATAATGTTTGTTGCGGGGGGGGATCAAATCACTACGGTGTCTAGTTGTAGCCGTAAGCTCAGCTGTATAGTGTATGTTCGGGTGTGTTGTCATTTTACTACGATGTCTAGGTGTAGCAGTAAGCTCAATGCTCAGCTTTATAATGTGTGTGGTAGGGGATGGTCAATATCACTACGGTGTCTAGTTCTAGCAGTAAGATCAATGCTCAGCTTTATAGCGTGTGTGGTGGGGTGGGGCGGTGGTCATATAAATACGGTGTCTTGTTGTAGCAGTAAGCTCAATTCTCAGCTTCATAGTGTCTGAGTGTGGGGTCATATCACTACGGTGTGTAGTTTTAGCAGTCAGATCAATGCTCAACTTGGTAGTGTGTTTGGGGAGGGGGAGTGAACATATCAATACGGTGTCTAGTTGTAGCGGTAAGCTCAGCTGTATAGTGTATGTTCGGGTGTGTTGTCATTTTACTACGATGTCTAGTTGTAGCAGTAAGCTCAATTCTCAGCTTTATAATGTTTGTTGCGGGGGGGGGGGGGGGATCATATCACTACGGTGTCTAGTTGTAGCCGTAAGCTCAGCTGTATAGTGTGTGTGTGGGTGTGTTGTCATATTACTATGGTGTCTAGTTGCAGATGTAAGCTCAGCTGTATAGTGTATGTTCGGGTGTGTTGTCATTTTACTACGATGTCTAGTTGTAGCAGTAAGCTCAATTCTCAGCTTTATAATGTTTGTTGCGGGGGGGGGGGGATCATATCACTACGGTGTCTAGTTGTAGCCGTAAGCTCAGCTGTTTAGTGTGTGTGTGGGTGTGTTGTCATATTACTATGGTGTCTAGTTGCAGATGTAAGCTCAGCTGTATAGTGTATGTTCGGGTGTGTTGTCATTTTACTACGATGTCTAGTTGTAGCAGTAAGCTCAATTCTCAGCTTTATAATGTTTGTTGCGGGGGGGGGGGATCATATCACTACGGTGTCTAGTTGTAGCCGTAAGCTCAGCTGTATAGTGTGTGTGTGGGTGTGTTGTCATATTACTATGGTGTCTAGTTGCAGATGTAAGCTCAGCTGTATAGTGTATGTTCGGGTGTGTTGTCATTTTACTACGATGTCTAGTTGTAGCAGTAAGCTCAATGCTCAGCTTTATAGTGCGAATGTTGTGTGGGGTGTAATATTACTACGGTGTCTAGTTGGAGATGTAAGCCCAATGCTCATATTTAAATTGTGAGTGTGATGGGTGGTCATATCACTATAGTGTATGCTCAGCTTTATAGTGTGTGAGGGGGTTATATTACTACGGTGTCTAGTTGTAGCAGTAAAGTAAGCTCAATGCTGAGCTTTATAGTGTGAGTGTTGTGGGGGGTCATTTCACTACGCTGTCTAGTTTTAGCATTGAGCTCAAAACTCAGTTTCACGGTGTGTATTTGCGGATGGGCGTCATATAACAACGGTGTCCAGTTATAACAGTAAGCCCAATTCTCAGCCGTACAGTGTATGTTTGGGCAGAGTGGGCTTATCACTACGGTGTCTAGTTGTAGCCATAAGCTCACTGCTCAGCTTTATAGTGTGTGAGGGAGTCATATCATTACGGTGTCTAGATGTAGCAGTAAGCTCAATGCTTAGCTTTAGAGTGTTTGAGGGAGAGAGGGAACATCATTACGGTGTCTAATTGTAACGTAGCAGTAAGCTCAATGCTCAGTTTTATAGTGTGTGTGTTTGGGATTGGGGTCACATCTCTACGGTGTCTAGTTGTAGTAGTAAGCTCAATGCTCAGCTTTATAACGCGTGTGTGTTGCTGGGGGGGGGGGGGGGGGGGGGGTTCGGGCGGGGGGGGGGTGATCAGATCACTATGGTATCTAGTTGTAGCAGTAATCTCAATGCTTAGCTTGATGGTATGTGTGTTGGTGGGGGTGTTATATCATTACTGTGTCTAATGTAACTGTAAGCTCAATGTTCAGCTTTATAGTGTATGTATCGGGGTGGGGGCGGTGGTCATATCACAGTAAGCTCAATGCTCAGCGTTAGAGTGTTTATGGGAGGGTCTTATCATCAAGGTGTCTAGTGGTAACATGTATCAAGCTCAATGCTCAGCTTTATAGTGTGTGTGTGGGAGATGGGATGGCATATGACTACGGTGTCTAGTTGTAGCGTTAAGCTGAATGCTCAGTTTTATTGTGTGTGTTTGTGGGAGACGGCTTATCACTACGGTGTCTAGTTGTAGCAGTAAGCAAGCTCAATGCTCATCTTTAAATTGTGTGGGGGATGTGACATATGACAACTGTGTCTACTTGTAGCAGTAAGCTGAATGCTCAACTTTATTTCATGAGGGAAAGAGGGGGCATATCACAATGGTGTCTAGTTGTATCAGTAAGCTCAATGCTGAGCTTTATAGCGCTGCCACACTGGTTTATCACGCCGTAGACACGTGAGATAATACCCTCCCCTTTCCTCGCAACTAGTCAAATTATACTGACACCGGTCCGAATAGTCATAGAATACGCTGTATATGCTGAACGTCAAGCAAGGGAGCCTACTAATACAAAACCTTTGGTATGACCCGGCTGGGATGGAACTCTTGACTTACCGCATGTGAGGTGGTCACGTCATTTGCAGTGAACATTCTCACCAAATATTATAAAAACAACACACAGCGGTGTAATAAAACAACGCAGTTAAACTCAAGTTTATTTTACACTTCTTTTGAAAAGGAGAAACGTATCATATAATACGTGTAATGCATTTACACTAATTGTACACTTTTAACATTCGACCCAAAGTTGACAGAACAACTGACCATGAATACCGTATTTAACTATGCTCTTAATGGAATGTTTCCAGAAGTCATTTGTATTAATTACAATAATATTAATAATTTTGATTTACCATTTTACAAAATAAAATAGTAAATTCCGAATTTCATTAAAAAGAAAAAGAAAAGTAGTTTGTTTGTGTTACACCTACCGGAAAGGAAAATACCCAAATTAATCAAGCGTTATTTCAATTTTATATCTCGAGAAAAAATTAACCATTTTGTTATTGTTGTTAATATAGAGTTATTGCTTATTAATGCTGATCAATACAAATGCCTGGATTTAAGCACGCCATGTTTTCAAAGATAATAATAGTACAGGGTTAGACGAATAAGAAAACTCATATGTGTGTATATGAATATCTAAC
This sequence comes from Cyrtodaria siliqua, assembly GCA_037043455.1. Classification (NCBI taxonomy): domain Eukaryota; kingdom Metazoa; phylum Mollusca; class Bivalvia; order Adapedonta; family Hiatellidae; genus Cyrtodaria; species Cyrtodaria siliqua. The sequence continues at coordinate 129,736 of JAWPHD010004042.1, forward strand.
GAATTTAGGTAAATAGCTCCTTCAATGTTCAATGATAACCTATGTGTTATCAACATCACTCATTATAAATGTACATCACACGAGGAGCACCATTGTACATGTTTGAGGGTCTGTATGGGATTAACTGATTAGCAAATTATGACCTTATTTTATAAACAAAATATACAGAATAGTGCAACATTGTATACATTATAGAACAACAGGCAAAAACTCTTAATTAATACAAATAATCTAGTAGGCCCTACGGAAAGGGACCGCCCTAGGGTTTGAGCATTATAAGCGCTGTATTGTAATTTAAAGTCAACATATGCACACAAACTTGACAGACCAGCGCTTATAATACTTAAACTATTTTATTGTCTTCCTTATGGGAGCACCCACAACCACACCAAACATCTTGCAACGTCATATGATTATGGTACATTGTTATTGCTATTAATATAACCACAACCACACCAAACAACTTGCAGCGTCATATGATTATAGTACATTCAATTTGTTATTGCTATTAATATAACCAACCACACCAAACAACTTGCAGCGTCATATGATTATGGTGCATTGTTATTGCTATTAATATAATGTTGTACACGTTGACAAAGCTTCAACGATACTGAACCTTTTTTATAAAATATACATTCTAGTATCATAGATGAGAATTAACATGTGTTCTGGAGACGTTTGCTTAAAGACCCAACATCCGATCAGACCTTCGGATGTAAATTAACTCTGCTGTGTGTGTGTATTATCAGTGAGTGGCAATACAGTGTTAGCTAAAAATAGATTAGGGGGATTGCAGCCGACAGAAAACACATTGTTTACCTGTTGATTGTCAGTAATTCCCATGAGTTTTAAACAGATACGACATAATTTTCTCTTCCAAGTGATTAAATACATGTAGACTTGTATGTCTCATACATTAAAAATGTACACATAAACTGTATTTATGATATTCATTAGTTTTATTATTCTAAAACAGGAACACATATTTCAGCCAAATTGATCTACACCAATTGAATGTTTCTCTTTTGAGCGCTTTTATTTTATCTTTTTCCTTGACAAATTGTCATCCATTAGTATAAGTTTAATGAATGTGTAATCTGTATACAGCAACACTGTTCCACAAATACCAGACATAATCAGTATATATATGTCAACACCTGTGATAAGGTTGCATTGTAAGGATCATGTTCTGCTGGTTCAATTAGCCTGAATCATAATTGGACAATTCCATTACAAGTAAGGTAGAGGATCCATTTCTGCACTTTTATTTTCCCATTTGTTTTATTCATTTCTCATCATACATTCTAAGCAAACATATGCGTAATCTAATTACTCGCATGTCATCTCTAAATATGTTTATTTTATGTTATATAAATGCTCAAAATAATAAAAGAAATAGTTGATCAACCTATATAAACTGAACTCCACCATACTGTTCTTGGCGGCATTTTAATAAAATGCGGTGGTCATATTTTTAGAAATTGATGAAAATGTGTTATATTTTTATTTTGTGTGTGATGGATACATCCAAAACATTTGTGTAATCATTATTAGTTAACGAAGAACAAAAACGTACAGTTGAAGCTCTTTTCAATCATTACAATTGGAATTTTATTGAAATAAATAAATCACCAGTCGAACAACAAAATATTGACAATGTGCAACATGAGGTACCAATAAATTCAATTCAAGAAAGTGGGTCTATTCAACAGGAACATCATGCTCAAGTTTTATCAATTAATGATGTTACAGAAACAGATTTGATGACAAATGTAGATGATTCTTGTGTACATCATTGCTTTTGTTCTCCATGTGTGATTACACATGAACACTCATGGCTTGGAAGTGGGTCAAGACCACATGCCAAAAATAGAATTTAAAGAAGGGTAAGATACAAGAAATGTTGGACAATGCTCGACAGAAGAAATGCTTGGCGCAAAACTGAGTATATTGTTAGAAAGACTAGATTAATGAAAAGGGACCACGTAGATAGAGTGTTGTTAGAATTCAAAGAGAGATAATGCCAGAATGTGTATTAAACTTAGTAAGGTCTCGCTATCCTAACCTACCAGGAGAGCCGTATACTGGTCATTGTTGGTAATACAACACAACTGTGATATAATTTTAATATGTGTACTATTGCACAGATTATTCAATAAAAGGATATGTGTATACATCAGTATTTCAGCAACAAAACGGAAACAGTATAATACTAAAATTGTAAAAATGATGCAAACTTTGATTGGTGAAAACATTAATAAGTGTTTAGAAAAATGGATATAAAATGCTGCAACACAGATGTACATGTATTTGGAGAAGTTCACAAATTAAAAACATCCAAAGTAAGTGCTTTAAAGCATGTTTATTATACACCTTTTACTAACCTGTACAGCAATAGCATACTACCATGTGTTTCTTGTTCATTTGTTTACAAACAGTGGAGTCACAGGATCTCATGAATACTTAGCTCCTCCCATGAATTTGAAATTTGAAATTTTGGTTTGATGATTTTATTTAATTATGAAAATCAGAAAGAACCATATAACACTATTTTCACAATAATGAAAGAAAATCAATTAAACTTCAAGCATATATTTTTTGAAAGATAACTATAACTGTTTATTATGACTTTTTGAAGAAAAAGTGGTGTCCCTGACATGAAACACGTCAAATATACAAGGGAAACCACCCCCAGCCATTACCTCCCTTATATACCCCAGTTGGGTCTTTAAGGTATTGGTTTTATGTATTTATGTTCCATTTGTTATTCATGTTTCGGTAAAGCTGTACCTAGTCGTGTAACACTGCAAACGAAATAATTAATTAAACACCAACAGGGAAATAGTTGTATACAAGCATCATTTGCGTTATAAAATGTAGAACTGCCTCGTAAAATTTACACAATCTAGCACTTAAATTTGAAACCATTTTCCGATTTTTGGGGAACCCCAACCAACACTGGTTGTAGAAATATAACATTGAACCACTAAAACGCGAGACCTACTCGATATAACCTAGAAGCCTCCTGCCATAAAACATGAAAACCTATCTAAATATCACTATGTACCATACTTACATCACATACTGCTACAAACTGACTGCTTCTGAGCTGATGTAATGGAATTATTATATTAGCATTCCATCTATGTTTAAAAATGTTGCAATATTATAATCATATACTCTACTGTTCAGAAAAACAGGTTAAATACAAAGTTGATATCCGACCATTCCATCCAGAACATACTGTATACTGAGTGAGTTATTCTCATCGTCATAGATATTTGACATCATAAATACACCCAACATCTGTGTATATTATTAGTTGAATGTGTTATGAAAATAGCTTTTAGCTAATAAAAATACTATCTTTACAAATCGATTCCACCGGTCAGTGAAATTTGGTATTGTTTTATATACCTGGTTCAGATATTCTTTGTAATCACGTATGTATAATGATAGTCTGTTTGGTATTGTGTATGGAAACCTGCTTCAAATCGTGTCCATTTGTACATCACGTATGTATAATGATAATCTGTTTGGTATTGTGTATGGAAACCTGAGTCAAATCGTGTCCATTTGTACATCACATATGTATAGTGATAGTCTGTTTGGTATTGTGTATGGAAACCTGATTCAAATCGTGTCCATTTGTACATCACGTATGTATAGTGATAGTCTGTTTGGTATTGTGTATGGAAACCTGCTTCAAATCGTGTCCATTTGTACATCACGTATGTATAGTGATAGTCTGTTTGGTATTGTGTATGGAAACCTGATTCAAATCGTGTCCATTTGTACATCACATATGTATAGTGATAGTCTGTTTGGTATTGTGTATGGAAACCTGATTCAAATCGTGTCCATTTGTACATCACGTATGTATAGTGATAGTCTGTTTGGTATTGTGTATGGAAACCTGATTCAAATCGTGTCCATTTGTACATCACGTATGTATAGTGATAGTCTGTTTGGTATTGTGTATGGAAACCTGATTCAAATCGTGTCCATTTGTACATCACGTAAGTATAGTGATAGTCTGTTTGGTATTGTGTATGGAAACCTGCTTCAAATCGTGTCCATTTGTACATCACGTATGTATAGTGATAGTCTGTTTGGTATTGTGTATGGAAACCTGATTCAAATCGTGTCCATTTGTACATCACGTATGTATAGTGATAGTCTGTTTGGTATTGTGTATGGAAACCTGCTTCAAATCGTGTCTATTTGTACATCACGTATGTATAATGATAGTCTGTTTGGTATTGTGTATGGAAACCTGCTTCAAATCGTGTCCATTTGTACATCACGTATGTATAGTGATAGTCTGTTTGGTATTGTGTATGGAAACCTGATTCAAATCGTGTCCATTTGTACATCACGTATGTATAGTGATAGTCTGTTTGGTATTGTGTATGGAAACCGGATTCAAATCGTGTCCATTTGTACATCACGTATGTATAGTGATAGTCTGTTTGGTATTGTGTATGGAAAGCTGCTTTAAATCGTGTCCATTTGTACATCACGTATGTATAGTGATAGTCTGTTTGGTATTGTGTATGGAAACCTGATTCAAATCGTGTCCATTTGTACATCACATATGTATAGTGATAGTCTGTTTGGTATTGTGTATGGAAACCTGATTCAAATCGTGTCCATGTGTACATCACGTATGTATAGTGATAGTCTGTTTGGTATTGTGTATGGAAACCTGATTCAAATCGTGTCCATTTGTACATCACATATGTATAGTGATAGTCTGTTTGGTATTGTGTATGGAAACCTGATTCAGATCGTGTCCATTTGTACATCACGTATGTATAGTGATAGTCTGTTTGGTATTGTGTATGGAAACCTGATTCAAATCGTGTCCATTTGTACATCACGTATGTATAGTGATAGTCTGTTTGGTATTGTGTATGGAAACCTGCTTCAAATCGTGTCCATATGTACATCACGTATGTATAGTGATAGTCTGTTTGGTATTGTGTATGGAAACCTACTTCAAATCGTGTCCATTTGTACATCACGTATGTATAGTGATAGTCTGTTTGGTATTGTGTATGGAAACCTGATTCAAATCGTGTCCATTTGTACATCACGTATGTATAATGATAGTCTGTTTGGTATTGTGTATGGAAACCTGCTTCAAATCGTGTCTATTTGTACAGCACGTATGTATAATGATAGTCTGTTTGGTATTGTGTATGGAAACCTGCTTCAAATCGTGTCCATTTGTACATCACGTATGTATAGTGATAGTCTGTATGGTATTGTGTATGGAAACCTGATTCAAATCGTGTCCATTTGTACATCACGTATGTATAGTGATAGTCTGTCTGATATTTTTTATGGAAACCGGATTCAAATCGTGTCCATTTGTACATCACGTATGTATAGTGATAGTCTGTTTGGTATTGTGTATGGAAAGCTGCTTTAAATCGTGTCCATTTGTACATCACGTATGTATAGTGATAGTCTGTTTGGTATTGTGTATGGAAACCTGATTCAAATCGTGTCCATTTGTACATCAAATATGTATAGTGATAGTCTGTTTGGTATTGTGTATGGAAACCTGCTTCAAATCATGTCCATGTGTACATCACGTATGTATAGTGATAGTCTGTTTGGTATTGTGTATGGAAACCTGATTCAAATCGTGTCCATTTGTACATCACGTATGTATAGTGATAGTCTGTTTGGTATTGTGTATGGAAACCTGATTCAAATCGTGTCCATTTGTACATCACGTATGTATAGTGATAGTCTGTTTGGTATTGTGTATGGAAACCTGCTTCAAATCGTGTCCATTTGTACATCACGTATGTATAGTGATAGTCTGTTTGGTATTGTGTATGGAAACCTGATTCAAATCGTGTCCATTTGTACATCACGTATGTATAGTGATAGTCTGTTTGGTATTGTGTATGGAAACCTGCTTCAAATCGTGTCTATTTGTACATCACGTATGTATAATGATAGTCTGTTTGGTATTGTGTATGGAAACCTGCTTCAAATCGTGTCCATTTGTACATCTAGTATGTATAGTGATAGTCTGTTTGGTATTGTGTATGGAAACCTGATTCAAATCGAGTCCATTTGTACATCACGTATGTATAGTGATAGTCTGTTTGGTATTGTGTATGGAAACCGGATTCAAATCGTGTCCATTTGTACATCACGTATGTATAGTGATAGTCTGTTTGGTATTGTGTATGGAAACCTGATTCAAATCGTGTCCATTTGTACATCACATATGTATAGTGATAGTCTGTTTGGTATTGTGTATGGAAACCTGATTTAAATCGTGTCCATTTGTACATCACGTATGTATAGTGATGGTCTGTTTGGTATTGTGTATGGAAACCTGATTCAAATCGTGTCCATTTGTACATCACGTATGTATAGTGATAGTCTGTTTGGTATTGTGTATGGAAACCTGCTTCAAATCGTGTCCATTTGTACATCACGTATGTATAGTGATAGTCTGTTTGGTATTGTGTATGGAAACCTGATTCAAATCGTGTCCATTTGTACATCACGTATGTATAGTGATAGTCTGTTTGGTATTGTGTATGGAAACCTACTTCAAATCGTGTCTATTTGTACATCAAGTATGTATAATGATAGTCTGTTTGGTATTGTGTATGGAATCCTGCTTCAAATCGTGTCCATTTGTACATCACGTATGTATAGTGATAGTCTGTTTGGTATTGTGTATGGAAGCCTGATTCAAATCGTGTCCATTTGTACATCACGTATGTATAGTGATAGTCTGTTTGGTATTGTGTATGGAAACCTGATTCAAATCGTGTCCATTTGTACATCACATATGTATAGTGATAGTCTGTTTGGTATTGTGTATGGAAACCTGATTCAAATCGTGTCCATTTGTACATCACGTATGTATAATGATAGTCTGTTTGGTATTGTGTATGGAAACCTGATTCAAATAGTGTCCATTTGTACATCACGTATGTATAGTGATAGTCTGTTTGGTATTGTGTATGGAAACCTGCTTCAAATCGTGTCCATTTGTACATCACGTATGTATAGTGATAGTCTGTTTGGTATTGTGTATGGAAACCTGATTCAAATCGTGTCCATTTGTACATCACGTATGTATAGTGATAGTCTGTTTGGTATTGTGTATGGAAACCTGCTTCAAATCGTGTCCATTTGTACATCACGTATGTATAGTGATAGTCTGTTTGGTATTGTGTATGAAAACCTGATTCAAATCGTGTCCATTTGTACATCACGTATGTATAGTGATAGTCTGTTTGGTATTGTGTATGGAAACCTGATTCAAATCGTGTCCATTTGTACATCACGTATGTATAGTGATAGTCTGTTTGGTATTGTGTATGGAAACCTGATTCAAATCGTGTCCATTTGTACATCACATATGTATAGTGATAGTCTGTTTGGTATTGTGTATGGAAACCTGATTCAAATCGTGTCCATTTGTACATCACGTATGTATAGTGATAGTCTGTTTGGTATTGTGTATGGAAACCTGATTCAAATCGTGTCCATTTGTACATCACGTATATATAGTGATAGTCTGTTTGGTATTGTGTATGGAAACCTGCTTCAAATCGTTTCCATTTGTACATCACGTATGTATAGTGATAGTCTGTTTGGTATTGTGTATGGAAACCTGATTCAAATCGTGTCCATTTGTACATCACGTATGTATAGTGATAGTCTGTTTGGTATTGTGTATGGAAACCTGCTTCAAATCGTGTCCATTTGTACATCACATATGTATAGTGATAGTCTGTTTGGTATTGTGTATGGAAACCTGATTCAAATCGTGTTCATTTGTACATCACGTATGTATAGTGATAGTCTGTTTGGTATTGTGTATGGAAACCTGATTCAAATCGTGTCCATTTGTACATCGCGTATGTATAGTGATAGTCTGTTTGGTATTGTGTATGGAAACCTGATTCAAATCGTGTCCATTTGTACATCACGTATGTATAGTGATATTCTGTTTGGTATTGTGTATGGAAACCTGATTCAAATCGTGTTCATTTGTACATCACTTATGTATAGTAATAGTCTGTTTGGTATTGTGTATGGAAACCTGATTCAAATCGTGTCCATTTGTACATCACGTATGTATAGTGATAGTCTGTTTGGTATTGTGTATGGCATCCTGCTTCAAATCGTGTCCATTTGTACATCACGTATGTATAGTGATAGTCTGTTTGGTATTGTGTATGGAAGCCTGATTCAAATCGTGTCCATTTGTACATCACGTATGTATAGTGATAGTCTGTTTGGTATTGTGTATGGAAACCTGATTCAAATCGTGTCCATTTGTACATCACATATGTATAGTGATAGTCTGTTTGGTATTGTGTATGGAAACCTGATTCAAATCGTGTCCATTTGTACATCACGTATGTATAATGATAGTCTGTTTGGTATTGTGTATGGAAACCTGATTCAAATAGTGTCCATTTGTACATCACGTATGTATAGTGATAGTCTGTTTGGTATTGTGTATGGAAACCTGCTTCAAATCGTGTCCATTTGTACATCACGTATGTATAGTGATAGTCTGTTTGGTATTGTGTATGGAAACCTGCTTCAAATCGTGTCCATTTGTACATCACGTATGTATAGTGATAGTCTGTTTGGTATTGTGTAGGGAAACCTGCTTCAAATCGTGTCCATGTGTACATCACGTATGTATAGTGATAGTCTGTTTGGTATTGTGTATGAAAACCTGATTCAAATCGTGTCCATTTGTACATCACGTATGTATAATGATAGTCTGTTTGGTATTGTGTATGGAAACCTGCTTCAAATCGTGTCCATTTGTACATCACGTATGTATAGTGATAGTCTGTTTGGTATTATGTATGGAAACCTGATTCAAATCGTGTCCATTTGTACATCACGTATGTATAATGATAGTCTGTTTGGTATTGTGTATGGAAACCTGATTCAAATCGTGTCCATTTGTACATCACGTATGTATAGTGATAGTCTGTTTGATATTGTGCATGGAAACCTGATTCAAATCGTGTCCATTTGTACATCACGTATGTATAATGATAGTCTGTTTGGTATTGTGTATGGAAACCTGATTCAAATCGTGTTCATTTGTACATCACTTATGTATAGTGATAGTCTTACTATAAGTACAACCTCCATTACTAATAATGGTTCCACATAACATACACGTATTACTGATACTGCTAATCATGTTATTTCACAGTAAGCATACGTGTATTGCTGATAATTTTAGTATTATAATGTTCACAATGTGTTGACAATTTGATAATAATTTAGTCTACATACAGCGGATATATTTTTTCATTTAGCACAACTATTAACAATAACATAAAGTGCTCTGTTTGATCAGTATCACATAGAACAATGTTTTAATGCTAGAGTTCTTTATATAGCAATTCGTTTAGTATTATCGAAAGGATATGATCCTATCCAAGCAGACGACAAAACAAATGTGATAGTTTATCAAAGTATACCCCAAGTATGACAGCCAAGTCGCTATTATAATAATCAACGCAACACGTTTTTGAACAATGTTCCAACTCACATAATCAAAGTATCATCTTTAGTTCGTCGTACAGTATTTTATAACAGTGGCTGTATTTCATATAATGATTAGGTGAACACAAACGGGGTCATTTAATTGACATGTTATGTTATCTACATACAATGATATCGCTATCGTCAGTAGTTGAATGACGTCATTGAATAAATAAAAACGTTAGTAGCTAGCGACGTCAACGCACACAATTTCAATGATATGGTGGAAAACGAATCAATCATGGGGAATGGATACCGATAGACTATCAATTGTTGAAATAGCATGTTTTACAGAAAATATGGCATTACCTTGATACACTAAAATGCGTCCTTTCGTTGTTGACTGAATTGACAACATCGGCATACACATCGCTGTAAGGTTGCATTTTGATACTCGATTTGAAAGCATTCAATACATATTTTGATGTTGTCTTTGTTTGTGACATTCTTTTTAAAGTTACGAATAATTTCAAATCGAGAATGTGGTGGTTATAATGGCTGCATATTTTAGGATATCGTTTTTAGCTCTACTGACCGAAGGCCAGCAGAACTGATGGGATGGCGAGTTGTTCGTCGTCCGTTGTCCGTTCGTCGTCCGTTAACTTTTGGTCGTTAACACAATATGGCCTTTATTTTCCTTCCGATCTATACCAAACTCTAACAGATTGTTGATATCAATGAAATCTCGGACGAGTTAAAAGAACAGTCAGATCGGATTATTTACACCATTTATAGCCCTTGATTTTCTGAAATATGATATAATGTGGCCTCTTTAGAACGATAGGATCATCATTTTTCATCTGATCTTTTCCAAACTTTACCAGATTGTTATTAATGAAAAGACAAGCCAGATCAGACCAGAAACACCAGTGGTATGGCACTTGATTAAGACACAATTGCTGTATTTTGCGGCGTTAAGACGATAGGGCCTTTATTGTTCATCCGATGTTTACCCAACTTTACCAGATTGTTAATATTAATAAAAGCTTCGACAAGTTTGAAAACCAACCAAATCGCATAACTAATACCGAAGTTATGGCCCTTGATTTAGTTAAAACTGATGTACTTTGCCTTGTTACGACGACAGGAACTTCGTTTGGCCGGATTTCAGCGAAACTTGGCAGGGATGATCAGTACCAAGCCTAGTTGTAGATAACGCCACCATGTTCCCGTTGAATGATATTGGCAGAGTTATGACCCTTTAAAGGATTTAATACCCAACCTTTGTCTGGACTAGTTCTCCTGAATTCCTGGCCGAATTTCAACAAAACGTTTATTCCATTATGTTTATTTTGCTCTTCGGGGCATTTAATTTTATTAGATACTGGAACCATATGCAGTACGACATGGGGAAAAAATATACTCCATGTCCACCGCCATATGATTGCCATCTTCGGGATGGTTAAAATGTTGTACTATTGATTTTATGAATATTGAGTTCTGCTCAACCCGGGGCTATATGGCGTGAGCGGTAGCTAGCATATTTCAATACCGTTCATGAACAGTCTCAATCAAACCGAGACTTCAATATTTCGTATGTGTCGTGTTCGGCCGTTTCCAAAGGTCCACTCTCATACTCTTTTAGGTATGATCAGTACCAGGTCTATAGTTGTGCATTATCGTCACCATGTTCCGGTTGAATGATTTTTTGGCCGAGTTATGGCCTATAAATGTTTTAATACATAAACTTGTCTGGACTATTTCTATTGAACCCATGGCCATTTTTCATCGAAGCTTTTCAGGGATGATCAGTATCAAGCCTAGTTATGCATTGCATCGCCGCATTCGGTTGAAAAATGTCCAGACTGATCGCTTCTGTATTCCTGTCTGGATTTCAACGAATATTGGCTGGGATGATGAGTACCGAGCTTAGTTATGGCCCTTTTAAGTTTTTAATACACTATCTTGGTACAGACAAGTTCTCATGAACCTCTGGCCGGATTTCAGTGATACTTGAGAGATGCTCTGATCTGTACCAAACCAAGAAATATAAAAAGATCGGACAGGGAAAGTAGCATTCAAGGAGGACAGTCAACCACAAAAAACAGAAACAAACATGCAAACAAACAAACAAGAAGGCAAAAGTAATAATAAAAGCAAACGACATCACAATCACAAAAGGGTTGACAATAAGGCTACCGCCTTGGAACGGTCAGTGGCAACGTAGGCCCATGTCATCGCCATGTTTCGCTTGAATGATCTTCGACATAGTTATGGCCCCTTATACACAAACTTTATCTTTATACAGTAGAGCGTCCACGGGCCCTATTGGGCCTCTTGTTTCATGATGGTGGAGTTTCATAATTGTTCAAAGCGATACTCGGTAAGGAACTATTGTCAAGGTTGTCATGCAACTGTCAAGGGAGTAGAGGGGTGCAAGCAAATAACTACCTGCGTAGCCACTGCAAAGCATATCAATTAGAGAAAATAACAACACGCATTGTTTGAACACGTTTTGTTTCGTTGTTTTTACTATAGGAACCGTACACGGCCAGATAAAATATCACAATCGTAAAATGGGCTGGTAAGGTCAGAGAAGACTCGGATTAAAAAAGGTAAAGCGTTAAAGTCGGTACTAATCATTGCGTGGTCCGAGTGTTAACTTTCATACCCAATACATCCCCTTCTACAAGAAGCTAAAACGGGGTTGGCTGGGGTATTAAATATAACCTTAATCTTGGCTTAAAAATTTGCATTTAATAGGTAATTTAAAACAGGTTAGAGCATTATATTTTGTTTAGTAAAAAATGCTTTTAAACATGTTTTATTGTCGAAATATCCGTTATAAATCCTGCAAATATACGTTTTTCCATCGCTTAATGGAATTAAGGCGGGACCACGTAATGATGGGCGTAAGAGGTGCTGCATCATACATTTCCTTTTAATGAACAGACGAAACAACAACCTCTCTATCGCATTCTTCTATTATGTATGTTCGTTGGATCCGCATGTATGTAATACAGTATTCGCGGATATTTTGTAATACAGGTCTTGAGCTTATAGGGGATATTACATGAGTGACTGTGTATTATTGATTTTAATAAACGTGTTGGATAAAATGATAGGATGCGAGGCTCTTCCAATGTAACATTTGGTTGATCACATAACACACCTACGACGTGATAGTTTCACTTTAATGTTGTCAGTTTACCTTGTATACGGCGACAATTTGTTTTTGTTGTTTGCATGACGTCAGTTACGTTACGCAGCTGTAACGCGTTCGCACTACAAATAATGCGACACCTTAAACCAAATTGAACGTTACTAAACCGCATTTTGTTTCATATCCACTTATGAAGTAAGGTTTCAAATAAAAGTAATGGTTAAGGTGTATGAACGAATCGTATGATATACCATGCAAACAATTGGGACTTAATGTTTTACTGTACACAAACACAGTGATTCGGTCCTCACTTGCATCTGTAATACATTGATATATTACGATACATAAGTCTTGGCTTTATTACAATGACATAAGCCATTATTTTGAAATAGAAAAATGGTATAAGCGCAACATAAGATAGGGATTCGAGTCCTTCGATGCAACACAAAAACCTCAACTTGATCAATACACACGTTGTTTGACACGCCTTACGTAAGCGCTTAAATGAGAAAGCTTGAAATGAACCAATACCCTCATCCTGTCTCCTATTATCTCACACGTCCATCTAACAATCCCACTTTATGAGAGGCTTGCCTTAAGAGAATGATTCAATGCAACATCCTCGTATCCTGGCAAACGCATCCTTGTTGTGATTTATCTTCAGTTAGCGTTAAATTGCTAAATTCTCTTAAGCAAAGAAGGAAAAATAAATGCCCATACCTAAACGCTTATGTTTTATCCAAACCTTTCAAACCCACTCGTCGACTTACCAAGCTAAATATCGCTGAAATGCGAAATCCTCAAAACCAGTCGAACCATAGCCTTAAACAGAAGTAACTGTCAATGTCCTTAGTTCATAAAACAGTGTGCATTCCATGACAAAATGGAATTCATCTGTAAGATTATTAAACATGATAATTACACACGATACATTTAATTTCATTTACATGTATACTTTGTCGTTTGCGACAACGTAATGATTCTATCTGTAACCTATGTGAAGACAATTTAAATTTTGATAGCACTGAGCGAATGTACGGACATTTATTATATCTAAGTCTGATGTATATGCCAAAACTTGCAAAAGCAATTATGTATTAACCCTCGATGAACATGTTAGTCATTCATTCCAGTTTTGCGTAAACATGTCAGTAAGTAAAGCTGTATACACACGTTTATCCCATTAGCCTAAGCAGTCAATGAGTCATTGTCCAGACATGCACATTTTATGACCTTGACCCTTGATCTTGGCTAAAACAATAAGGCCCGATTCTGGAGGCGCAACATATATTAATGATATATAAACATGACGTTTCCTCATCTTATATAAAGGGGTTAGGATAACTAATATACTTTCCTCCTGGATTGTGCGAAAACCCGAAATAGTGTGGATCCTATGACGAAGTCTAAGAGATACATGTAGTAACGTTTAATGTTTGTCTAATTCATCGTCGTATCGTGCCCTAAATGGTTTATTCTCGTGTTGCTCTGGCTTCTGCCAAGTCAGTGAATTCCTTGACTTGTGGATTTCTATATCATATTTGCGCTATACTTGTATTGCTCATTAATGCTGGCGAGTTGTTAGTGGATTTAGCCCGGCGGGGGATTTCCTTTTGCAGCATAGAATCCGATTTAAATCCACAGCGGCCTTTTTTGTCACAGAACGTTCAAATGGGGTACCCCTATTGTCAACACTTCTATGTTTGTGATGTCGGGAACTTTGCATATATGTAATTGTCGTTTGTTTTGATAGCGCGTTTTGGTTGACTGTGGTGTGTGTGTGCTACGTACATTTCCTGTTTGACGTGTTTTGCCTATTTTCATCTGGTGTTCATATGACTGGCAAACTTTATACTGAGCACATTAACATTTATTATATTTGGACAAATAGCTGCGATATTTCGTTGCAAAATACATACTTATGAATATGCGAAAACATATGAAGGATCATTTTGTGCAAATACAAAAATGTCAGAGGTAGTGGGACTACAGTTTCCAGGAAACAAAACATAGTTTCACATACCGGTTTATTTAGGCGATATTGTGCTGTTGTCTCTTACACATTAGGATTAGGATGTTACTTCTTTCAAAATACAAAAGCATCACAAACATATTTACCGTTCGACTGTTTTTGGCTATCTTTAGTATTAAGAGACACTGAGTTAGGATGAAACGATTTCTGTTAGTTTAACTTAAAGTCACAGTTGTCGTATGATAAATATTAGCCGAAATACTAAATGAATGTGTTTATATAATGCAGCAAATAGTCTCCCTATTTGTTGTAAAATGCTTACATATACAATTTTATTTTTTATTTCAAACAAAGTAACTAAATTATCAATTTCTTGAATTTCTATATAAAATATGCTTTTAGTAGCTTATGTTCTCATACATCTTAATTGTAACATACCATTGTTAAAATCAGACTTTTGAATATTAATCAAGTCAGCTTGTAATTTTAATTATAAACATATTGAGGCTTTACGTTCAAGTAGCAAATGCTAAGTCAACTTAATTGTTTGTTCCTGTACGTGTGAAAGCATTTTCCTATAACATATGCTTTGTCACCTTCACATCTCAGTTGTTATATGCCATCACTTTGTTTATTGTTTGACTATGTTTATTGTTTGTCTATTCATAATTTACAGCTAATTCTTCGTAATAATGATAATAATAACTCAAACACCAAGTCAAAGGTGTCGTAGCATGTCAACTTGTAGTATTTAAGATGTGAAATTTAATGTAAAGAAAGAATTAGTTGACTGCATAGTCGATGTTTGGATATACCGATCAGACTGGAATTGGCCGTTGTAACGTGCATTACACTTTTACTTTGAATGGAATTACCTTCAATTTTTATAACTGCATGACACTGGACTTTACCATATAGTTTATTATTTTACCTTGACAGGAACTTTGTTTTTGTGTTTGTGACGTCATATGCATTTATTCTTTATTAACGTTGCCATTCATGTTGTCTTTTTGCGTGTTTTGGGGTTTACTGTGTTCTGTGAAAGCTGTATCTACTGTTCGACATTTATACTTGTTTTATTTATCTTGGAGTATGCCAGAATTATGAGACAATGATATATAACTGTATGTTGGGAATACCGATGTACATTTATAGTTGCTGTTTTGACATTAAACATGTTAAAAAGTGATTATATTATCAAAGAAGTTAACAATAAAAATCGGCCATTATTTCAACCTTCAAATTCACACATAATTTTCATGCATACTAATTTCACCAAGTTTAAACTAATATTGAATATGTGCTAATCATTTGGAAATATCTAAACATTCCCCCAACTGATCCTTACCATTACATTAAACTATGACATTGATAGTGTGGTTATATTATCATAAAGGTTATCTTTTTGACTTTCAATACTTGCAAACCTTAGCAGACGGATATATTATGTACTATAATATCACGTAAGTAATAGTAAATACATTATGTTTTGATATTATTTGCATTGTTTTACAGTTATATAATCTATAGGTATGAATTATAATTCTAGTTGCTTCTGACATTCCCTTTAGTGAACCAATAATATTCATTATTAAACTGCACGACATGAAACTTCGTTTTTGGTAGAAACATCCCCGCGAAATAGAATATACACATCAACTTACGCGTGGAGTGTATGTTTGTTAGTGTATGAGTGTGTGTTCGCGCGCGCGTGCACGTGCGTGTAAAGGTGGCTTTAACAATATATCAGTCACATTACGACGTTGTCTACTTGTGACAGTCAGCTTTATAGTGCTGCCACACTGGAATACCACAACGTGTAGACACATGACTTGATACCACAACTAGTCAAATTTAAACTGACACCGGACCGACCAGTCAAATAAAAATTGTATAAAAGTCGAACAGGAAATTCAGCTCTCACAGAACACAGTAAACCCAAAAACACGCAAAAGGACAAACCTGAATGGCAATGTTAACAAAGATTAAAGGCATATGACGTCACAAACACAACAAGGGTTGTCAATAGGACGACCGCATTACGCTGAACGTTCAGCAAAGGCTACTATAGTACCATTTGTATAATGTTTGTGATTGAACTCATATAGTTCCGTATGAGAGGCGGACGCTTAATTTGGATGGAAATCTCTCACCAAATATTATACAAAAAATATTGTCACATGTAGTAAAACAACGCTGTTTTAGACAAGTTGATTTTACGCGATAGTTGAGAAAGCGGAGTTTGTGTAATGTAATACGTGTATTGCATTTTAACAAACTGTACAGTTTTAGCTAGAAGAAGCTAGAAGGTTCGAACCAAAGTTGATAGAATGAATGAATGAATAAATGATTGAATGAATGGTGGTTTACTGCACGACACATAAATAGGTCATACTGAGCGCAAAAACTGATGACAGATGAAGAAATGAAGTAGTAATTAAAAAATAATGCAAATATATAAAGATAAAATAAAAATATTTACAAATAATGACATGGTAGTAACATAAACTATGTACATATGTAAATCTATTGTATATATGTAAATCAGCAAGTGCCCGTCTGCGGGTGTGTAAACAAGTAAATATATATAAGAATATATTATAAGGATTTATAAAGTCTCCTTTCTTTTAAGAAATCTAAAACAAAATTAAAATCTTTAGTTTCAAATAACTCTTTCATAGTATTAACTGTGTAGTAACTTTGCCGCATGGGAACAAAGTCTACCCATGCGGTTCTTATCACGAGTCGGCGACTAATGTTTGTGATCAAATTGAAGAATGTATCCTTTGGTTGACATTATTTGGTTGTGCACATTGATGATTTTTTTTTCTTCCGCGTTTATGTTATTTTCATCAAACATTTAACATACTTGACATTATATAAACTTATGCCGTCTGATTTTACCAACATTATTTCAGTTTTATAATGAAATAATATAAAATTTGTGCTACACAATAAATACATTTCCTATTTTAAATCGGTAAAAATGAAAGTGTGTAATCGTGCTTAAAAAACACCATTTACACAGTGTATTTCTTTATATTAAGTTACTGCAAAACGTACTTCGTTTAAATCGAGACTTCAATTATGTACACAAAAGGATAATATTGAAAGTCATCCGAAATAGCGAAATGCATTTGCGTTCGTTTCGTTTGTTCCGTTCGTTTTGAGCGTTAAGCGGTTTAAAAAATGCATTCATCGTTCGTTCCGTTCGTTTTCAGCGTTTAGCGTTTTAAAAAATGCTAAACGCTGAAAACGAATGAAACGAACGCAACGAACGAAATGCATTTTTAAAATATAGATCGTGCAACGTTTATTCTGCGTTCGTTCTGCGTTCATTTGCCGTTCTTTCAGCGTTCGTTCTGCATTTATTTGGGGTACTTGAACGCAACTGGGTCTGTAGCTTTGTGTTCGTGTTTGGGTTCCATAATGGTGAACTGATATTTTATCTCCACGATTTTCACCCGGCTCGGAGTCCAGCGAGGGGACATTTGCTGTGTATATCCGACAGACAAATGCCAAGAATATGTGAAGAGTATACTCATATAAAACTAACGCACCAGACCCCCAATACCACCCAGTGGACATAAGCCCTTAATTAAAAAGTCAAAGAGCCGCACTTATGTTCCGCCTAAAAGGTGACGTGAGTATATCCATATAGCGTTAAGAAAACATGATTAGCCCTAGCGCAAACCCCATTAAGGATCCTTTCTACATGATGTTTAAAGAGGACAAAATAAAAGGTGGGTAATATATTAAAAGAGAGTGAGTTGGAGAGATTCGAATTAAACAAGCAAGAATTCCATGACAAACCGATTGATCAGATCGGGCCAATCTGACCTCCCGTCTAGTTGAAGGCCGGTTTCACGTGGTAATCACACGCTCTCTTAAAAGTCCACGCATGATGTACCTGACTAAAACCTTATTTCTCGGCGAATAATGCATGAATCTTGATACTGTTTGTGGCAAAATGCGTGAAATGTATCATTCGTTTACAAGGAAGTATATTTCGTTAAAAATAAAAACAGTTTGTCTGAATAAAACGAGTTTTAATGACTTAAGCAGTTATTAAAACCTCACACGAATATCGTAGTTTTGTAATTTGTTCGCTGTTATAAACCTTTAGTTCTCGCTCATTGCCTTTACCATTTAATCTTTATGTTATTATTTGTTTTCTTTGATGTTAATGTTCTCAATTTAAACTGGTTCTGTTAAAAATGTTTATTTCCATTTGGTAATAATTGAACCGATTTTACCAATCCGTCAACGCCATTTTGGAGCTTTAAAACGCCGCATTCGAAGCAACAGTTTGACGGGTTTGAACACTTATTTTTTGGTAAATACTTGGAACATTATACCTTTGATTATCTTACATTGACAAACAATCATGTTTGTTTCCGATTTCAATGCTTTGCATTTGAAACACAGGAATAAATATTAATTAATTCATATTTTAGTACACCTTCCCTCCTGAACATGGATGCTTTTGTCCTAAAAGTAGAAGAAAACGATATGTAATGTTATGCTTATTTTTCTGTTACTATAAAGTATTTCATATTGATACTTGTCTAGGAATATGTGATAATGATGCATTGACTCTGTGTGAAGTTTGAAAGAACAGTATGTAATATTAATTGATAAAAAATGAAACAAACATACTGTCCCCGCGACGCCATTTTTGTCAAAACGTAAACAAACGATACTGTAGAATTTTATATGTAAATACGATATTCTTCATTTAAGTACAGGTCTAATTCTTGAAAGAGTATTAGCTGAAAACAATATCCCATTGAAAACTTAGTCTAGTTATCCCATATAATGTCGTTCACCTTTGACCTTTTCTATAATGAACCTGATAGAGCCTGAATAAAAGCTTCATGTAGAACACTGAGCCAGCAGCTGCACATCTAGACGATGTTTGTTGATAGTTTTCATAAATACGTGTTTAGGACACACTTCTTTTTTCTTAAAGCTTAAGTTATCTCGAGCGTATATAATTTTTTATCTCGAGAGCTCGACCTTTTTTTATCTTGAGCGCTCGACTTTTCTTCAAGCAAAAGTTATTTCTAGCACTCAACCTTTTATGTCGATCTGTCATATAAATGCATCGTCTCGCGCCATTATTTCACCAGTTCCAACGGGCTAACTTGCGCTTCGGAGTTGGAGGAACTAATGCAGATATGTCATCATACTGGCACTACCGCAACCCGTGACATACCGCAATAAGTCTATTGTTTTGAGAAACTAAGTCAAGTAGGCGAGATAAAAAGTAAAGTGCTCGAGTTAAAAAGACGAGCGCACGAGATAAAAAGTCGAACACTCGAGTTTAAAGAGTCGAGCGCCTGAGGTAAAAAGTTGTGCGCTCGAGATAAGAAAAGTAGAGCGCTCAAGATGAAAAGTCGAGCTCTGGAGATAACCCACTGAAGTCGTGTGTAGTAAGGTGGAGAAAACTACCAGATATCCACGGCACTCACCCACCCACGGGCAACTTGTGTGTTATTTTTCGGGAGTGGTGGTGGGGGCCGGGGTTCCTACCCCTCTGCTAATTAACGAGCAGTCGGTTGATTATTATAACTAAGGGGCAACGTTGATAGAAAAACTGGCCATGTATATGTATGCTGACATATATTTTAATTAATTTTGCAAAGGAATGTTTCCAAAGTTAATTTGTTAATTACAATAAATACTACACGTTTGATGGACCATTTTCGTAAAATGTTAATAGTCGATGTAGAAACACAAAACAGGACTGTTCGTGGAATAGTGAATGGATAATACCGTTTAAAACGTAGAGGAACAGACGCTTTGCAGTCGGACTGACACAAGTATTACCCACATTACTTGACAGTCACTTTAATTTCTTATCTTGAAAGAAATGGACCATTATGTTATTGTTGTAAATATAGAGTTATGCCCGAGGTTTAAGTACTTGTTTCAAAGATGTTTATAGTACAGGGTAAGACGACTAAGAAAACTCGTAATGTTGTGTATGCATATCTAATAAATTAATTTATATAGCTCCATCAGCTATCACTGATAACCGGTGTGTTGTCAACATCAGTCAATAAACAGCACATGAGGTGCAACATTTTACATGCTTATACACAGTGTTAACTCCGGTGTTTGTAGTTATTCCAAACTTTCATTTAAATAACAGTTACGTCTTATGTCTATGTCCTGTCCACCTTAGACGAGCCATGTGAATCCGTGTATTTCTCTATTTATTTATGTATGTACCATTTGCTATTCATATTGTTGTAAAACAGTCCCTTAGTCGTATAAAATTAACACTAAAACTGACTAATTGCATTATCAATCAATGTGCAAAGAGTTTTACAAGTATTCTAGCATATGAATTGTCTTATATAATTTATAAATGTCTGGTACATAGAAATACAATCTCGCAGTTACATTGCAAACCATGTTGGGGAACCCCAAAATCCCCACCGTTTGTAAAGATTTTCCATGCAATACCATCCATCTAAAACGCGAAGCCAACTCGATATAATCTAGAATCCTCCGACCATACCACATATAATACTATCTTAATATCACTATGTATCATAGTATGGTTAAAGATTTGTAATATTACAATCATATTCTCTACTGATCAGAAAACAGTTATCCTAAATCCCACCCTACCATCCAGATCATACTGGATAATGTGTATTTGTTATGTTCCTCGTCATGGAGATATGACATCATCCATACACTCAGCATCTGTGTATATAATTAGTTGATTTTTTTATGAAAATCGCCTTTAACAAATAAAAAAGACCATAGTAACACATCGGTTTTCATGGTCAGTGGAACTAGTTGGTATTGTGTATGAATACCTGATTCAGATAGTTACATTCTGAATCGTGTGTATTTGTAATCACGTATGTATAGTGATAGTTTAATATTTGGTATTGAGTATGAATACCTGATTCAGATAGTTACATTCTGAATCGTGTGTATTTATGCTCACGTATGTTCAGTGATATTCTATTTGGTATTGTGAATGAATACCTGATTCAGATAGTTACATTCTGAATCGTGTGTATTTATACTCACGTATGTATAGTGATAGTCTATTTGGTATTGTGAATGAATACCTGATTCAAATAGTAACATTCTGAATCGTGTGTATTTATACTCACCTATGTATAGTGATAGTCTATTTGGTATTGTGAATGAATACCTGATTCAGATAGTTACATTCTGAATCGTGTGTATTTGTAATCACGTATGTATATGCGCGATGGTTTGCGATGTTTGGAACTTGAAACACATTGAAACCGCGGGTATTGAATTTCTTGAAAACATGTAATTTATTTTACCGCAATGTTTAAAATAGGTGCGTAACCATTGGCACGTAATTTATTGATATGTTTAGTGTAATTTCCTTTGGCGGTATGTGGCTCGTTTATTTTATTTTCATCAATTATATACAGAAACAACGTATGTGAACAGTTCTAACAAAATTCCTGGTATACTCTCTTTAAAGCAGAACATAATCAAGTATTTGAAAAGTGATATTTTTAGGCAGTAAAACGCACACCGAAGAGAATAATGTAGCAGACTCTTGTTATTAAGTCTGTTCATGAGAGGTAATTTAAGACGCAATGCGTCCAAGGACCCCTAGCCTCCGCTTAAACGATAGTCTCCTTCAAAGCCTCCTTTAGTGGGATCGATGATCCCAAAGAACCAGAAAAATAACAATTCTCTTTCGTAGCACGGGGAGACTTTTTGCAGTCGCCACATTGTCATAAATGAACGCTAGTGTAAATGTTAATAAATACTGAACAGTTAGCATTACAGTAACAACCACAACTAAAATAAAAAATAACAGACTCGGTTTTATTGAGTCTGTTCATGAGATGTAAGAATGAACTCCGTTCACGCCCTATATGTTTATGGTTAACTCCGTTCACGCCCTATATGTTTATGGTTAATAAGGTATTCGACTTCAATATTGAGTAGGCTCGATGATCCCAAGGAACCAGTAAATAAGAAATAGCAGTCGTATTACATACATATACTTATTGGCGTCACTGGTAATCTCTCTGCAATTTCCCCTCATATTATTCTGACGATTGTGGAGGAAGATTTTTGATTTTTAAATACAGTTGACCATAATCCATTTAGACTAAATTAGTTTGAAATTCCTAATTATAAGTTTCCTGCAATAAAATGCTTGATTGGTAATTACTTGTTGGTACTATTACCAGGAGATTCAATGTTGTAACACAGATAATGCATAACTATAACTATTAAATGAACAATAAGTGTTAATTTATAACTATTATTCTATATACATTTTCTATAGTTTTTTCTGCATAACAGATTTTCTTTAAACTTTTTGTACAGTAAGTCTGTTATATATATAGACAGAAAAGGCAAAAATAATGGTAGGACACCATGATTGTTAAAATTTTAAAAAATAATTTGTCATGCCACCGTCATGTCAATCTGTCCAAAAAGTTGAACAAGTCCATGAAATAGCTAAATAAGACATTTTTGAAATCTAATCATTTATTCATTGGTCACAATTCTGCTAAAATTGTATTAAAGTAAAGAACATTTAATTACAATAACATTTAAAGCTCATCTTTATGTAAAACCTATATTTCTTTTTACAAAATCTGTTAAGACCGTTACCACAATTTATGCACAAATTTGCCCATAATGATACAATTTCCTTTTTTTTTTGTATGTTCCCAATAATAGAATGTGTTTAAACTTTCTAAGCACATAGTTTAACATAAATAAAAACAAAATGTGCAATAAAAATGATAGGTCCCCTTGCTTGTTTAGAAAAAGAAAATGAAAGTCAGTTAGTTTTATATGAGTATACCCCTATGCTAAAAGGCCAAGTTTTGTATGAAATTATATAGAATTGGTATATTTTCCTTTTTTGTTATGTTCCTAATAAAGAATTTGTTCAAACTTCCTAGGCATTTATTTGAACATATATTTAGACAATATATGCAATTAAATGTATAGGTCACCATGCATATTGAGATTTAATATTGGTTTTTGAAACCGTACCATTATGCTTAAATTTTTTAATTTTGTTGGAATTTTTACAAAATGCTATATTTTTCCTATTTTATGTATCTAATAATAGGCATTTATTTCAATAAAGACAATCAAAAAAATCAAAAAAAAAAGGTAAAAATACAACTAGACATCAAAAGCAACATTCCCGTAAGTTTGTAGGAAAATCCATTCACTAGTTTTAGAATAGAAGTCACCCAAAGCAGCAGCGCATGGAAAACTACCGAAAATGCCTTTAAATAAACAATAATTGTTCATTTAATAGTTTTAGGTATGCATTATCTTTGTTATTATATTTGAATTAATCAATATAGATTTAAGTATTCTCTTATTTCATAATGCATGGAAAGTTAGTCTTCCCCATTAAATATAAAATTCTGCCCCGGCTGACACCACCTCCCGCAACACAAAATATGTACTCCCTCTTTGATTTGGCAAATGAGCCAGCCATAGTATATGTCGGCGGCACTTGTTAATATCCAATTACTACCCTTCGTCCATATGTTCCTTATCAGGAGGTTACCATTTTAGTTTATATTTACTTCCCTTTGTCCATAAATGCATACACATGTGTGTATATATATTATGCTCACTACCTGTATTAAATATTATATTGTAAATAATTAGTAATCTATTTATTACGAGGGTGCTTCAAAAAGTTCTGTCACTAGGCATATATCCTTTGAACTGGATATTACACTGAGATAAAGTAGTGTATTTATAGTACTACTGGGTGCGTTCTCTGAAATTCCACAACAAAAATGAAAAATGTCCGGTTATTTATACCCCTAAATTACCTCCCCCTACCACACCTTTTGGATACTGGCATCTCTGAAAATGTCCTTGTTATAAAACGTTGTAAACATTATTTGAAGAATTCTATGCTTTTAAATTTTCATGTACGCCATCTGTTGTTATTCACCCATAATCCATGAAAATGATTTTCGAGAATTCGGAAAGGTCTTGCTGCAAACCAGATATGAGTGAATGCATATCCCTTAATTTTAGCAGAAATAACACTGATTTTCTTCATTTTGTTTATGGAAATGTTATATTATCTTTTAAATTATTCTCATAGTATTAATATGTTTTCATATTTTTTTACAAATCCTAGTCCTTCAGTGTTTACATTTCATATTCAACACATTATTGTATAATTTGGTACAATGTTTAGTGAAAATATTGATCACCCAAAAACGCTATTTCAGAAGACTTCCCTTCCATTTAATGTCTATTTATCATTAAATTAATTTTTCACGTTAGCTTAAAATGTTAATTTCAAAGACAATGCCTTTTCATCTATCATGCTTAAATTCTGAATCTTGTAATGCACAGATATAACTGGTAATGTATGAACAATTTGAAAGGTCTTCGACAAGTACTTAAAGAGAAACAGGCATTTAAAAAAGTAACAATTAACATAGTATGTTAAGTGATATGTATTAAATGTTCCATAACTTCCGTCACACAAAAGATACAGCATTCATTTTACCATCAATGGAATAGTATTTAAACTCTCGTTCATTTCGTATCAAACATCAATACACACAACGAGCACATAATTGTTAAAACGCGTTAGTGACAGAACTTATTGAATGACCCTCGAAATAGAGATATGTATTAATATGTATCACTGTTTTGTAGCATGGTCGTTGACATCTCCTTTGATGAATGCCGAACATTAAATCGTTTAATTTAGGGTAACTTCAAGGGCGTGGCTACACCGTACTACAACTACCGGATATTGGAATTAAGAGTACGGTCACTATGACGTCACAGTGTTACTAAATACACCATGCTACAAAAAAAGATAGAGTCTGTCTCAGCTCGTTGGTTATTTAAACACCTTGATGGGCCACGCCCATCTCGGTGTTTAAATAAACCAACTCGCTGAGACCAGACTATCTAATACGTATTGCACCTTAATTTCACATTCACTGTATGTATAAGCTGAACCTTATACAGTGTTGTTTTATCGTAGGGTATTAGCTTAACGGTATCATTTCACGCTAAAAAAAGGGACAACGGAAGGAAGTTCCTGTTTAACGGCATTGGGCCATGTAAAGGAAGTGAGTAGTTGTCATTTCCATTACAGATAGAACAGAACGTGTTCGTTTTGCATAACTTGATGATTGTTTTTTATAACTTGATCCCTTTTCAATGTTACCACGTTTACAGGTAAATGACACAGTAGCTGTATTATGTTATTTCCATGTATTTTGTAATCCATTTTTCTTGATTTTGTAAAAAGACGAGACACTATATCATTTTTTATTTGGCCTATGCAATCCATTACCGCCATATCCGAAGGTATTCCAGTGTATCATTGATCCGTAACTTCTAAACGCGTCTGCTGTTATGAATTTGAATTTACAATTACCTTCGCATACGCCATTCCATTAGATAGTTGTAGTGTAAGTTACTTAAACGTGGTAGTTGCCATTTCCGTTCCAGATAGAACTGAAAATGTTAGTGTTTTTTATCAAGTTGCTATCAAGTTATTTTCTATACATGTAACTGGATTACATGTATCCACTTTCTATTTTATCGATTTAAACTATGTGTTGACCTCGATACAGTGTTACGACGCTATTTATTTACAATATGAAATTTAATACAGGTAATGCACATACATGTAATATATACTGTTTGCATTTATATTGATGCGGATTTATTTACGTGACTATACTGTTATACTTAACATAATCTATGAATCGGGAACTCAATACGAATGTTTCAGTAAGTTATACATGTATTCAATTTTAGGCGTATCATACTTAACCTGAACGAGAATACATCCGTTCTATAATCAACGCTTAGTATTGATTATATAATGAATGTCAGTGCATGTTTTAATCTGTTTATCAAAGTCCTTTCTTGAATCAACCATAGGATATGATTGGATGCAGTTTCATATTGTACCCGCCCTAAAGTTATATTGTGTTATATGCTGCACTGAATTCATCACTGACTATGCAGCGATTCAAAAGTAGAATTAATAGTTGTTAACCACATTGTCGTACGATACACCTTACGTTAGATTAAACGACGTTTAACATGTAAATAAATACTGAAAAGTGGAAACAACAAACACAAACAAGAGATACAAGTAGCAGACTCGGTTTTATTGAGTCAGTTCATGAGAGATAATGTAAAGTGCAACACCTCTCTCACTTCCTAGCACCGGCTTAAGCGATATTTTACTTTAAAAGCCGCACATATTGGGCCTGATGATCCCAAAGGACCAGAAAGTAATAACACTACTGTTTTTTAGTCGGGGCAACTTTTTCCGGCCGTCACACAGCACTATACAATCTATAATGAAACGAAGCAGAGACGCACGCAAAAACATATGTCAGCATATATTTTCACCTGAACATTGATAAACCTTATACCCTTGACAACTATCAATTACACGTTATTTATTTCACCATTTGTTAACACCTTGCGTTAACGCGTTAACGTCCTAGAGGTTAGTTTTGAACCCCACTATCTACAAAATGCACGATCAAGTCAGTGTTTGGTAATTCCGACTTTTGCTTTTAATGTATTTTTGATGCACAAGATGTTTCTTCATAGAAAAGGTTGTTATTATGCATTTAGTTTCACACGAGGGACGTTATTTCGATGCATCTGACGAACACGAAAGAATCGCATTTATATGCTTATGAATACGTTCAGTCGATCAAAAGTTGATTGAAGTAATTTAAGAACACTTCTAAGAAAATGACAACTCAACATGTCTTCTATGATGACGTGATTTACAAATGTTCATGTCATACAGTGCCTTCTATTAGTCTTTTTAATTGTTGTTTGTTTCTATGCGTGCTTTTTGGTTGACCGTGGACATTCAATGTTACATTTCCTGTTCGACTTTTATGTATATTTCGTATGATCATTTGTCACGATAAACTTCATACAATTTTTTTTGAAATTATTAAAAAGTTTAGCAAAAGTTGTATGACCATATCATTTTGCGACACACTGCCTGTTTATTGTTTGAAACATTTAAAGTTCGCAACTATTCTTCTTCTTTGATTGTGAAATGACCGAACAGATTTTGGACCTAAGATGTCAACCTCAATCCAGAAAGAACGGCAGAGTCTGATATTTGTCTCTAAATATTGTCTTAGGTGCTCTTAATGGTTTATTTTTCTTTTATCTATGGCTTCTTCCAAGTCATCGAGTACTTTCTTTGTTATTTGTTATGCTTTTGTATATTCATATATACATGATCATCTTTGTATTATACCTATATTGCCTATTACTGCTGTCATATTTTGTAAGAGGATAGAGCTTATCAGGTATTTCTGTATTTTATACAGTCCTGTTTAATTCGGATGACAATAGGAGAGTGAAGTTTGTAATTCCCTCGAGCCTGGTTTAAATCCCCAGATGTCTCCTTGCCACTGACCGTTCCTCAACCCGTTTATGTGAGTGATATCACATGCCTTATACATTATTTGTCCTGGCAACTGTTGGAGCTTCAATACGTATTTTTGATTGACTGTGGTCCTTGAATGCTGCATTTCTTTTTCGACATTTATATCTACTTTTACTTAAGGTACATGTAGTATAATTGTGTTTATCATATATTCAAATAAGAGTTTAGTTTTTATTTCTTAAATCATATATAATAATACATACTTTTTTGCAGAGATAAACCTACATACAAGTATGTGTAAGGACTACTAGAAGCCTTGCTATCAGGTCAGTCTGGCTGTGATGCAGTGACATATTGACTATTGTTTCAGACAAATACGGCTGAAAAATGGCAGAGCAAGGTGGGTATGCCATCTATGTATATATCATACTAATCTAACTATCCTCTCGCGCCCTTTAGGTAACCAATTGATGTGAATTAGCCCATTCGTGCCGATTATGTAATGAAAAATTAGCCCCGACTGCATGATTATTGAAGTGACATTTTATAGTGTCTATTTGTAAGTATAGATCATAGCGGTTTGCAATTTTACAATATTAGGTAAATTGTCAGATAACAGATCAAAATTATAACAGATTGGATTTCTATAAGTATTTATAGTCTTTTAAAGCAGACACGAGTTCATTCCAATGAATGGTTTCAAACAGATACCCAAATCAATTTCTGAAAAAGTAAAGCAATACAAACAAGTAATCTTAGTTGGTTTTAAGAAAATATGTTCATAGATTAGGGTTATACATCCAAATTATACTTCTAACGTTTGGTTATAATTGATTAGTATTTTTCAATTAGCAGTTTTTAGCTCGACTATTCGAAGAATAAGAGAGCTTATGTAATCACCCCGGGGTCGGCGTCGGCGTCGGCGTCGGCGTCGGCGTTGGCGTTGGCGTCGGCGTCGGCGTCCCACATCAAGGTTTGCGTGTAAGCTGTGTTTACAAGTCTATATCTCTTACATTTCTTATCCTACCACAACCAAATTTGTTCATGGGCTTCCTTGTAGCATTATCTTAAGGGCTGCATAAGCAATTTTGGTTCCTGTTACCCATGGGCTCCCATGGAACCCAAGTTATGATAGCCCATAAAATGTGCCCCATTTCACATCAAATTTTGCGTGTAAGCTGTGTTTACAAGTCTATATCTCTTACAATTCTTACCCTAGCAGAACCAAATTTGGCCATTAGCTTCCTTATAGCATTATCTAAGGGCTGCTTAAGTAATTTTGGTTCCTGTAACCCCTGGGCTCCCATGGAACCCAAATTCTGATAGCCCTTAAAATATGTCTGTTTCACATCAAATTTTGCGTGTAAGCTGTGTTTACAGGTCTATATCTCTTACATTTTTGGTCCTAGCTGAACTAAATTTTGGAATTGGTTTCCTTATAGTATGTTGTAAAGGGTTGGATAAGTAATTTTGTCTTCTGCAAATTCTGGGCTCCTATGGAACCCAAATTGTGATGGCCCATAAAATGGGCAATAAAGGGAGATCTAGGTTTGCATGTAAGCATATATATATCTATAATTTTGGTTTGGGATTTGTTATAGCATTATGCATCTTATTACTTCACCCATATTTGGGTATGGGCTTCATACTCCCCCCTCCCCCCACTCTCTACCCCCGCCCCCCGACCCTCCACACTTTTTTTTTTTTTTACATATTTCTGTGTTGTTTTAGTCAATTCTTACACATATATGTTGCAACCCTCCCCGCCCCCCCCGCCCCCCCCCGCCCCTCACCCAATCACCCCCACCCCGCCCCAGACTTGAAACTTTTTTTTTTTTTACATATTTCTGTGTTGCTTATGTCAATTCTTACACATGTATGTTGCGACCCTCCCCGCCCCCACCGACTCTCACCCCATCACCCCCCCCCCACCCCACCCCACCTCGCCCCAGACTTGAAACTTTTTTTTTTTTTTTACATATTTCTGTGTTGCTTTTGTCAATTCTTACACATGTATGTTGCAACCCCCCACCCCCCTGCCTATCACCCTACCCACCACACCCCAGACTTGATTTTTTTTTTTTACATATTTCTGTGTTGTTTTAGTCAATTCTTACACATATGTTGCAACCCTCCCTGCCCAGCCCCCCCAACCCCCCTCAACCCGCCTCTCACCCCCGCCCCAACCCCAGCCCAGACTTGATTTTTTTTTTTACATATTTCTTTGTTGTTTTAGTCAATTTTTTCACACATATCTTGCCACCAAACGCACTCCCTCCTCTCACCCGATCACCCCCACCCCGCCCCAGACTTGAAACTTTTTTTTTTTTTTACATATTTCTTTGTTGTTTTAGTCAATTTTTACGCATATATGTTGCCCCATCCACCCCCCTCCCCCACAATCCACTCCTGCCTCTCACCTCACCCCCGCTCCACACCCACCACCCCACCCCAACCCACCCCCACTTGAAACTATTATATATTTTTTTACATATTTCTGTGTTGCGTTTTTCAATTCTTACACATATATGTTGCAACCCCCTCCCCCCCCCACACCACCCCTCTCACCCCATCACCCCCCGCCCCACACTTTAATTTTTTTTTTTTTACATATTTCTTTGTTGTTTTAGTCAATTCTTACACACTTATGTTGCCCCCTCCCCCCGCCCCCACTTCAAACTTTTTTTTTTTTTTTTTACATATTTCTGTGTTGCTTTTGTCAATTCTTACACATATATGTTGCCCCCTCACCGCCCAAACCTCCCCCCAACACAATAGATTTTTTTTTTTTTTACATATTTCTTTGTTGTTTTAGTCAATTCTTACACATATATGTTGCAACCTCCCCCCCGCCCCCAACTCACTCCCGCCTCTTCCCCCCCCCCCGCTCCCCCCACCCGACCTGCACTTGAAACTATTTTTTTTTTTTTACTTATTTCTGTGTTGCTTTTGTCAATTCTTACACATATATGTTGCCCCATCTTCATATTTTTGTGTTGCCCTCACCACCCCCACTCCCCCCACCATCCATCCCCGCCTCTCTCCCACCCCCACCCCGTCCCCCACTCAAAACTCGAAGTTTTGTTGGTTTTTTTTGTTGGTTTTTTAACATATTTCTGTGTAGTTTTGGTCAATTCTTACACATAGTTATGTTGTGCTCCCAACCCCACCCCACATTGTTGTAGCCTTTTTTCTGATGGTATATACTAGTATAAATTTATTATTCTACGAAAAATCGAATAGTCGAGCTGCGCTGTTCTCCGACAGCTCTTGTTATAAATAGTAACTGGAATTTATATAAAAAAATGTTTTATTAAATTCAACAGTTTTGTAATATCTGTTTTAAAAATGCTAAATTAATACAATTGTAGCTGTAATTGTATTAATTCCGGGCTCGGGAGTTTAACATGGAGTTACAGAATGTTTGTATTAATATAGTGACATAGTCAAAGGTACAAGCCGGGAAATTAGTTCAGAAGGTCAGCACACCGTATTGGAACAATGTACAGCGGTTTTGACTTTATTTATTTATACACTTACTGTTATACATGTAGTATAGACTGCAGGATTATAAATTAAAGCAAAATGATACATTTTCATTAACCTATTAAAAAAACAAGTCTTATGTAGATGCGTATACGTTTGATTGGCTTTGGCTATTTATGAACTCATGTTCTCTATTATTATTATTATTAGTAGTAGTAGTATTGTTATTATTATTATTATTATTATTATGCCTCGCAATTTCTCGCAATTTCTTATAGTAGTAGTAGTAGTAGTAGCAGTAGCAGTAGTAGTAGTAGTAGTAGTAGTAATAGTAATAGTAGTAGTAGTTATATTATTATTATTATTATTATTATAGTAGTAGTTGTAGTAGTAGTAGTAGTAGTAGTAGTAGTATGCTTGTTTTTATATACAATTCCTTAATTTTGCTTTAATTTGCAGGTGGAGAAATATCGATACTGTATGGGGAGTTTATTGTTGTTGTTGTTGTGTTGTTGTTGTTATTGATCTTGATGGTGTGTCACGAATATATATGTTCAGTCCAATATTTAGATACTGATGCTGTTTTTAGGGGATACTTACTTATTTCGTATTGGGGTGACATAAAACATACCGAGCTTCATCTGTTGTTAACATTGTTATAAACATATGAATCGTAATTCATAATTAAATATTAATATGCATACAACGTTTATTATCATAACAATGTGTTTTAGCTCTACTGTCCAACTATATCACGAAGAATAGGTCTTGAGTTTATACCCAGTGGCACATAATTTAACTCCTCTGTGTACTAAAGTCATACAGCCAATTATTATTGAGGGTTCTGAACAACTGCGATAAGTAATGATCTAAATCGGACGATAAACAAAGCAGATATGCTCATTTGCAGGTTCTGCTGAAACGGATGTGGAACCCGCCATTGTGAGAGCTATGACATCATAGTTTTAAATGACCATATATGGAATATATATAACTATGATAATTTACTTATTTATACACAGTAATAGCAGAAACTGTATGAAAAATAAGTATAATATGAAATAGGTTAAACCTATAGGGCGAGCACAGTTCATGTTTGATTGTGCCGCTGCGTATGTATGCACCGGTATGTGCAAGTCTAGCTGCGAGAACCGTAGCTCTTATGGCGTGTACCTATATCATGGTAGGTAAATACCACCATAAGAGCCATGATTTTCACATATAGTGCAAGTCTACCTGTACGTGTCTTATGAATCGTGACATCCCACCCCAACAAATTTCAATTCGTGTGTGTGTGTGTGTGTATTTCTAAGGATTATAATCCGTCCGCCTACGACAGGCGTCGTACCCGACGATTATAGGCACAATTGAGTCTGGACTTTTATCTGTGTGTTTGTGTGTGATGTGATGATATGTCTACTTGAAGCAGCGAACTCAATGGTTTCTTTATAGTGCTGCCACACTGGAATACCACACCGTAGTAGACATGATACCCCCAGTCACATTATTCTGACACTGGTCAATCAGTCGTAGCACTACCCATTATTTGCTCGTCAGGCAAGGGTTCCATTTTTAAAGTATCTGGGGACTCGAACCCACGACCTCCCGAATGCAAGGCAGACGCTCTAACCAGTACACCACAATGCTTCGGTCAAATTTCAATTCGTTCCCAGACAGGACAGATATGGCATGGAACGAACTTCGAACGGCTATCTAGTCATGATCCAGTCTGGATCGACATTGGCTAAATCACCAACCGTCATAAAAGCTGCTACTGCATCAGTGTATGTAAGCTATATATACATAAACCGTGATGCAAGCGTATACTTTTTTGCCGAACAACATGTAATTACGGTTTCAACGTTATGTCATTACGAAAAATGTATATATATGATTTAAGCTTTTTTTTATTTGAATATACGTCTAATATACGTCTTGTCTTCAACGTGTGTTAAATTGATTCATACGGTCTAATCATTATGATGATGTATGTTTGAGAAAAGTACAATGATTTTAAAATATAGGAATTTGTTGTTTCCTACTTGACATTTAATAAATGGTGGTCCATTTTCAAAATATTAGTTCAATATTTAGTTGAGTATGTCTGGGGGTGGAGGACACCGGGCTATGTAGAAAAGACGTTGGTTTGTTTCAATGTTCTTGGCGTTTAGCACTAGCTGTGCTCAAGATACTTATTAGTTTCTACATCTACATTTTAAGAAACTGAGTGTCCTATTTGACCCTAATGTTTCTGTCGGTGGTAGAAAAACAAAAATAGTGAAATGATAGGACAGAGAAAAGCGTAGATCGATTGAAGCAGAAGACAGGTAAAGTTTCCGAACCGTGTTTTCATCACCTTCAAATTTGAACTACTCCGTAGCATCAGATCAAACCGGATGACCGGTTACAGGTACACTGGCATAGGAACGTTTCATTTATATGGGGATCCAGTGGAAACCTCAAACTTTGTTAAAAGTAACAAAAAAAAAAAAAAAGGTGAAGCACCAATAGTGGCGCGAAAGCCGGATTGCGAATTTAACATTTTAAGTGAAATATCTGTGGGAATAGTGGGGCAGTCCAGCTAAAATACATGACATAGTTAGGGTTATTTTCATATAACATTTGTAATGATGTTGAACAAGTGTCAAGTTTCAAAGCTTTTCCACAATACATTTTTGAGAAATGAGGAAAACAAATAATTAACGAAAACTTCAAAACTCGTAGACGGACGGACGGATAGACGGACAGACACATGGAAATCGCCGAACTGCAAGCCGATCCAGCCAAAAATAAAACGCAATCCAGCCAAGAATAAAAAATACAAATTCTGTACATTATGGTGGAGTCTAAACCCGACAAATTTGCTATTATTTCGGGCGTTTGTTTAAGCTAAAGGTTTTTCAGCTATGTGAGTGAGTAATTTTAACAAAATGTAAATACATTATATATAATTGGAACTGGCAATTTTAGTGGTAAATAAAAACACCATAGTTTGGAAATTCGGTTAAAAAATAAATATTTTACAGCCATCAGTTCAGATGAGGCTTTTTGTATATAAATTCTATCTGTCTACATCCTGCATTAGCCTATTTCGGGTGTACATCTGCCGTGTTGCTGGGACAGCAAAAAAATAAGAAATCTCAAATATAACTTCAGTTAGCCTCAATAGTTTCAGAATGTCTTAATTTCGGTTTGCCCAACTCATTAAAACCATTTTTGGATAAACGGTCGAAGCGCCCCAAAATATGCAACATAGGGTAAAAATACCTTTTGAACTTCCCCTACCCAAACACGCTAGTCAAATAATTGGGATCTCGGGAAGGAGGCTGTTCCTACCCATGTCAGTGTGAGTAACATATTGGGCCTAACCATCGTTTAGTCACTCTAGACCTGGTGTTGTTCTAAATACTAGTAGTTATGTTTTTTCATAATGGACCATAATGATAGCCTACTGTGCGGTAAAAAAAGATGCGATGACAGAGTGGTTAGCTTACTTGCCTCTGGATATAGAAGTCTGGGGTTCGACTCCCGGAGGTTCACGTCTCGAGAATTGATAACGCACTCCCTTAGATCTAGAACTATTCGTGTACGATAGTTAAAGTTACTGTGAAAGTATGTCATTCTTCCCTTCTGATGTAAAGCCGTTGGTCTCCTGTGCAGGGAGAGACATACCCTATTCAGGTTAAAAATCTCGCTGAACTTCTGTGGTTATCATAAAAAAGCCTGCAGGTAAACTCATCCACAGAAACGAAACTGTGATAATCATAAGTATGTGTATAATACGTCAATAGTATTGGAAGAAAGAAAGAAAGAAAAAAGAAACAAAGAAAGATGGATCGGTAATAAGCACCTTTCTCACTAATTGTTTACTAACAGACCATACGTCATAATGTGTACGATGATGACGTAAATCAATGACGTCTTGTCATTGTATTATAATTTCCGTAACATTTCCGGAAATTGCCAGATTGTTCGGGTTTGACACGAATGAACACGGAATAACCTCGTTGATTTCCGTCAATGGCTTACAATAGTAGACGACCGAATACGGAAATCTGCGAAGAATTCCGATTGCATTTATGGTTTTACGGGAAAATAAACAAATGAAAGACAGTTTTTAACCAAATCATTTGTTTATCCTAATCGGTTAGCAAGACATATACATTTCTGCGACACGAAATATACTTTTATTAAATTGTGAAATGTGTTGACGAATTTTCGCCAATGAACAACGCGCAAGGTAACACTTTGGGCTATGCTTCCGGTTAATGGCCGTTTTGGCGACATTGGTAAAAATGCAATTTCATTGTCATTTTTGGACGGGTTCGAGAAAGGTTTTTAATGTTTTTTTCACCTCATTCTGCTTGGAAACCACCATTCTTAATGATTTGTACGAATGCTTATCTTGGTAATTTCGTAACGAAATATGCTACTTTACGGTTGAAGTCGCCCATAAACTGCCGTAAATGACCCAAGACTTTTCAAAAGGATGGATGGGTATGTTTACTTTTCGCCTGCATGATACCATAGGAGCTCGCTTGCGCACGCAGTATATGACCAGTTAAAGAGTTTGCATTCATTTCCACGGATTGTCTTTGTTTTAAATGATGCTTGTAGACA
The DNA here is from genome assembly GCA_037043455.1 of Cyrtodaria siliqua. Classification (NCBI taxonomy): domain Eukaryota; kingdom Metazoa; phylum Mollusca; class Bivalvia; order Adapedonta; family Hiatellidae; genus Cyrtodaria; species Cyrtodaria siliqua. The sequence goes on from JAWPHD010004042.1 coordinate 165,916, forward strand.
TGTCATATATGGTCATTTACAACTATGACATCATAGTTCTCAAAATGGTCGCTCCCAGATCTGTTTTAGAACAACATTCAAATGGTCATATCTTCTTTGTTTATCATCCGAAATTGATAATACTTTTTAGCGTTTTACATGTTGTTTATAACCCTCCATAATAAAGTTGGTTTGGTTGTATGACTACATTACCTTTAAAATCAGTGTTTTAATGTTTGGTATATATGTTCCCCTTTAACTTACCCGGTCACACTCCTTCTCTAACTTGACAACGTGAATGAACCCGGTAGATGAGACTGACTGCGGCTCCTTTATCTAATAGAATAGCGTCCGATTACAATTCATGATATCAAATTGTATGTGTGATGGTTATATCATAGCTTATGATAGGTATACTAATTTTAACGGTATGCCATCTGGTTGTACTGTATGCTAGTTATATAAAATACTCTATGACGTATAAAGTATTGCTTTTGCCTACCCAGGAACTATGGGGTTGTCTGCCTTTACCACAAAAAAAACACCGTCAGATATGGTCTTGCATATTTTAAAAACATGCAAATAGCCATACTTACCATACTTAATGTCAGTTATATTAATACATGGATTGGCATCTGAAGATGGTAATTTATGATAGCTATATCAAACGCACCGGCATCTAATTATACGTTATGATAGTTTTGTCATACTATATGATAGTTACATCCTCTTTTATGATAGTAATATTATAATTGACGATAACTATATCATACGGAACGACACAGTATTATTCTTTATATATATTTCATACTTCCGACTGTACTCTAGTTATATGATATATTGTAATAGTTATAGCATAATTGATGATAATGGTTGTATTAATATTGATGATAAGCTGTATTTCGTGTTAGTGCATCTGATAATACCGTTTGATAGGTATACCATACTTTATGTTCTCGTTTTGCTTACGATAAATCTACCATACGGAATGAATGTACTTAATGATAGTTGTTTCATGCTTTAATATAATAGTTATATCTAACGTAATGATGGTTGTATCATACGGAAACGTATCCTATTGCACTATGTGGTAGTTATAGCTTACTTTGTGATACGTATGTCATGATTTCTTATAGATGTATCGTATAGAATGGCATTCGATGGTACTTTTGATAGTTTTATATAGTGATAGCCAGTGATTATTATGTTTGACAGATATATCATATGGACGCCAATTATAATTTATTGTATAGGGTGTGGCAAACCGGTCTTACAATAGGACAGTTATAGTATAAGGAATATAATGATTTGACTGTAAAACTAGTCTGATAACATAATACGTATTTTAGGTTAGAGAATGTCTATACTTTGCTATTTATTATATCACGGAGAATATATATCTAATAACCGATAATGATTATAATATGTTGGTGAATTCGATACAATTGTAAATGGCGAGCTAAGTAATTGAGAATGTAATATGTAAATGATTTAAAATGTAAACAGACTGTACAAAACAATACTAATATCATTCAGTAGTAATGGTTAAAGTGCTTATACAACGCGCTGATTACATGTGATTTAAACGATATTGTATCCATGATTCTGGTTTGTTATTCACGGTTTAACTATTTAAGGCATGCCAAAACAATCACCAAAAAGGCGAAGAAGTGTGAGTCGCAGACGAGAGGAACTGGAGGAGAAACAAGACCATCAAGTCCAAAGTACAAGCCGGGAAACCAGTACAGAAGGTCAGCACACCGTATATGAACAGTGTATAGCGGTTTTATTTAGTCATACACTTACTGTTATAGTAGAGGCAGCCTTATTATAAATTGAATCATAATACTAATTTTCATTAAAATATTAAAAAACATGTCTTAGTAGTTAGATGTATATATACGTTTAATTGGTTTTGACTCTTTATTAACACATTTTCTCTATTATTCTTGTGCTTGATATAATAATTCTTATATTTCAGATGTAGACAAATTGTTACGTCTTATATCTGGTGAGTTTGTTGTTGTTGTCGTTGTTGTTGTTGTCGTTGTTTTTGCTAAGGCTGTTGATTGTTGACAGTGTGTTTTTCTCAACTGACATTCATTATTTATTTTTTTCCAGTCAGTGACCCATTTATTCTAATGTTTCATATTGTGGGTCGGGGAGAACCATAGATAGATAGATAGATAGATAGATAAGTATTTTTTTGATTTAAACTTTTACAGTTTCTCATCATTACATACACAATTTGTAATATATGATTATAATCACATGCCAAGTTTCACATATTTCTATACACTCTCTTATAGTTCATTAATCTTAGATCTTATAGTTCATTAATCTTAGATCATATCAATCACACAATAATCCAAGGATATAAAAAAAACAAAAGGAATTATATATGAAATAACAATTTATGTGAGTGAGGATGTACTTGAATATCTTTTAAGAAATACTATTTGGAATAGAACATCTGACAGTAAACGCCTGTGACAAGTATTTACTTAAATTAAAAAGTTCTTTCTTCTTTGAAGATTGTAGCAGTGTTACAAATTTAAACATATTTGGCCTTCGTCTGTAATATTTAATGATATATTTTTTTCTAATATCATTATAAGATGTACAAATTAAAACAAAATTCGTCTTCAATTACATATTTGACAAACTCTTTCATTTCTTTCAATCCTATGTCTTACATAACGACCTGTGTCAATTCGTAAGCTATGAGAAGATACACGTAATTTAGTAAATACACTTCGTAATCTTGTTGTACATAAAATATTCAGATAATTTTCATATCCAAAATTATTTTTAACATGTCTATACACACTTGATAATACTCTATTTCCTTATAGATCAGTGTTCCATTTTTTAACAAAACAATCCACCAACCTCTGTTTAAAACTAGATATAAAATGCTAATGATTCATCCTTAAAGGATCGTACCACATACATAAAGCCATAAGTATTAAGCAGAGATTTTACATTGGATAACCAATTGTTTAAACCACTTTCACAATCAGATAATGAAGATATATATAGATGATAAAATTATATTTTCTGTTCTAACTTTTGTCGACCAATATCTAACTATTCTTGTATATCTTGTGGTAAATAATGGAAAACGCCCAAATTCACGGTATACACGAGCATTACTCGTTGTCAGTTTTACTCCTAGAATGTTTTTACAAAACGAGATGAATTCTCTCTATCTCCTTCGATTTTGTGAAACCCCACACTTCACAGCCGTAACTGAGTATTGATGAGACAAAAGCATCAACCAATTGAAGGGATGTTTTAGGTTTTAGTTCAGTTTTTGTTATGTTCAGTCTACGTTTAGATACGGTGCATTATTTTCTGATAACATACTATATATTAAGGACCGATATCAAAGATAGAAGAATATAGAAAAACGTATTCTTCTTGGATACTGCTTTTTAAATACTGACGATACTTGGCTATTTCGCATTAGGTTGACATAATACAAACGAACTGCATATGTTGTTATAAGAGTCATGCTAGTTAGTATACCCTCTCAATGCACTCCTCCACCCCTTGTTTGAAACGCGTTGCCGTTAATAAAATGTCCAGACTGTTAAATAATTATCATATATCACGTACACTAAAAAAGAAATTTCAATATATATGTAAAATCAACAAGGTCACTAGCCCCTTTTGTATGTTATCAAAAGAAAATGCAGTATCAGAAAAGAACATCATGATTTATTATAATTTTTCCCCTAAAATACAACACTTCATATTTTTAATTTGTGTCCAAAATGTTGTCTTCCACCTAATGACGGTACTAGACACAAAGATGTTATGACTTGACATTTGGTGTGTAAAAGAGTATGATAATGGACCTTAACATTGGTTATCGTTGATAAATACACAATTAATATTCGTTTCGCAATCTCAGAAGCAGTTTAGGAGTTATGGACAAGGCACCACAACGCATCACATTGTTCAGTGACCTTGAAAATGAATCACTACATCGCGTACTCAACACAGTCTTATTTAAACAACCTTCTTGCCGAGTTTGGTGAAATTCGAAATAGTTTTTCTGAAGGTCACTTTCACAAGTTACATGTCCACCCTTTAAAAATAATGAATGGCAGTAACTAGGTATAGCATAGTTTGATGTTGTGTGTTGTCAGGCAAATCCGATATTTATTGAAACCAATCTTAAATTAAATGTGGTGACATTCAGAGTCCGTTTACCTAAATTTCTCTTATTTATTTCAATAAGTTAATGTGAGCGGTAGCTAGCACATTTCACTACCGTTCATGAACAGTCTCAATCAAACCGACACTGCAATATTTTGTATGTGTCGTGTTCGGCCGTTTCCAAGGGTCCATTATCATACTCTTTTAATGCTATAATTAAGTTGCAACTATTTGGAACTGGATATATCTTTTTACAAGATATGCTTCATACAAAATGAATTGAATTGGATTTTATAGTCGCAGCAATAGCTAAAGTTATATGGCGACTTTCCAGCTTCTATTAGTGAAGGAACATTCCAGGTGCACCTCCGGGCAATTTTCGTTCACGGACGGGCAAATAGGTAAAACCAACGACGTTCCGCAAGCCAGCTGGACAGCTTCCTCACATAAAGATTCCTATTGTTTAGTGGCTTTCATGTGACTTCCACTTCAAACGCTTTTATGGAATGTTATTACACTTGGCCTACAGTTCACACGTGAGGACATAATGCGTCTCTGTTGAAATTAGTTGAAAACATAAACTTGAACCAAAATAGTATTGCACCTAGCCATCAGTTAACATAATGTTCACCTATATACTCATGTCAGGTGAGCTCTTTGAGGACCCGGTGCCTCTTGTTTAATTATGTATTCATATATACATGTCAATCTGTGTGTTATACGTATATTGCATATTAATGCTGCCCAGTTTTTCGATACATATATTACATATTAATGCTGACTAGTTTGTTAGAGTACATAGCCTGGCGAGGATTTACACTGTACCGTTCTTTTGGGATGACAATTGAGTAAGAGTGAGTTTCGGTGCAACACTGAACCTGGTTTATTAATTTGTTTATTTATTTATTTATTTGTTTTTTTGTTTGTTTGTTAGTTTTTTTGTTTCATTGATTGATTGTTTGTTTGTCAGTTTGTCAGTTTGTCAGTTTGTTTGTTTGTTCGTTTATTTATGGATTTTTTTTTGGATTTAGTTGTTTATTATTTGTTTGTTTGTTTATTCATTATTTATTTATTTATTTATTTATTTATTTATTTATTTATTTGAAACTTCGTTTATTTTTTTATTGTGAGCATGTCGGCAAAGTGCTTTTTTGACATTTTATTTTTTTTAAGCAGTAATGGAGGGGGCATTTGTTTACGACAACCCTTGATATAAGAGCCATTTAACGTCGCCATGACCTTAGATGGAAATATGCATTCCGCTGAGTACTTTACAACTGATTGGAGTGGGAATATGCCACTTTACATGAAACGTTAACTATGTTTATCAAACTTTATACAGCGTTTAATTTTCACTTATAATTTATTCAAAATTCAAAATACCTTTAGATCCATGAGTACAAAGATAGAGCAATAAACATATATACTTTGCAATAAAAAGCAACATACGAAGTCAGTTGTGTCACATATATAGTTTTGTTTGCAATGAAATACACTTTTCCATCATTAGAAAGAACAATACTCACAAGTGTATATTTTTATCTACACCACTAACATCGTGATGCATTGTATTATTATTATTAGTTTATATTTGTTTTAACTGCACTCAAACCGGTCTCATATAGCCACTCATGGGAAGGTTCAAAACTAACCTCCTATAGCATTTGTAAATAAATGCGTGATATTTAAATTAAACATAACAACGATGTGTAATGCATCAACACACCAACTATGTATAACACACCAACACACCGACGATGTATAATGTACCAACACACCAATCGTGTATACTAAATCAACACACTATACAATATTCAACATATTGATTCAACAACAAAACACAATGATATAAGAACCAAACATAAGGATTCAACAACCACGTACAATCGGTCAACAACCATGCATAATGCTGTTCTAATCTATTTAACGGTATTGATTGATAAAACAACAGAAAATGGTTTGACCCAAAATCATGGTATGTAATATCTGCGTTTTGTAAATGATGCACAGACGTTGTAAATAGTGGGTTATTTAACATATCTAGAACCAAATGAATTAGTAGTGGACGAACAAAACGGTTTCAGACAGAACAGATCCTACGAAGATCATATGTTTTCCTTGACATCCGTAATTAGAAACAGAAAATCTGAAAATTGGCATACTTTTACATGTTTTGTAGATATGGTGAAGGCTTTTGATCGAATGAATAGAGGTATATTTTGTATATAAAATTAGCCAATATATACGTTTCCGGTTATTTATTAGAATTCATAAAGAGTCCATATATTGATTGTAAAGCAGCAGTTAATGTTATTGGAATTTTTTGTTGCATGATCTTGCGTTGAAAACTTAAACATTTTGGCTATGTTGTTACAATAGGAAACGATTTCAAAGTAGGAATTCTTTTAATAACTCCATCTGAACCAAACTTACAGTTAATGATAAATTTTCTTAACACCTGGTGCTGTAAAAATCAGCTCTTAGTTAATAATAGAAAACGAAAGTAGTATATTTTCGCAAAAAAAAGTCAGCCAAAGACATGTTTTGAATTTCACATACGAGGTAATACTAAGCTGAAATATGTGTATACTATAAATACCTTGGTATCATATTAAATGAGTTCTTAGAATGTAACGAAACAGTAAATGTTTTGAGCGAATCTGCTGATTGAGCATTTTCGTCATTAGTCTCAATATATATAATCAGGTTGATGTAAAGTATTATGCATACTCCAAGATATATGATTGTAAAAGTGTTTCAATTATGTATTATGCCTCAAGCCGCGTTCACCGGTATAAAAGTTATTCTAAGCCGGAAACATTACACATGAGAGGTATCCGATTTTTCCTCGGTGTACAACAGTGTACTTCTAATCCTGCTATTTAAGGTGATATAAGTTGGATACCGCCTAAAATTAGAAGACAATTAAACAGCTTACGTGTATGGAAACGACTGATATTTATGAATAACAATAGACTGATGAAAACAATTTTTCATTGGGATTAAATGTAAAAATGATTGATCGCATGATATTAAAACATTTTTCTAACAAATAAACTGCGTTTCGGCCATACATGTAACACTATTTTAACAATACGTCTCTTATACAAGAAGTTAAATCAGAACTGATGAGCAGACAATGTATAAGGAAAAATGGCCCAATGGTGTTAATTCTCAAACCAAATTGAGCTATTATAAACTATTAAAAGATACGTATTAATTCGATGCAAAATTTAAAGAAAAACGTATGCTCCGTCATTGCTCAATTTAGAGTAGAAAATGGAAATTGAATTAGACCGATATCACAGAATTCCAAGACAGGATAGAATATGTAACATGTGTTATGCTCAGGATGTAGAAACCGAAAATCATTTTCTATTATACTGTGAGAGGCACAGTGCCTCTCGAATTGAATTATTGCATATATTAAATGAATTGTGTCCAGATTGTGTTAAGAGATATAGACATGTAAACACAGCTTACATGTTAAATTTAAAGTGAAATGGGAAATTGCACAGTTTACGGGTTATCAAATGTTGAGTTCCATGGGAGCCCAGATGGGTATAGCAACTAGAACTACCTATGCAGCCCTTAGTATAATACTTTAAGGAAGCTTATTGCCAAGTTCGGTTGAACCTGGACTATAAATGTAAGAGATATATACCTCAAAACAAAGTTTACACGCAGAGTTCGGTGTGGACTGAGACACCGACGCCGGGGTGATTACATACGCTGTCTTATTCTTCGAAAAGTCAAGCTAAATATCTGGAAAGTTAACCTTTTCGACGGTAATACATTATATATAAAGTGTCATGGAAAACATAATATATGTGTGGCGAAAAGTGTGACTCTGATCAGCATCAACTAGTGAGTTTATTTTCTCGACAAAATCAAGAAAGCTTTTTTCATTGTTTTCCTTTGTTGATGGTAACATGTCATGACTTACTTCAGCTGGTCATTATATGGGTTAAATCATATGGTCAATATATACTTATCATGACAACATCGACATGACCAGACTAAAATATAATGGTCAAGTCACACTGAAGGTCATTATATGGGTTAAATACTCATTTTCTTCACAAAAAACTTAACGTTGGTTATAATTTTCTCATTTCTTGATATTTTTTCATCAGACTGTCAATATATACTCCTCATGACAACACCGACATGACCATACTAACATATAAGTCAAGGTCACACTGAAGGTCATTATATTGGTTAAATACTCTTTTGTTTTCTTCACGAAAAACTTACCGTTGGCTATAACTTTCTCAATTCTTTTTATTTCTTCATCAAATTGTCAATATACACTTGTCATGACAACATCGAAATGACCATGCTAAAATATAAAGGTCAAGGGCACACTGAAGGTCATTATATGGGTTAAATGCTCATTTTTTTCTTCACGAAAACTTTATCAGGCCAGTACGTCAAGGTCATTTATATGGGTCCAAAAAAAACTTGTTATACTGACAAAGCGCTGACAGGCGACACACGTGTTCTGCGGAACACCCATTTAGTTATTAATATGCTTTCATCAACACAAGGTAAAGACTTAAGTACGTTCTTGAACTAACTATTTCGTTCGATTGAGTTACATTGATATTATCTGTGCGAGTCATGCAGTTTCTTAGGATACTCAAGATCATACTCAACAATATAATTTGATTTTCCTTTTTCAAACTTATCAACCCACTTGAAGTTTCCAGTAGGCAACGGTTGGCACATGGCCCACCCATACAAGTTATTAGAATCAAGATATAGTATGTACTTGCTTTCTTTTTTCTTGTCATAGTATCATAAAAAAGACAAATGAATTATAATAAATATTCTATATTTTATGATGTCACTGCACTACAGTGTACATTGAGCAGTGTGAATTTGTACAGCTAAAACGTTTTGAATCAGGTGCCACAGAACTTAAGTAACAATAGTATGTTTACTACATTTGCATTGTAATTGTAGATGTTAAAACACGTTGTTACAGTGTACCTTTAGCAAAGACAGTCGTTACATATAGCGATTACATGACAAGTAGTCACCTTTAACATTAGTGTTGTAATCTTTAGCGGAAGAGGTGATTGTTATTTTTAGCGAACGTCCTTGTCGTTAGCATTGATAATGTTAGCGGAAGTGTTACATTTAGCGTTGTTACAGACTGTATCAATTGGTTGTATATCATGTTACTGCGTGTGTTTTGTTGTTGTTGTTGTTGTTCTGCGTGTTTGTGTGTGTGTGTGTGTGTGTGTGTGTGTGTGTGCGCGCGCGCGCGTGCTTGCGTGCGTGTGTGCGTGCGTGCGTGCGTGCGTGTGTGAGAGAGTTTGCGATTGAATTAATTATAGAGAAGTTTAAACAAAGCACGTCGGGACTCAACATTTAAAAGTCAAGGATCAAGTTTGCAATAAATTACTGCGATAGGCTAAATTGTTTTCGTGAAATCTATGTTCCGGGAGATGAATGTACGTCATCCATTCTCCGTGTCATGATTTCAAATACAAAAAGGGTGTGTGTATAAAAGCGTCAAACTCTGTATCGAGGTGCAATGAAATACTTATTCAGTAAAACGGAAGTAGTGTATCAATGTAAAATAACTTGAATTGCAAAACATAGTTTTTCTGTAACACAAAAACTGAAGTATCAACTGCGCACTTTATTTCCGTGTCCCAGTGAACTTTAACCGCATTATTATGTTACCGTTTAACTGTCAGAAACAATTAACTTAAGGTAAGCATTGACCTACACGCACTCATACTCACTGGTTAAATTAAATGGCACAATTTATGTTTCGATAACAATAACTGTACATAGTACCGGGCTGTTAATATAATTTATATAATTTAGAATGTTGCCAATATCAAAAGTATATCAGGTAGTTACACGATATGTACACAAAGAATGTGAAATACGATGGAGGACATGGGCAATGCTTAATTCACTTGACGTATAAACAATATATTGCGGAGCTCGATAATGGCAGTCGGAAACATTATATTGAATATAACAGAGTACAATGGGATATAATGGACATATACGATTTATCGACTAAGGGAACTAATCGGGAAACAATAGCGTAATTTGTCAAATTCTCTTTGTACGATGGTGCTTCAAAAAGTTCTGTCACTAGGCATATATCCTTTGAACTGGATATTACACTGAGATAAAGTAGTGTACTTATATTACTACTGTGTTCGCTCTCTTAAATTCCACAACAAAAATGAAAAAGTTCCGGTTATTTATACCCCTGAATTACCTCCCCCTACCACACCTTTTGGATACTGGCATCTCTGAAAATGTCCTTATTACAACACGTTGTAAAAATTATTTGAATAATTCAATGCTTTTAATTTTTATTGTACGCCATCTGTTGTTATTCGCCCATTATCCATGAAAATGATTGTCGAGAATTCGGAAAGGTCTTGCTGCAAACCAGATATGAGTGAATGCATATCCCTTAATTTTAGCAGAAATAACACTGATTTTCTTCATTTTGTTTACGGAAATGTTATAATATCTTTTAAATGTCGAAATTATTCTCATAGTATTAATATGTTTTCATATTTTTTTACAAATCCTAATCCTTCAGTGTTTAAATTTCATATTCAACACATTTATTGTTGAATTTTGTACAATGTTTAGTGAAAATATTGATCATCCAAAAAAGCTATTTCAGAAGACTGCCCTTCCATCTAATGTCCATTTAGCATTAAGTTAATTTTACACGTTAGTTTAAAATATTAATTTCTAAGACAATGCCTTTTCATCTACCATGCTTAAATTCTGAAACTAGTAAATGCACAAATATAACTGGTAATGTATGAGAAATTGCAAAGGTCTTCGACAAGTACTTAAAGAGAAACAGGCATTTAAAAAAGTAACAATTAACATACCTAAAACAACTCAGGACGAAAATGCAGTAGTATGTATAAGTGATGTGTATTAAATGTTCCATAACCTTCGTCACACAAAAGATACAGCATTCATTTCACCATCAATGGAATGGTATTAAAACGTTCTTTCATTTGGTATCAAATATCAACACTCACAACGAGCACATAATTGTTAAAACGCGTTAGTGGCAGAACTTATTGAATGACCCTCGTTATAGCACAAGTGTAAATCATTTAATTGAAAATAAAGAAATATAAAAAGATTGGACAGGGAAAGTAGCATTCAAGGAGGACAGTCAACCACAAAACACAGAAACAAACACGCAAACAGACACACAAGAAGGAAGGCAAAAGTAATATTAAATGCAAACGACATCACAAACACAAAAAGGATGGCAATAGGGCTACCGCCTTGGAACGGTCAGTGGCAAAGTAGGCCTCTGGGGGTTTAAACCGGTTCTAGGATGCACCAAACCTCACACTTACCCTACTGCCATCCCATTAAAACAGGACAGTGTAAATAAAGAAATCCCCGCTTGATCTAATTTCTAATAGAGTTCAGCCTACCCGACCATGACATTCATTTAAACGTACACAGTGTAATACTGGTTTATGTGCGTTGTTTGCTTTAACATTGTATTTTCCAACTCCAAATATCGAACACGGGTATCCATACACATTTTAAACTGTATAATTAGGGAATATCGTGCGTTAACCAGTAAAATAAAAAGAAGGTCACCATGAACCCCCTTGACCTGTTTGTACCATTGCACTTCTAGTGCGGATTTGTGTTTAACTATGGTTAAACTTTTGCATAACCTAATTCCTTAACCATTGTAAGCATACGAATTGTTCAAAGAACAATGAATATATGTTTAAAATATAAGATTTAAAAATTGTCATAATTAATAGTAAACATGTTTGTTTATATGGTGTTTATTACACATTCAAAATGTACAAATGAAAAGTTGAGAAAAAAGTTGTACTTCTATAGAATAGCGTCACTAAATCAAAATATCCTATATTTTTCAATCTATGAAACGTGCTTACAATATTACCATGCAACTTAATTCGCAACATGCAAGAACGTAATTTAGGTCTAACACAACATCTACATAAACACTTTTATATGTATAATAATGTTATTCTGAAGACGGGTGGTGCGACCAGCTATAATACATAATTCTGACTGGCAAATGGCTAATTTAAGACAGTTGCTTACATACAGGTATGATCATTTCTATAAAACATAACACAACATATTTATATCATAAGCATAACCTTAAAAAATAATTGATAACAGTCATTCAATCTCTGTAATATTTCTGTACCTTTAATAATATATGTCTGATACATGTTCTTATCTAATACAATTGATAAGACTGCACATTCGGAAATAATTTATTTCTTGTATGGTGTCCAACTATGATCGAATGAAATACAGATATTATTATAAGTATTACTATTAACAGTAGTAGTGTTAAATAGTAAGTAGTGCAATTAAAACGTATGCCGATAGTTCTTGTTTGTAATCACATCACCTTGTCTGCAAAATAACAGGGTACAATGGATGTGGTAGACTTTGATCTAGCCAAAATGCAGTTTATACAATTACCTAATACTTCAATATAAACAAATAATATAATCAAAGTTCACATCTTTACTATGCATTTCCAAGACAAACGTAGGACATATCAGGTTTGATAAAATTCATCGCAAACATTTATTTCCTTACAAAATCAAATAGTATGAAAAACTTACGGTGGAACGCATTGTTGGCTTGTCATGGCTTGTAAATGCAACTTCTGGGCTCACTTGACAAGCGATTAACATTGTGTCTTGATACAGGTTTGCTGAAATAATTATAACAATAGTCATATTAACAATCATAGCAACACGCCAGATAATATTGTACATATTCTATACGTATTACTATTATAAATAATGATCATACGGACTATCAGATCGAAGAGAAATCTACGTTATCTCTGTTTCTTCTATTTCCCCGTACACGGATTACGTCCCTTGGACAGGAAATGTCAATAAGTATCATTCTGCGTGCCAAAGAGTGCCCGTGGTATTTCTGACGTGTGCATATCTGTTGAAAGTACGTATACATATGAAAAACTTACTGTGGAACGCATTTTTGGCTTGTCATGGCGTGTACACGCAACTTCTGGGATCACTTGATAAGTGATTTACGTTGTGTCTTGATACAGGTTTGCTGCAAAAATGAAATGTCGTATTATCCAAAAAACACAAACAATATAAACGTATATAATCAATCTGAGCTCGCTCTTATAACGGTACAATTACCCTTTATTCATATGTGTACTAACGTTTAAGAGGAAACGTAATGTTAGTTCACTAAACACAGGTTGCATGATGTTGATATTTGAGGAAAAAACAACATCCGTTTAGTTACGATTGTATAATGTACCACACCTGTACAATTAATATGTCATCTACATTTATTCAAATTCAAATGTATTTCATCACGGTTCTTATTAAAAGCTTATTGCAAGTGTCATGACGGGTTGTTCAATCAATCAATCAATCAATCAATCAATCAATCAATCAATCAATCAATCAATCAATCAATCAATCAATCAATCAATCAATCAATCAATCAATCAATCAATCAATCAATCAATCAATCAATCAATCAATCAATCAATCAATCAATCAATCAATCAATCAATCAATCAATCAATCAATCAATCAATCAATCAATCAATCAATCAATCAAACAATCAATCAATCAATCAATCAATCAATCAATCAATCAATCAATCAATCAATCAATCAATCAATCAGTGTGGCGGTATATACATGTTAATTATCCCGCTAGTTTACGCTCGGCATCGAAAGCAAATGTACTGAAATAGTTATATTAAATGGGAATTTAAAAATGATTCTGAGGACATTTATTCGGCAAATAGCATTGTTCGCATCACACCGATGCCAACATCCATTAGGTATGAACGTGTTCTTACATCATACACATGCTGTTATTATGTTTAAATGTATAATGCTTCCTCATCCATGTTTTATAATGGCATATGTATAATACAGCCAAGTATAATACAGCCAAGTTATAATTTATATATTATCCACAGGCAGGCATAATATAATAGGTAAACTACTGTACTATCGTAAATACAGCCTGTTTAATTTCCAGCGTCGTTGTCAAAGGAAAAGTGTCACATAAGCTAGCTTAATAGCGAACCATGTTCAAAGCTGTTAAATAAATTAACGCCACGATATAGACGTAAACATAACTACCGACACACTTTAAGCTTCACAGAGATTATCCACTGTCTGAACTGGAGAAGACTTGACCAGCGTCCTATATATCCTTCCGAATATCCTTCCCCAAGATATGTCCACCCTACCCTACTCTACCCCCAAAACAGAGTTATTCAGCTCTGCAGTGAATGCCTTGATTAAGTGTTCCAATAAATGGTTTTATTATTAACCTCACTAACACACCATCCCTACTTTTATTCTTCTAACACGTATATATGTCAGATAAACGCGCGACATTGCCAGGTCCCAGCACGACTTTTGGAATCTTTGGACGAAACACAAACCAACCAAAGCCCTTGAACTGATACCAGTTTATCCAAAGTGACGATCTTATTAACATCCAGAGTCAAATACGTTTTAAACAGACCGCATCAACGCATGTAACCAATATGGTATCACAAATAATGTTATGTTACACTTCCACCCCACCTCCCCCCACGCCATCCTTCCATTAAAACATATGTCTTAAAAATAACATGTTCCACGTTGGACCCCGCTCTCGCCACACACACACACACACCCACATAAGCACGCGCGCGCACACACACACACACACACACACACACACACACACCATTTGTTTTCTAAAAAACGATAGCATTATCAATTTTTGTTATATACTCTTTGTTACTTTATTACCATTTACGAATTCTTGCAAAATAGCAAACACGTTAAAACAATACTATCAATTAAACGATATATAATCTATTAATCATCGTGCCTGTTAAAATTGTTATTACTATTCGATTTAAAATACTCTTTATTTCATCCTGTGCATACTAAACATACAATAAACGCCGTTTAAAGGCATCTGTTGTGGTCATCCAGTCATTAACATTGCAACTATCAATATACGACGAAGGAGAAGACCTTAATCAGATTTTCTTTCATTCCAAATAATTTTGTACTATTATATGCATGTTGTATGCATGCTGTATAATATAGAAATATAACATGTTTCAACCAATACACGATGATGATCGCCAGGTAAAATTAAATGAAAAACGAGCATAATCGCGGAACAAACTATGTTTAGTATATATTGTGGTGCTGTAATAAGTACATCGTACGTTGCTGCATTTAATTAGAGGTTATCAACTGGGGTAGGTGTGTCTCTTTGGGATATTGGTCCGAGATAGCCATATGTGGCCCGCGAGCTAAAGCACCCTCACTAAACCACATATACTCTTAATGGACATGAGCATACAGATACAACCATCCACCCAATACTGGTCGTACGTCCGTCCCCATCCCTTTGAAAATAGCCCCTGGGTCATAACGAGAAAACCGTTGAGAGCCCCACCCTGTAACCATATATACATTTATTGTGCATGGACAGACGGATAAATCCATCCATCCAGGATCGGCCATACCCCTGGAGACATAATCCCTGATTTATAATTTGAAAACTGTTCAACAATGTATACACTTACCGGGCATGCACGGATGGATAAACCCACCCAACCAGGATCGCTCCTGGTTTCTATCCTCTGGGTCATAGCCCCTGGGTCATAACTTGGAAACTGTTTAAATCCACCCTAGAACAATAAGTACACTTAATGGGCAGGAACAGACGGATATAACCATCCAACTTAATCGGCCCCAGGTTCCATTCCAACCGCTGGGAACTTTGCTCTGGTGTCATATCTTGGAATGTCTTGGTGAGATTCCCACCATTTAATACTATTTACACTTACTGGGCATGAGCAGTCGGATACAATCATCCAACCAGCATCGGCCCCATGGTTCGTTCCCAACCTTGGGGATATGGAAACCGTTGAGATCACATCCCATCCACCCAGCATTGGCATGTGATTCCATCCCCAACCCCTCGGGAAATGGGCCCTGTGCCATAACGTGGAGACTGTTGAGTTCTCAACCCTTTAACCATATACATGTATATACTTTCTGGGCCTGAACATACGGATACAACCATCCACCCAGAATCGGCTCTGGGGTCTGTCCTCACCCCTGGAAAATACCCCTAGGTCATAATGTGGAAACCGTTGAGATTTCCACCCTATAACCGTATGCACACTTACTAAAAACTTCTAAATCCAGGAATGGGTGACATTGGTGGCATTTATCCTAATACCATTTTAAAAGTTGTATCTAACATTTAATTTTGTAAATTTATACATTTGGTGCACAGAAATTAACAACTGATGTACTGTCAATACATTATCGACATCCTCTCAATATATGATTAATTACAAGGAAAGATTGGAAAATATCGAAAAAAAAATTCCGCTTTAGAATGATGATTTTATAAGTTCTTATGACACCAGGTTTGGTGGCTTCAAATTACAGGTAAAACAACGTCTTAAGTCAAGTTTCACTGGAAATATGCTTTAAACAAACAATATATTCAAAGGCAACCTGACATGTTTTGCACTAGTTTAAAGTAGCTTTGGCTTTGAAAAGTAGTTATCTATTGTATCAAGTGTAAAGCAAACGTGAAGTATGACCAAGCTTCGTATAACATCCCACAGATAAGTAGATGCAAAGCATAATTTACTTAACCTGTAGCGTCAACGCTATTAAGCACGACTTCTTTATTATGTTTCTTGTACCGATGTTGAACTTAAAAGATCTTATATGTTTAATAAATAATCATCACATTTCATAAGTTGTAATATTTGAGTAAACATAACAATTTTAAAGTTGACGAATTCAGAATACTTTCAAAGTATATCAATGTTGTTTTTAACTTTATTCTAAAAGGTGCAGACTTTGACGATAATTTAAAGAAATATATGTCACCAGTTTTGTTAGGTATAATTCCCGTAAGGGACTATCGAATATCTCCATCTGTTATTTTGTACTTGTTGTGCTATATTTAGAAGTTTGATCATTTAGACAATAAACATGAAATATAGAAATAAAATCCAACAAAAATCAGTACGGTAACATCCTTATTAAATACTTCATTGACATGTATAAACAGGCAAATCATTTGTTTGTGTGCACTCAGAGAGATACTGTTGAAAAAAAGTATATTGACCATACTTTTAAATTGTTTCCACGATGTATATCTCTTGATCATGCACTGATGAATTGGATTTTAAACAATCTGTAAGAAAATTATATAATGCATTCAGCTAGTGATGCAAACCTTAATATGTTAAAAAATTATACTATTTAAACGAACCTTTCCGGAAAAAGGATTTCGATGCAGAGATAATGTATACATTGTCATAAAAAAAAAGCAAACTATGTTTGCCTATGTTTCAAAATGTGTGTGTCATAATACATCTTAATATTAATTTTCGAAAACAGAAATCCCAAATAAGAAATCCTGAAAAACATTTTATACCATAATAATAAGAACGAATGAAATTCAAGATTTACGGAAATATTGACATCCTATTCAGTGAAATTGGAAATGACTAACTAAAATAAATGTCATGATGTGAGGAAAAGGTAATAAGTCCAACAGGAATAGTAGCATTCACAGTCACTCCAACAAGTATAACAACGCAAAGGTGATTTAAAAAATACATCACAAACACATTCAGTAAAACATCACATCACAAACATATACGGGTTGACAATAGGGGTACCTCCTTGGAACGGTCAGTGGCAAAATAGACCACCGGGGAGTTTAAACCGGTTCAAGGGTGCACCAAACGTCACTATTACCCTGTCATCAACCCTAAACAACAGGACAGCGTAAATAAAAATAATCCCCGCTGAGTTAACCCCTTACATTTGAGAAAGCGTAGATAGGTGTTATAAGAAAAAACACAGACATGTTCATTTATATACTATATCAAAATATAAGTTAAACCTGAGAAGCTAATCTCATATGTACTCGATGACTTATCTGAAGTCAGAGAATCAAGGGAAAACCGTTAAGGGCACGACAAATCGGAGTGAAGGACATTCATCAAACGGTTCCGGATTTAAAGGATTTAGGAACACGCTGTCATAGAGTCCATCGCCCGTCCGGTCGTTGCACAATCAAAGAGGAAAGCGTAAATGCAAACTGTAGAAGAGTCTACAACTAAGCCTGTAGAATACCTCGGTCGTAACCTCTGTTTCTATATTTTCTAATAATTGTATTAAATAACTTTGGAAAATTATCGGTGAAATTATCGCGATCGATAATTTTCCTGAGTTTGTAAATCACATCTCCATTTAAGACGTGTGTGGCTTTCTAGGCTATTGTTTTTTTGTATTACATTTACACGAGCATATTTGTGTTTTACTTATATTGCCTATTGATGCTGCCTTGTTGGTTAGAGATTAGATCATGGTGGGGAGTTCTTTACTTACACTGTCCTGTTTTAATGACAGTAGGGTAAGTGTGATGTTTGGTGCACCCTAGAACCGGTTTAAACCCCCAGTGGCCTACTTTGCCATTGACCGTTCAAAGGCGGTACCCCTATTGTCAACCCTTTTGTGTTTGTGATGTCGTTTGCATTTTTTATTACTTTTGCCTTTTCGTTTGTCTGTTTGCGTGTTTGCTTTTGTGTTTTGTGGTTGACTGTCGTCCTTGAATGCTGCTTTCCCTGTCCGATATTTTTATCCTTTTTGTGATAAACGTTGTCGCAGAAGTATTTGCAGAATGCTATTATATTTGTCGAGTAGATCAGTGTTACGATAATAAAACTTATAAAACGTCTTACGTAACTTGTGGTAACGGTAACTCTTTTGGAGGAGTTTTCCAGTAATGTTACGATTACGAAGGTTGAAGTTCTCAACACGGCTACAAGCTCTGGTAAAACGAATTAACTGAGTAATATACATGCCATAAGACTGAGTATTGGGATATCCCCATCTAAATGTGGATAATTCACAATATCGAAATCATCTCTATTATCGTAAAGTTTAGTTTCAATAGAAAGATGTAAATCAAGAAACGGAGCGACAGAATCCGAAACGTTAGATTTATTGAGTTCTAGTTCTGGAGGGTGAATATAAGGAACCATAGAAGAAAACAAAGGATTACCAAACTTAAGTATAGCATCCACCTAGCATGGGGTGTAATCAAAAGCGTCGACATAAAGTCACGTTCGTAGCAATATAAAAACAAATCAGCGACATGGGTGCACAGTTAGTACCTATAGAAATGCCACCGGTTTGCCTATAAACGGTATGTCCAAGCCTGACAGAAATGTTGTCTAATAAGAATGTTAGTGACTTACAGACTTGTTGACAAGTCCATAAACTGTAGCTGTCGGTATCAGTGTAGGTAAAAAATGCCCTAGTATTGTTACAGGCTAAACAAGTGGTTTGTTCCCTGGCGAAAATGTTTTGCATAAGATCTAGTAGTATTTCTGTTATAAGGTTATGCGATAAAGTAGTGTAAAGCGTAAAAAACCCATACGTAGATCATGATGGTACTTGAGGTAGATTACGTAGTTTGTTCTGAACCTCGCCAGAATGTTTTATTGTATTGACCAGAATAAATTGATACCAGAGTTTTCATAGGCTTTTTCACATGCTCTTTAACTGCTGTGAGGCAAGATGTTAAATGTTAGGAGATATTAGTTGTGGTATATGCGCTAGAGTTGTCTTAATAAGGCTGTTTGTGTAGTTAAGGGATCCAGTAAATTGTAGGGAGTTTATTTTGCTTCTCGTCCAGTTTGATCCCAAACTTAGAAATATGTGCGACGTTTATTTATTTTTATTATTATTGTTTAGAAAGGGTCACGTTTCATGGAAATATTGTCATTATTTAAATTTCAGCATTAGAATGAAAAGTTGTTTCCTTGGGCTAGTGAAATTACAGAAATAGTTTTTACGATTTCATTAATTTAGCCGGGGTATTTAATGACATGCGGGTGACTGACACAATTCATAAGTATTTCTAGAATATTGAGACTCCTGTTATATTTTACAAGTATAAGAAATCAACTAGAAATCGTATTTTCAATTATAAAGGGTAGTTTCTGATCTTAAAAACGAAACATCTAATCCTACTGATTGAGATTGGCAAACTTTCAAATTGTGTTATGAACCTGCCGGTCACATTGTCACTGGCAATCTTGATATTATTGAGGATAAGAGGATCCGGCAATCAACTGAAAAAAGGTCCTAAGTATCGCCTGCCGTCCATCAGATATTGATTTTAATGCCTGTCGCAATGAACTTGCGGGTTCTTTAACGGATTTCTATACTAATTGGTATAAACGCGAAAACGCAGATAAACATGCTATCACATGTACTGCTTGGATGAAAACTATTTCTGAAATTATTGAATTACGTATATTATTTTACGAATCAAATCCATCCCTACTTCCACTGCCGTTTACTTACAATTTACGACACTTTAAGAAGGGTATTCATAATCTGCATCTAAATGTATTCTAGTTCCTGCAGACAAAGCTTTCAACAATATAATTATTGCCTGACGATTACATTATACCAATACTTTGAATGCAGAGCTAACGAACACTTCATCTTATCTAACCACAACTTTGCTGTAGAAGGACATTGTTTCCCAGCATGTGACCGTTATAGATACTATAAAGGTTTCTGTAAATAGTAAGCAGACGAGACTCCCTACAATGTACTGGATACACAAACTCCACAACATTCCATACAAAGCCCGTTTTATTGCTAATTCAAGTGTATGTACCACGACCAATATATCCAAACTGATGACTTCCTGACTTTCCGCGATTAAAGAACCTATTATTAAGTATTGCAGAAAGGCTTTTGAAAACTTAGGAACTAATCTTTTTCGGTCTATCCTTTATTCTTATGTATACTAAAGGTTTAGAGGAAACGTGTTGTTATTTCACTAAACACAGTTTGCATAATGTTGATATTTGAGAAAAAAACATCAGTTTATTTATGATCGTAATCATTGTACGAGGGTGCTTCAACAAGTTCTGTCACTAGGCATATATCCTTTGAACTGGATATTACACTGAGATAAAGTAATATATTTATAGTACTACTTGGTTCGTTGTCTTAAATTCCACAAAAAAAATGCAAATTTTCCGGTTATTTATACCCCTGAATTACCTCCCCCTACCACACCTTTTGGATACTGGCATCTCTGAAAAGTCCTTGTTACAAAAAGTTGTAATAATTATTTGAATAAGTCTATGCTTTTCAATTTTCTTGTACGCCATCGGTTGTTAATCACCCATAATCCCTGAAAATGATTGTCGAGAATTCGGAAAGGTCTTGCTGCAAACCAGATATGAGTGAATGCATATCCCTTAATTTTAGCAGAAATAACACTGATTTTCTTAATTTTGTTTACGGAAATGTTAAAATATCTTTTAAATGTCGTAATTATTCTTATAGTATTAAAATGTTTTCATATTTGTTTACAATTCATAGTCCTTCAGTGTTTAAATTTCATATTCAACACGTTATTGTAGAATTTTGTACAATGTTTAGAGAAAATATTGATCATCCAAAAACGCTATTTCAGAAGATTGACCTTCCATTTAATGTCCATTTATCATTAAATTAATTTTACACGTTAGCTTAAAATGTTAATTTCTAAGACAATGCCTTTTCATCTACAATGCTTAAATTCTGAATCTTGTAATGCACAGATATAACTGGTAATGTACGAGAAATTTCAAAGGTCTTCGACAAGTACTTAAAGAAAAACAAGCATTTAAAAAGTAACAGTTAACAAACCTGAAAAAAATTCAGGACGAAAATGCCTCAGTTTGTATAAGTGATGTGTATTAAATGTTCCATAACTTTCGCCACACAAAATATACAGCATTCATTTTACCATCAATGAAATGGTATTGAAAATCTCGTTCATTTGGTATCAAACACCAATACTCACAATGAGCACATAATTGTTAAAACGCGTTAATGACAGAAATTTTTGAATGACCCTCGTATAATGTACCAAAATGTCATGATGTGTTGATCAATCAATGAATCAATGGTGGCATATACATGTTAATTATCCCACTTGGTTACGCTTGTCCCTGAAATCAGATTTACTGAAATATTTATATTTAATGGGCATTTACAAATGAATGCGAGGATACTTATTCGGAAAATAACATTGTTCGCAAAAGACCGATGCCAACATCCATTAGGCATGAACGTGTTCAGACATCATACGCATGCTATTATGTTCACTTTTTGTGTTAAAATTCCTCGTGCCATTAATTATGTCACATGTATAATACAGCCATGTTATAATTTATAGATTTTCCTCATTCATAGTATAACAGGTATGGTAGTGTGCTATCTTACATACAGTCTGTTTAATTTCCAGCGTAATTGTCAAAGGCGATTTGTCAAATAAGCCAGCTTAATAACGAACCATGTTAAAAGCTGTTAAATAATTAACTCCACGGTATAGACGTAACTATTATAGTGCAACATAATGTTATGTCGCTGCGACATAATGATACGTTGATTACGGTCCCTTATGACATTACACAAACTATGACAATCCATATGCAACACACACAGACATATGTGACTCAGGATTCTACATAGAAAAGAGGATTATTCCTTATTATACGCCATCTTTGTCCAATATTGCTTCGTGTTGAGTAATCCTACCTACCAAAACGATTATTAAATAATTATACAAACCATATAACTTTGAACTAAATTACAAAGGACACAATTAGTCATAACATCTGTATACGCTTCAAAGTAAAGATACCACAACATGCACAACTGACAGAATAGTTAGCAAACTAGTACGTGAATCAATGTATGTGTAAATGTAAAACTGCGATAAGACGTTATGTGACCACTTGTACGCTTTTTCATAATTGTCAACGTTTCCGCTATTTTCCCGGAAATTACAAACAATAGGTTTAGGGTAATGGTAGAGAAGTGTTATGCTTAAGGTAAGTAGCGGGCACCTTCTGAGAGAGCTCCTCCCAAATAAAGAGAATATCGAAAGTTTCTTTGAGCATGAGATACAAATAAATATATCACATTTAATGTAAACAACATCATTCCATTCCTAACTACTTACATGGATAGGGGACGGTTTAGATATATCATAGTATACCGAATACATAAGACTGTAGCGCCCTTATGTTTATCATCAACATGATACATAGGATTAAATTTTCTTTACACAAAGTTTGAATAAATTGTTACTTTTACAATGTCGGAATCTCGCGAATATTCGATCAACCTGATATGCGGTCAATGTGGACGCATATGTTACCGAAACAATGTACTATTTCGATCCATATCTATAAGCGTAATTCATCACTTCAAGGTCTCACAACACACTTCGATTTTACTGTGTTGGCCATAAGCAGTAAAAAATAGTATGATAATGGACCTTTGGAAACGGCCGAAAACTACACATACGAAATATTGCAGTCTCGGTTTGATTGAGACTGTTCATGAGCGGTAGTAAAATATGCTAGCTACCGTTCAAGCTCTCTAGCCTCGGGTTGAGCAGAACTCAATATTAATAAAATCAATAGTACAAAATTTTAACCATCCCTAAGATGGCATGCATATGGCAGTGGACATGGAGTATCTTTCTTCGCCACTTAGTTGGGAGCAGCGGTTATGAAGCCTGCATATCGCAAGTAACAGTCAAAATTTTCCATTCTGAATCAAGTATTTACAGTCTAAAATATTTTTTTTGGGAAAATACAGTTACTGATGCTCATAAAAATCCACAAAATCTGGTACATAGCAAACTTTTTTTTTTTTTAATATGAGTGGTGGCAGGCAAGGTACTCGTTTCGGCTTTCACTAAACAGTTTGCACCTAAATTCATACGCATTTTGAGCACCCACAAATGTGTCACATGTTGCTGTTAATGTCGTCTAATCGCTGTTCATCCAATCTCACACTATTGTTTTCTCATCTGCAATAGGGAAAGAAAATATCCAAGGGCAATTATTAAAATATATCAAACCGAAGAACAAACCCTTACTTTTTATGGTGTAATAATCATCCTACCGTCACATGCAAGGGAGCTAAGTGTGTAGTGAGACATTCAATGGGGGCTCATGTGTTTGCATGTCTTCAAAATCATAACCGCAACAACTATAGATGACTATCTAACTTCTTTTTTTATAGATACTATGAGTTTACGGCTCAAAATGCAACATGCATCAATTTGCTTCGTGCCATATTCATGGAGCGAAAATTTTAATCTGTATCAAGAGTAGAAAATATTCAGTAACTTTTGTATTCTAAGAGATTGTATTCTTAAATTCTGTAGGATTTGTGTTGGATATGTATATGATCTAAAAAAAGAGTGATGTTTGACTTCCAGGCAGTGTTTCTTAATTTATTAATTGTTCACCTATGCCCATATATGATTTCTTTAAATGATCTATTTATTACTTTATTAAATGATTCTTTCTGAAACAGAAGAAGTGGTTAGACTTATTTTCTAATTAAAAATAGTTGATTATATTACCTGTCCTACAATGTCATTAAAGGCCATTCAAGTTGGTCATCACAGGCATGGCTCCAATAAAACAAGCCCTCCCTTCAACTCTCAAATTGGCATCTTCTAGCAGCTTCCTGCATAAAAGATAAAATGGCCTTACTTAGCACATGATTACAATATTGATAATAATGTCGCTATTACTATTTGAAAACCTAGCTGTTGTACCAAACCAAATGTAGGGAAAAATCAGAAAATATACCCAACAGTGAGTTAAAAGGGGAATAAATACATAAAACCAGCAGGGGAGTTAACTAGGAAACACTAAATGACACCACAACTTGCGCAAAGCAGAAAAAACAACCGAAAACCACCGGCATGCACATTAGTTTTCAAGAAAAAATCACAATACAGATAACGCTACCAAATGTTGCTGAACAGCGCTTAGCTTAAAAATCTATGAAATTATAACAATCGATATATTTCATAAAATGTCTGTCAATTCCATGTTATATCGAAGCTGTTAATTAATCGCATTGAACCGCATTGCATGCACTTTATACATAGTTGTTGAATTCATCTCAAATTACAGTCAGTCAGTCAGTCAGTCAGACAGTCAGTCAGTCAGTCAGTCAGTCAGTCACAAAACATTTTCAAAATGAAAATCAGTGAAAATCAGTTTCCAAATGAAAATCAGTGATCACTTGAAGACTGCGGTGGGTCTCCAGACGATACTGTACACCTACTCAAATCAGTGAAAATTGAATGCAGACTATTCGGATCAGAGCGAAAAAGATAGCAGCATAATACTATACATAATGCATCACATAACGTGACATGCCAAAAATAAATTCAGTACAGATCTGCGAAAAAATATCAAGGCGACACGGGCAATCTTTACCGTGTTTTTTTTATTATGACGCGAAATTCTCTTGAATTTCAATGAACACATGCTATTCGTGTACATTTTTTTAATTGAAACATATATATTAGCACAGTTTTATTTCTTATTGCAAAATAACATTTATAATCAGAATTTAGAACCGAAAACACCTTTAACATCATGTTTTAATTTACGTTAAAAGAGACGATGAAGAATGTTACAGTACATTAAAGTTTTGTCTTGAATTTTTTTCCAGATTTATAAACAGACACACAATATATTGGATGTTCTTTTATTTGACATGACGCGAAATTAGTATGAAATGCGCTTGAAAAAATATCACGAGAGAAAAAATTGCCTCCGTACAAATGGAATACAAGAAATAAGATGAATACGCTAAAAGCTGGAATGCCTCATTCTGCTAACACCAAGCATGAAAGAATTTCGTGTCTCGACAATGTGCAAATGCAAACGACAAATCATCTCAAAAGATACAGCGGTTCGAAAAAGGTTGTCAGACAACTTCAAAGAAAACAAGTAAGAGCGACTAAGTTAATAAATATGATGAACATTCTCGACAAATAAGACACACCAAACAGCGGTTTTGAAATTTGTTGCACTGCATAAGTGGATAGGGTATGTTTCTAATATTGTCAATAGCTGAAATAAATAATTTGCTATACAAACACATACCTGTTAGAGGTCATATGAAGCTGCTTTCCGTGAACATGTCCCTGGAATAGTGTCGGTACACTGTAACCATTTGAACCCAACCGAGACGAGAGCTAAACTTCCAGAAACAATTTATCGACTCGCAAGCACAAACTTTTTTTGTCAAATACAATCGAATATCCATCTTTCGCGGAATAGTTGATACTGCATGTACATGTGTATATACTGAATTATGCACTGAAAACGTTTATATTGCGTTTCATCTGGATGTTTCATCGCCTGGAATCCATATCGACATTACGGAAGTGATTTGGGAGTTCACTACAAACAGCATACACAAAATAATGCATGTTGATCAAGGTTTGGTCCATTTTCATGTGCAAAATCACTAATTTATGGCCAAATCCAACTGAAGTTCATTGCGATTCATCATAAAATGTTCAATTCAACTTGTTCACACAGTTGAACACATGAAACTCGGAAATATTGATTTATGTCAATGAAAGTTGTACTGAAAGCGTCAGGATTATTGTTTCTTCAAGGTCTCACAACACACTGATTTTACTGTGTTGGCCATAGGCAGTAAAATCCAATTTTCCATTCTGAATAGAGCATTTACCAGTTTACAGTCTAAAAGAATTGTTTGGGGAAAATACAGTTACTGCTGCTCATAGAAATCCACAAAATCTGGTACATAGCCCACTTTGTTTTTTTAATGTGAGTGATGGCAGGCAAGGTACTCTTTTCGGCTTTCACTAAACAGTTTGCACCTCAATTCATACGCATTTTGAGCACCCACAAATGTGTCACATTTTGCTGTCAGTGTCGTCTAGTCACTATTCATCCAATCTCACACTATTGTTTTCTCATCTACAACAAGAAAAGAAAATATCCATGGGCAATTATTAAAATATATCAAACCGAAGAACACACCCCTACTTTTTATGGTGTAAGAATCATCCTACAGTCACATGCAAGGGAGCTAAGTGTGTAGTGAGACCTTAAACTTAAGCAAGTCATTAATAGATACGCCCGTCTTATTCAGCACATATAATGAGGTACTGAATTTGAGTATGAATAGTTTACTGAAAGGTTTAGTTACCACAAATAAACCCCGGTAGCTTTCATTCTTACGATAATGGGAAAATTGCCTTCAGACCATAATTGCAAATACAAGTCATGGCAAACCGATTAACATTCTGCATTAAGTGTCTATTTTTGATGCATTTCATTATATTGTATATTGTTAGTAGTATGGTATATATATCGCAACGGGAAAACAAGCAGGTAACAAGTTGCCTCAGCTGGCCTTAATGCTAAGATGAACACCCAGACACCCCTACAACTATTGCACTGCTTGATTGCCACGCTCGGGGAAAACAACGCAGAAACCGCCACTTTCGATACTACTCACTAATCCGGTTGAACAATTCAATACAAATATTATTATAATCCACATTCTCCTTTTATAAATAACTAGTAACTTTTCAAATCATCAATACAAATCAGACGGAACAGGACAATAGTCTTCATCATCGCTATACGTATCATATTATGTCATGGAATATTTTATTTTTCTACATTTTGTTATCTTTTATTTTAGTTCAACGAGCTCTTCCCTGTTTGTATCCAGCTATCGTTGATAATAATCCATTTCAGCCAGCAATCTTTTTCGCCTATTGACTTTGTTTTTCTTTGGTGTCCATATAATCAACAAGAACTTCCTCATTCTACAGAATTACACCGAATTCTACTTGGCCCTGCTTGCCTTCCATTATTTTATTTTTTTATATTTCTCTTTTAAATTTTTAAGTTGTTTGCAAATATTTTCTATACTTTCTTGTTCCATTATATATAATAATACTATATACTATTTGTTTTTCTCGTTGGACTCCATGGTGGGTGAGAAGCGTGGAGGGTGAATTCTTAACGCCTATCATGGCATCTCAAAACGCACAATCTACTCTTAAACGAAAAAAATCTGAATCTGAATCTGATACTGAGGAACCAGTGATCAACAAGTCCTTTCCTCGTTTTCTCATCATCGAATCGGAAAACGGGGAAAGGCCTGTTGCAGATATATCACCTTTTATTATCGATAAAACTGTCCATTCCATTGCAGGACATGTCAAACAAATTAAAAAATTAAAAAACAAAACTATTCTTATTGAAACGGAAAAAAAATCTCACTCCGATAATTTACTAACAATGACACAAATTTTAAACACAAAAGTCAAATGCTACCCTCACTCCTCTATGAACATCTCCAAAGGTGTCATCAGGTTCCCGGATCTCTCCGGAGTACCTGAAGATGAAATTATTCACGAGCTTGCGCCACAGTTGGTAACTGCAGCTCGCCGAATAACCATCAAGAGGAATGACAAAATTATTAGTACAAATACTATCATACTCACATTTGCAACACCCGTCTTACCAAAAACAATAAAGATGGCATATCTGCAATTGCATGTTGACGCCTACATTCCAAACCCGTTACGTTGCTAGAACTGCCAAGCCTTTGGGCACCACAACTCCAGGTGTACTAACGAAGAACGTTGTGGTAAATGTGGCGATTCTGCGTTCAAACATAACGAATCAGATTGTCCTAACGACCTCAAATGTACCAACTGCGGTCTGGGACATCACGCAAATTCATAATTATGTGAAAAATTTAAAAAAAAAAAAGAAATCATAACAGTTAAATATACACAAGACATTCCCTTTCCAGAAGCAAGAAAATTAATTGAAGAAAAATATAAAATTTCAAGTCCGACCTCTTACGCATCTATTCTCAAAACAAAAGCAACACACACATAATGCAGGGATGCAAGTACGCAATACGAACCACAGTCAGAAATTCAAAATACAAAGAATACTTCCTCAGTATCAAATCCAAACAAAAATCAACAAATACAACTTAACAAACCAAAATTAAACTTTTCACCTAATCAAACTTTTACATTTAAATCAAACACAAAACCGGCAAGCTCTGGCAATGTCAAGAGCATGTCAGTTTCTCAGAATTGGAAAGGGGATTCTTCTAAGCCTGTGAAGTTTAGTAGTTCCCCAGTCGTGAAGTCTAATATTTCCTCGGTTGGAAGGCCTAGTGCTGCTCCAACTAGGGAAGTTGGAAAGCCTAGTGCTGCTCCAACTAAGGCAGTTGGAAAGCCTAGTGCGTGCTTCTCCAACTACGGAGCACAGGGAGAAGCCAAAGGTGTCTAACGGCCCTATTGAGCTGCATAACAAATTCGAACAGCTCATGGACATTTCAGAGCCGGCAGCTGCACTGCCACTTCCATCCTCGCATGAAAAGTTAGTTGAGGTGCCACTTCAGCTGACTTCTTCCAGGGAGGAGGATTCGTCAGTGGAGATGTCGCTGCTTGAGTCTCCTAAGACCTCTCCTAAATCTAAGGCCAAAAATAAAAATAAAATTAAAAGTCGCCTTAACGCTCAATAATGGGTAAAACTTATAAGATCATTCAATGGAATTGTCGAGGTTTGAAACTAAATTATGATGAAATCAGCTTAATTTTAAATAAACACAACCCTATTGCCTTTTCTCTTCAAGAAACATTCTTGAAGACAAGTGATAAGGTATCTTTTAAACAATACTCACTATACAATCATATTTGTGATACCGGGGACAAGGCGACTGGTGGAGTTTCGATAATCGTTAATCGAAACATTCCTCACAGACCTGTTGCGTTGAAAACAAATTTGCAAGCTATTGCGGTCAGTGCTACTATGCACAGAGTCGTAACATTATGTTCCTTATATTTACCACCTAGTTCTTCACTAGACCCTAAAGATCTTAATCACCTAGTTGCATAATTGCCATCACCTTTTATACTCTTGGGCGATTTTAATGCACACAACTACATCTGGGGTTGTAAAGATATAAACGATAAAGGCAAAAACATTGAGGATTTCTTAGCCAAAAACATTTTATTCGTTTGTACGTTTGCGTGTTTGTTTTTGTGTTTTGTGGTTGACTGTCGTCCTTGAATGCTGCTTTCCCTGTCCGATATTTTCACCCTTCTTTATGTCTTTTTAATAACAAGTCACATACTTATTTACATCCTGCTACAGGCTCCCATTCTTCCATTGATTTAACAATATGCGATCCAACGCTTTGGTTGATTTTTCGTGGAGTGTTGGAGACGACCTCTGTGGAAGTGACCACCTCCCCATATTTCTTGAAAATATCGGCCCTCCACTTCTCGAAAAAATGCAACGATGGAAACTTCGCAAAGCTGATTGGACTACGCTTCAATCTCTTTGCGAGGAACAATTAAAGCCTTCCGTTTTCGAGGATGTCGAAGACGCAACTGCTCTTTTTACCAAAACTCTTCACGATATAGCTGATCAAACCATTCCAAAAACCTCGGCAAATCCTAAACGCCCACATAAACCATGGTAGACGATGACTGTAAAAAGGCAGACCGCGATCGTAAAGCTGCATTAAATAATTTTAACTTGCGGCCAACTCAAACAAATTTAGATAACTTTAGAGTTTTCGTGCGAAAGCCCGTCGTACTATTAAGGATAGCAAGAGGAAATCCTGGAGATCTTACGTCTCTAGGCTGAATTCTCGCTCATCTCTTAAGAAGACATGGGACATCGTCCGGAAAATAAGTGGTAAAGGTAATTCTAGTTCTGTAAATCATCTTAAAACAGACAATGGAGATATAACATCTGTCAAAGATATTACAAACACTTAGGCAGAAACTTTTTCAAAAAAGTATTTTTTTGAAAATTGTCAACCAAATTTTCTGAAAAATAAGAAACAAAAAGAACAGAAGAAGTTGAACTTCAAGTCGAAAAACTTGGAAAAATACAATAAAATATTCACTCTCAAAGAGCTTCGAGAGTCCCTTAAAAGGGCTCATGATACATCAGCTGGTCTAACGAGTTGTATATGTAAAACCACGGAACGAATGTTTAATGAGAGACTCGTTTGGTACCTGGAGTCCAACAAATTGATAACAAAGTATCAAAGTGGATTCCGGCGCCAACGAGGCACAACAGACAATCTCATACGATTTGAATCGTTTATTAGAGAAGCTTTCATAAAAAAGAACATTTAGTCGCTGTATTTTTTGACTTGGAGAAAGTTTATGATACTGCATGGAAGTACGGTATTATGAATGAACTACATGACATTGGTCTTAGAGGCCGATTACCCATTTTTATAGAGAAATTCTTAGATGATAGACAGTTTCGTGTCCGAATGGGTTCAACCATCTCTGATATTCATGAACAGGAGATGGGTGTTCCACAGGGCAGTATACTATCTGTCACACTTTTTAATATAAAGATTAACAGTATAGTAAAATGCATCAATCCAGGTGTGGATTTTTCGATGTACGTTGACGACTTTGTTGTATGTTATCGTGCAAAAAACATGAATACTATCGAGAGACAATTACAACATAAACTTCAGACCTGGTCTGATGAAAATGGTTTTAAATTTTCTAAATCTAAAACTAATTGTATGCACTTTTGTCAACTTCGTAAACATCATGAAGACCCTCATCTAACACTGGATGGGTCACCAATACCAGTAGTGGATGAGACAAAATTCCTTGGTCTTTTTTTCGACCGTAAATTAACGTTTATACCACACCTTAAATACTTGAAGGCCAGATGCCTTAAAGCTCTTAACTTACTTAAAGTTGTTGCAAACACTAATTGGGGAGCAGATCGAAAAGTCCTCTTACGACTTTACAGATCTCTTATCAGATCCAAGCTGGACTAACGGCTCAATAGTATATGGATCGACTCCTCTATACATAATCAAGGATTACGACTCGCTTTAGGTGCCTTTCGTACATCACCAGCCGAAAGTCTATATGTTGAAGCCAATGAACCATCACTGTCTCATAGACGAAGACAAATTAGCTCTTCAATACGCCATTAAATTAAAGTCTAACCCTTCAAACCCAACTTTCGATAATGTTTTTAATCCTAGTTGTGAACCTCTTTTTGATCGAAAACCGAAGGCCATTCGACCATTTGGTCTTCGTATTAAACCCAAATTAAGAGACACTGAAATCGACCTAATTTTGATTGCCAAGTACAAAGTACCACAATTTCACCGTGGACTTTGGAAGCCTCCAACAGTTATTTTTTGATCTTTGTAATAATAATAAATCCAGTACAGACCCTACTGTCTTTCAAAGCAAATGTAATGAAATTAAATCGAAATACTGTGACTTTCAACATATCTACACAGATGGCTCTAAAGATGGAGATAAGGTAGCTGCAGCAGCTGTTATTCACAAACACAGCATAAAGATCCGCTCTGCCTGACAAGGCCTCTATCTTTTCCGCTGAACTTAAGGCAATTGAACTTGCCTTAAATTATATTCAGGAATCTGATGATGACCATTTTGTAATCTTTTCTGATTCCCTTTCATCTCTTCAATCACTGGGTAATATGAAACATGATAACCCAGTTGTGCTTCAACTTTTAGAAAAGTACAATGCTCTTATAATTGATAATATTATTATTTTCTCTGCTGGCTTCCAAGCCATGTAGGGAATACGTGGTTATGACAGAGCTGATAGTGCTACTAAGCAGCATTATATTTTACATATATCTAATACCAAATTACCTTATACTGATTTAAAAGTTGTATTAACACATATATTCGTAACTCTTGGCAAACCGCTTGGGATTTGTCAGTTAACAATAAACTCCATTCAATTAAACCGTTACTCGGAGAATGGCGTTATTCTAGTAGACCCATTCGTCGAGAGGAAGTTGTCCTAGCCCGGTGCAGAATAGGGCATACACGTTATACTCATTCATATTTATTACAAGGTGAGCAATTACCAGAATGTATACCCTGCTTTGCACCGTTAACGGTCAAACACATATTGCTGGAATGTGTAGACTTTGATCCTATGCGTCAAAGTACTACAATGTTAATACTATGAAAGAGTTATTTGATACTGTAGATTTTAGTCTTGTTTTAGATTTCCTAAAAGAAATCAGACTATATAAATCATTATAATGTGTTCTTAATATATATTTAC
>JAWPHD010004043.1:0-199053 GCA_037043455.1 Cyrtodaria siliqua
ACTTGATAAACGGCAAAGTTGTTTGCATTTGTGTTTGGTAACGACTATAGAGGGAGAAGTATTCCATTTTAAAACTTCTAACAAGAAAATATGTTATTGTTCATGTTTATAAACAGCTAGCTGACATGTAAGTAGAAAAAGTACACACACATATATATATATACAGCCTTATACACACGCATAAACACATCGAACATCAGCAAATGGATATAGTTGCACAGTTACATGTATGTTTCATTACCACATCAACACTCTTTTTTTTTAAAGTTTTCCCTGTCATCAGTCACTTGTATTTATGTACTGCAACATGGAGAAAGCGTCTCCAAAAGTGTATAGACATATTCAACTGCAAGTTACATGTAAAAATATTCAGGCTTATGTTTTACTTTCGCTAAATTTGTGAATAAGGGAATACGCCAGGGCGATGTCTTTAGACCTATTTAATTACTTTCGGAATATGTTGCTTGGTATAACTTAATGGACGCAGTATCCAACTTGTTTGATAAATTCAATATTAATCAGGCACTCGTGTAAGATCATTATTAAAACATCGATATTAAAGGGGAAAAAACAAGGTAGACACAATTGTAAAAAAAAAATCACCCTCCCTCTAAAACTACGATTTAATTTGTGACTAGAGGAATTCGCAAGGGCGATGTCTTTAGACCAATTTAATTACTTTTGTAAATCGCGTAAGATGCTGCATGGTATAACAACAGGGGATACATTTTTTTCAGAAAGTCGATTTAAAAAAATGCTTTGATATGAAAAACACATCTTCTCAGGTTAATGACTTCAAACAAATACTTAATATTTCATAACAAGATGCGTACAGGCAATTTAATAAAAATCTAACATGTCATTGAAAAAGACGACGTGTTTTTTCTCACCTTCATGATCAATGTCTCTACTCTTAAGAAATAAGAAGAAAATACGGATTAATAGGTCATAATTGTGCAGGAAGTCGATTAAAAAAAATGCTTTGATATATCAAACACATCTTCTCACTTTAATAACTTCAAACGTATACACATAATATTTCATAATAGGCCTCATACAGTCAATTTAATAATGATCTAGCATGTCATTGAAAAATAGAATACGTTTTTTTCTCACCTTCATGATATTCACCTGCGAAGAAATTAGAAAAAATGCACGGGGTGGGGGTCATTGTTTTTCAGTTTCAATTAATAGTTAAAAAGAAATAATCCACTTTCCAAAATATGTCGGTACTAAAGATATGTAGTAGTGAGTCGTCGGCGTAACAATACCACATATACTTGCCTGAAAACTAAAAATCAAACAACTTTTCCATGTTTTTATTAAATTATAAACGTACAGTCATACAATGATGGGTTCGGGCACGCGGGTATACAATAGGAAATGAAATTAATCTGATTGCACTTCGTTATCTCCGGTTCTATGCTGCACATAATCAACAGATACATGTACGAACTTGTGCACCGATATAAATCTATTTGCTGATCAAACTTCTACCTGCAGAGAAAGTTGTAATACGTTTAGAGCGCAATATTTTCACTGAATTGCCAATTCCGATAACTACGTTAATTTCAAGGCTTTTGGTGAAATACAAATGGTTGGGCAATTTAATTGTAAAACAGTTTACATTATCTAAATTACGTATTGTAATGGAATTAAATATAAATTCCAATTTAATTCAGTTCAACAGCAAGGTCATTTTAAAGGTTTACACATCTTGTGCATGTAATTTGTAGACCCCTACTTGTTTTTATAAATATAATGTTGCTTCATAATTTGATTAATACTCCTCGTCACAATCAAGCATTTGTTGTGTGTGCGTGCCTATATTTATTACATTACATACATGTACTTGGTGGCCCGTGATTGGAAATATTCTATTCAATTCTAAAAAAAAATGGCCGACGTCGAAGGAAAATTACAGTTAATTAAATTTTACGCCGAGATACGCGGCATCCTTCACGCCGAGGTACGCGGAGTTCACAGGTGTGCACTTTTGCTTAATTGGATTCTACGCGGAGTAACTCGGAGTGGCTATCACTCGGCAATAGCGTACTTTCGCCGCGTGAATTCGCCGAGGACAAACACTGACTCCGCGTACTTTCGCGCGAAACTCGATACGACCAAACTCGGCGAATCGAGTGAAGTGTGTGTTTCGCGTGAGCTGTACTGTATGTCATTTACATATAAAACAATTTAGATTAAATTCAGATACACAGATGAAATGTCAATAAATAAAAAAAAAATTGCCTAATATCCCCTCCCTCCCCGAGTCGACTTTCGACCACAAATTTCTTTATAATGACTGCAATTTTGAATTAAAACTGATAAAAATAATAAAATTTCACACACGTCTGCCCCAAATTTTACAATCATTTGTATGAGATTCTAACAATATTGTTATATCGGCCTGAGTTTCTATACCCGCACCGCCCCTACCCCCCAAACCCCACCCCCACATTGTTTTAGCCTTGTTTTCTGATGGTATATAATTTACTATTTCTGAAAAATCAAATAGTCGAGCTGCGCTGTTCTCCGACAGCTCTTGTTCATCTTGTTTGCACGATAAAGGCCACATTTCTTGAGCAATCTTAACCAGACTTGCACAGATTGTATATGACCATAAGATCCTGGACGAGTTCGATAATCTGCAAGATCGGACAAGTAACACCAGAGTTATGGCCCCTGAATTAGTAAAAATGCAGTTTTACATGTTGTTAACATAACTTATTTGCGGTTTTTTTCCGGTTCGTTGATTTTTGACGGAGTTATGGTCCCTTGACATTTTTATTTTTACTCTAAATTTCTTGTCAGCGCTACTCTTCTTAAACACCTTGTTGGATTTCGACGAAACTTGGCAGGAAGCATCGGTAAGGTGTCTAGTTGGGCAAATCGCTGTATATCAATGAAATCTTGGACAAGTTTGAAAACCAGCTAGATTTTGTTAGTAACGACAGAGTTATGGCCCTAGATTTGTTAAAATTAGGTCAGCGCGATGTCCAAGATGGCCGTCATAACCATATATGGTTGAAACCTTAAAAAATCTTCTCAAGAACCGCTGGACAGATTTCAACAGTTTTCATTTTAAAGTGATCGCCAGTGCCTAGACTATCTAAGTTTGTTCAAATGAAGTCCCCGGGGTCAAAAATGGCCATGCCCCGGGGGTCCAAAGCTTGTTTATTGAGATTTTGCATGTTTTTCATATAGATATATAGGAAAAACTTTAAAAAATCTTCTTCTCTGAAACCACAAGGCACAGAGATTTATATAGGAAATTTTGGGGTCTAATTTGGCCCAGCCCCAGGGGTCACAGTTTTACATAGACTTACATAGAAACAAATTAAAAAATCTTCTTCTCTGAAACTGCAAGAGCCAGATGTTTAATATTTTGCATTTGCTATAAGCTTATGGTCCTCTACCAAGTTTGTTTAAATGGTGACCCTGATGTCAAATTTGGCGCCGACCGGGGGTCACAGTTTACATTGGCTTGTATAGAGAAAAAATGAAAAAAATCCTCTCTGGAACTGCAAGAGACAGAGGTTAAATATTTTGCATTTGCTATAAGCTTATGGTCCTCTACCTAGTTTGTTCAAATGGTGACCCTGGTGTCAAATTTGGCAACGCCCCATGGGACACAGTTTTACATAGACTTATATAGGAAAATGTTTTAAAAAAAATATTCTCTGTAACTACAAGAGCCAGAGGTTTAATATTTTGCATTTACTATAAAATTATGGTCCTTTAACAAGTTTGTTCAAATGGTGACCCTGTGGTCACATTTGGCCCTGCCCCGGGGGTCACAGTTTTACATAGGCTTGTATAGGGAAAAACTTAAAAAACTTCACTGGAACTGCAAGAGCCAGAGGTTTAATATTTTGCATTTGCTATAAGCTTATGGTCCTCTACCAAGTTTGTTCAAATGGTGACCCTGGTGTCAATTTTTGCCCCGCCCCAGGGGTCACAGTTTTACATAGATTTATATAGGAAAAACATAGTCTTCTTCTCTGAAACTGCAAGAGCTAGAGGTTTAATATTTTTCATTTACTATAGGCTTATGTTGTTTTACCAAGTTTGTTTAAATGGTGACCCTGGGGTCACATTTGGCCCCGCCCCAGGGGGCACATGTTTTACATAGACTTGTATAGGGGAAACTTAAAAAATCTTCTTCTCTGAAACCACAAGGCACACAGCTCTCATATATTACATGTAGCCTGGGGTTACATCTGGCCATGCCCCAGGTGTTACACTCTAGCACCTTCATTTTGTATTTGATCTTTACCAAACTTTGTCAGTGTCTTTATATCATTGTTAACCCCAACTCAATTCAATTATATCAATGTTGTTATACACAACAGAGCCCACATTTCTTGAACAATCTTAACCAAACTTGCACAGATTGTATATGACCATAAGCTTTCGAAGAAGTTTGATAATGTGCCAGTACTCAAGTGATCGATTTAGGGCCATCTTGGCCCTCTTGTTTATCTAATCTTTATCAAATTTGTTTAGAATGTTAATATCAATAAAAGCTTAAACAAGATGCCTGATTCATATCCATCCATATACTTCCACCCAACACCCCCAACATCCCCCACACCCCACCCCCAACCCATTTGTATGAAATCTCATTCATAGAAGAAAGTGGAACAAATTAAAAAATACCCATGCCAGACTGGACACACGAGACTTATTGCCCATGATTACCAGGTGAGCGATCTAGGGCCATCCTGGCTCTCTTGTTCATTCTATCTTTAACAAACTTGGCCAGATTGTTGATAATAATGAAAGCTCGGACAAGTTCCATCTGCCCTGGGGTCTATCCTCACGCCTGGGGACATAACCCCCTGGTCATGACTTGAAACTGTTGAGATTCCCATCCTAAAACCATATATACACTTAACTGGGCGTGAACAGACATATACAACCATTCAACCAACATCGAGTCACGTCCGTCATCCCCTGAGTCATTACTTGGAAACTGTTGAGATTCCCACCCTATAACCATATATACACTTAATGGACATGAACAGACGGATACAACCATCCATTCAGTAGCTACCCTGGGGTCTATCCCTATCCCTGGGTACATAGCCCCTGGGTCATAACTTGGAAACCGTTGAGATCCCCTACCTGTAACTATATATAATATATATAACAATATGCACACTTACTGGACCTGAACTCTTTGATAAAATAGTATAGAAAAAAGGTTTGTTCTGGCTCACAGTTTTTGATTTTTCATTCTGTCACAGCCTCGTTCTGGCTCACTGCCTCGTTTTCGATTTTTCACTCTTAGCCACAGCCTCGTTACAGCCTCGCTCCTCTCGCCCGTGACTCTAGGTTTGAGTCTGTGGTCCAGACTAAACCTTTTATATACATATGCTATAGTTTAAACACATAATTATTTGTCTTAGTCTGTGGGTTTCTAAAATATATCGCTTTTGACTGTAATACCATTTTAATGATATCATTTTTTTCACACCTAGAAGCACAAGTTTGACATTTACCCGTTGTGTTTACCACATTTTTCGCAAGGTTTACCACACTGCAAGATATATTTATGAAATTTACAATAGTCTGAATGTTTAGTAGGCAGATATTTACAGGGTTCATGCAAACCTATTTTTAGAAAACAACATCTTCTTTCCATCTTTAATACTTATGTATTTTTATTTAAAAATATAAGTAACAAATATGATTAGTGTAGATCATCTCGTAAACCGACTTCGTATTGAAGGTAAAATAAATAATGAAGAACATGAGGCGCTATCTAAAGTCTCTGAAGCTCTCCATGCTCTCCAGCCACCTTCTTTAAGCTCTCAAAAGTCTAAGAGAAAGACGGCATAGAAGGAAGAAGAAGAAAAGAGATAAGCAAAAGGATGAACTAAAATTAGCGGATGAGACACAATGTGGGTATTTAAAGCCTTACGAAATACTCGCAGAAAAATACAAAGAACCTCTGAAATTGATGAAAGATAAATGCTCCATTTTAAAAAGTAAGATTATCAATGACCTAAAGAACTAAATAGGGTAATATTTCAAATTGCTCTAAAAATGGAATTTAAAAAGGAGAATGGGGATAAATTTAAAACTACTGA
This sequence comes from Cyrtodaria siliqua, assembly GCA_037043455.1. Lineage (NCBI taxonomy): Eukaryota > Metazoa > Mollusca > Bivalvia > Adapedonta > Hiatellidae > Cyrtodaria > Cyrtodaria siliqua. Next base: position 6,099 of record JAWPHD010004043.1, read on the forward strand.
TGGAACGTTCTACAGTTATCAACACGCCACTCTCTCCTCCCACAGTCTATTGATGATGACTATAAGAAATCTCTATCTCATATAGAGAATGCTATTGAGAAATTTACAAATAAAGGCGCTGGTAGATACGAAATGTTGTAGCGAAGTATGAACCATTAAAGGGCTTTTCTTACATACCTCTACCGAAAGTGTTAGCGAGTAAAAACGCAATTATCAATGTGAAAAACCAAGACGATGAGTGTGTGAGATGGACAATAAAATCAGCACTATATCCCGTTTCAAAAAATTCTGATAGGCTGTCAAGTTATCCAAAAAAATGATTTTACTGGAATAGGTTTTCCCACTGCAATCTTGCAAATACAGAAAGTAGAAAAACTAAATAATCTTGCCATAAATGTTTATGGATATGAAAAAAGCATAGTACATTATCATGTTTTGAGCCAATCAAAACAAATAGAAATGATTAATTTACTGACAAATACCACTATTATTGGATAAAGAATCTAAATAGATCACTCGCTGACCAATCTAAACATCATGGTAAATATTTCTGCGATAGGCTTTTCGAGAGAAGATTTGCTTATTAAGCATAAAATATTTTGTGAAGGGATCAACGGCAATGCGTTGAGAATTGAAATGCCAGAAGAAGGAAAAAATCGTACATAATTCATAAATTATCACAAGCCAATGTCTGTTCCATATGTCAAGTATGCTGATTTTGAGAGTATAATAAAACCACAAGTAACAAAAGCGGGAGATAAGAGTGAAATCCGCAACAAGCACGATGGTTGCGGGTTTGGTTACCAAGCTGTGCGATTTGATGGTAAAGCAGAAAAAACAGTCAAATACAGAGGTGAAGATGGTATTGAGAAATTCCAGGGTTCCCACGGGTCCTTGAAATCCTTGAAAGTACTTGAATTTGAAAAAAATAATTCAAGGCCTGGAAAGTGCTTGAAAATCTGATAAGGTACTTGAAAGTCCTTAAATTTTGGATTTTTGCTGTTCATCCCAAAAATGGCTATTGGTTGTGCATTCCTAGCGTATTTGTTGCTGTTTTCAGATGGCATAAACCATGTCGCTTCGCGTATATTAGTCCTTGAATTTTGGAAAAAAGGTCATTGAAAGTCCTTGAAAAGTCCTTGAATTTGGCCTTCCAATAAGGGTGGGAACCCTGAAATTCCTAAATAGCCTAAAACGAGAGCAATATAAGATTAATAAAAGATTTGAAGGTCAAAAACCACTAGTGATAACTGAAGAAAACAAGAAAGACTTTGAAGAAGCAAAATATTGTTGGATTTGCGAGAAGGAACCAGGAGAAGATAAGAGTAAGAGACCATTGCCATATAATGGGAAAGAAAGAGGCATGGCTCATAACGACTTTTATAAAATCGACATCTTCTCTGAAACCGCTTGAAGGATTTTGATGAAACTTCATCACAATGTTACTTGGGAGATCCCCTCTCAGCTTTTTGGAGCCGCCAGTCATCCAAGATGGCCACCATGGCTAAAACTAGGTCAAATTTAAGGAATTTAAACAACATCTTCTCCGAAACCACTTATTCCATTATTGTGAAATACCATAAACATATTCCTTGGGTTGCCCTCTATCAAGTTTGTGTTTTTCGTTATCGTCGAATAATCAAAATGGCCGCCACGGCGACTTAAAGTTTACATAGAGTTATATAGGAAAAGGCTAAAAATTACATCTTCTTTGAAACCGCTTGAAAGATTTTGATGAAACTTCATTACAATGATCTTTAGGATAGTCCCCCTAGGGATTTATGTTTTTTGCGGCCGTCGGTCATCCAGGATGGCCACCATGGCTAAAATTAGGTCAAATTTAAGGAAATTTCAAATGACATCTCCGAAACCACTTATTCCATTCTTGTGAAATATCATAAACATGTTCTTGGGTTGGCCTCTATCAATTTTGTGTTTTTTGTTATAGTCAAATAATCAAAATGGCCACCACAGCGACCCAAAGTTTACATAGAGTTATATAGGAAAACGTTAAAAATGACATCTTCTCTGAAACCGCTTGAAGGATTTTGATGAAACTTAGATCACAATAATCTTTGGGTTAGTCCCCCTCAGATTAGTGATTTTGGGGCCTCCAGTCATCCATGATGACCACCATGGCTAGACTTAGGTCAAATTTAAAGACATTTATCAAACAACATATTACCATATATTCCATTCTAGTTAAATATCATATACATGTTCCTATTGTTGGCCTCTATCAAGTGAGTGTTTTTCGTTGTCGTCAAATATTCAATATGGCAGCCACGATAACCCAAAGTTTACATAGAGTTATATACAGGAAACATGTTTCTTGGGTTGGCCTCTATCATGTTTATGTTTTTGAATCACATCATACCAGTAGTGAGTCTACAGGCCCACTTGGGTCTCTTGTTTTTAGCTCACCTGAGCCGAAGGCTCAAAGGTGAGCTATTGGGATCACTCTTCGTCCGTCGTCCGTCGTCGTCGTTAACTTTTGCTTCAAACGACTTCTCCTCAGAAACCGCATGGCCAATTTTGACCAAACTTCACGTGGATGATCCTTAGATGAATGCTTTTTAGATTAAAATTAGGTCACCGCGACATCCAAGATGGCCGCCATTACCATATATGGTTTAAACCGTATAAAATCTTCTTCTGAAGAACAGCTGGACAGATTTCAACAGTTTTTCTTTTAAAATGATCGCCAACGTCTAGACTATCAAATTTGTTCAAATGAAGTCCCCAGGTTCAAAAATAGCCATGCCCTGTGTGTCCAAAGTTTGTATATTGAGATTTTGCATGGGTTTCATATAGACATACACTATAGGAAAAGACTTTTAAAAATCTTCTTCTCTGAAACCACAAGGCACAGAGCTCTCATGTATTACATGTAGCATCAGCTTATGGTCCTCTACTAAGTTTGTTAAAATGGTGAACCTGGGGTCAAATTTGTCCCCTCCCCGGGGGTCACAGTTTTACATAGACTTATATAGGATTATTTTTTTTAAAATCTTCTTCTCGGAAACTGCAAGAGCCAGAGGTTAGATATTTTGCATTTACTATAAGCTTATGGTCCTTTACCAAGTTTGTTCAAATGGTGACCCCGGGGTAACATTTGGCCCTGCCCCGAGGGTCACATGTTTTACATAGTCATGTATAGGCAAACACTTAAAAAATCTTCTTCTCTGAAACTGCAAGAGCCAGAAGTTTAATATTTTGCATATGCTATAAGCTTATGGTCCTCTACCAAGTTTGTTCAAATGGTGACCCAGTGGTCACATTTGGCCCCGTCCCGAGCGTCACAGTTTTACATAGGCTTGTATAGAGAAAAACTGAAAAAAATCTTCAACTCTGGAACCACATGGCACGGAGCTCTCATGTATTACATGTAGCATCAGCTTATGGTCCTCTACTAAGTTTGTTCAAATGGTGACCCTGGGGTCAAATTTGTCCCCGCCCTGGGGGTCACAGTTTTATATAGACTTATATAGGATTATTTTTTTTAAAATCTTCTGCTCGGAAACTGCAAGAGCCAGAGGTTTGATATTTTGCATTTACTATAAGCTTATAGTCCTTTACCAAGTTTGTTCAAATGGTGACCCTGGGGTCACATTTGGCCCCGCCCCAAGGGACACATGTTTTATATAGACATGTATAGGGAAAAACTTAGAAAATCTTCTTCTCTGAAACTGCAAGAGCCAGAGGTTTAATATTTTGTAGTTGCTATAAGCTTATGGTTCTCTACAAAGTTTGTTCAAATGGTGACCCAGGGGTCACATTTGGCCCCGCCTGGGGGTCGCAGTTTTACATAGGCTTGTATAGGGAAAAACTGAAAAAATCTTCTTCTCTGGAACCACATGGCACGGAGCTCTCATGTATTACATGTAGCATCAGCTTATGGTCCTCTACTTAGTTCATTTAAATGGTGACCCTGGGGTCAAATTTGTCCCCGCCCCGGTGGTCACAGTTTTACATAGACCTATATAGGAAAAAAAAAAATCTTCTCGGTAACTACAAGGGCCAGAGGTTTGATATTTTGCATTTACTATAAGGCCTAAATTAAAATATTGTTTGTTTGCAGTTTGCGACCGACCCACGGCAAATCCGCCGACCCAAACTTTTTTTTTTTTTTTTTTTTTTTTTTTTTCAAGTTTTTTTTTTCTCAAGTTTTTTTGTTTCTTTTTTCTTGCATGTTTTGTTAATATTTAACTAAACCCTTTTTAAAAAAAAAATTCTATGGATAATACTAGTGAAGCACACGATATTTGCATGCCGTCGATGGGCATGTGTTAATAATAAAAATGTATTTAAAAAAAAAAATATATCCCTACCTACCGACCCACCCCTAAAAGCCATGGGTCGGAAACTGCAAACAAACAATTTTTTAATGGTGGCCTAAGCTCATGATCCTCTACCAATTTTGTTCAAATGGTGACCCTGGGGTCACATTTTTTCATAGGCTTGTATAGGGAAAAACTGAAAAAAATCTTCTTCTCTGGAACTGCAAGAGCCAGAGGTTTAATATTTTGCATTTACTATTAGATTATGGTCCTCTACCAAGTTTGTTCAAATGGTGACGTTGGGGTAAAATTTGATCCCACTCTGTGGGTCACAGTTTTACATAGACTTATATAGGAAACATATTAAAGTCTTCTTCTCTGGAACTACAAGAGCCAGAGGTTTAATATTTCGCATTTACTATACTCTTATGGTCCTTTACCAAGTTTGTTCAAATGGTGACCCTGGGTTCATATTTGGCCCAGCCCCAGGGGTCACGTTTTACATAGACTTGTATAGGAAAAAACTTAAAAAATCTTCTTCTCTAAAACCATAAAGAACACAGCTGTCATATATTACATGTAGCCCTGGGGTCACATTTGGCTCTGCCCAAGGTGTTACTTTCTAGCACCTTCATTTTGTATTTGATCTTTACCAAACTTTGTCAGTGTCTTAAACTGTCTATATCAATGTTGTTATACACAACAGAGCCCACATTTCTTGAACAATCTTAACCAAACTTGCACAGATTGCACAGGTATCGCTTTAGGGCCATGTATTGGTTCAAATTAACTCAGGTGAGCAATATAGGGCCATCATGGCCCTCTTGTTAAATATGCAATATGCTATATTGGGAACTTGGGTCAAACTCCTGGTTCCTGCTCAATAACTTTTGTTAGGAATAAGTTAGTGCGATGAAACTTGCAGGGTAGGTAGCTTATAAAGAAGTTTGTTCAAATGGTGACCCTGGGGTCAAATTTGGCCTGGCCCCAGGGGTCACTGTTTTACATCAACTGATATAGGGGAAAACTAAAAAAAATCTTCTTCTCTAAAACTACAAGAGCCAACATTTTAATATTTTGTATTTACACTCAGTTCTAATTTACAACAAGAGCCAACAGTTTAATATTTTGTATTTAATATTTTGTATGACTCATCTCCACAGGAGAAAATAGTAAAGGGCAATAATTTTAGTTTGAAGAAGGCAGAGTTACGGCTCTTGCACTCTGCACTTCCTCTCATTGCCCTCTATCATTGCATGAAGTTTCAATACAAAGTAGTTTCGAAGTTATGCTCCAGACAAAAAAATGTGATGGGCGGACAGGCGGACAAGGTGGCAACTATATGCTTCCCCGGGGAGCATAAAAAACAGAACAATACTTAATCTAAAGATGGTTAACTCGCAGGTTACTCAAGTAAATAATAAATAGTAATAAATGTAATGTCTTGGGCTTAGACATTCCTTATTTAAACAACACCATTAAAGGTAAATACCAATAAAGCCTTTATTACTACAGTGTGCTACAAACTACAGGTAAGGACTCCCCTAAACCAGCAGTCTAATCATCTTATACTATTGTAACATTATAGACATGCATTCATATAAACCCACAAGGGCATGCAGGTATAACTGGTGATACTACAGTCAACATAAAAGCAGTTCAAATATTAATATTCTTCTTTAAAAAGACAAGCATATCAACACTTTCTCTGGTTTGATGGCTGCCCTTAACTTAATACTGAGAAAACAATGTTTTAAGAATATGATTTCAAATTTAAACAAAAGATCAATAGACTCAGGTTGCTAATCTCAAAATGTTATTAAAAAGCATTTAAGAATATCGGACCTAAAGGTTTGACTTTATAGGAGGTGAAGATGTATAACATGTAGTACTGTGACTATTCAATAAAGCCATGAAAGGTTGGTCGTATTTTAAAATATGGTTAAAATGGGACTAATGGCTACACTTTAAGATCTATCCTAACTATTACATTTTTAGCTCACCTGAGCCGAAGGCTCAAAGGTGAGCTATTGGGAACACTCTTCGTCCGTCGTCCGTCGTCCGTCGTTAACTTTTGCTTCAAATAACTTCTCCTCAGAAACTGCTTGGCCAATTTTGACCAAACTTCACGTGGATGATCCTTAGATGAATGCTTTTTAGATTTGTTAAAATTAGGTCAGCGCGACATCCAAGATGGCCGCCATTACCATATATGATTGAAACTTTAAAAAATCTTCTTCTCAAGAACTGCTGGACAGATTTCGACAGTTTTTCTTTTAAAATGATCGCCAACGTCTAGACTATCAAGTTTGTTCAAATGAAGTCCCCGGGGTCAAAAATGGCCAAAGTTTGTATATTGAGATTTTGCATGTTTTTCATATAGACATATAGGAAAAAACTTTAAAAAATCTTCTTCTCTGAAACCACAAGGCACAGAGGTCTTATATATTACATGTAGCATCAGCTTATGGTCCTCTACTAAGTTTGTTCAAATGGTGACCCTGGGGTCAAATTTGTCCCCGCCCTGGGGGTCACAGTTTTACATACTTATATAGGATTTTTTTTTTTTAAATCTTCTTCATGGAAACTGCAAGAGCCAGCGGTTTGATATTTTGCATTTACTATAAGCTTATGGTCCTTTACCAAGTTTGTTCAAATGCTGACCCAGGGGTCACATTTGGCCCCGCCCCGGGGGTCACAGTTTTACATAGGCTTGTATAGGGAAAAACTGAGAAAAAAAATCTTCTCTGGAACCACATGGCACGGAGCTCTCATGTATTACAGGTAGCATCAGCTTATGGTCCTCTACTAATTTGTTCAAATGGTGACCCTGGGGTCAAATTTGTCCCCGCCCCAGGGGCCACAGTTTTACATAGACTTGTATAGGATTTTTTTTTTAAAAATCTTCTTCTCGGAAACTGCAAGAGCCAGAGGTTTGATATTTTGCATTTACTATAAGCTTATGGTCCTTTACAAAGCTTGTTCAAATGGTGACCCTGGGGTCAAATTTGTCCCCGCCCCGGGGGTCACAGTTTTACATAGATATGTATAGGGAAAAACTTAAAAAATCTTCTCTGAAACTGCAAGAGCCAGAGGTTTAATATTTTGCTTTTGCTATAAGTTTACAGTTCTCTACCAATTTTGTTCAAATGGTGACCCAGGGGTCACATTTGGCCCCGCCCCGGGGGTCACAGTTTTACATACGCTTGTATAGGGAAAAACTGAAAAAATCTACTTCTCTGGAACTGCAAGAGCCAGAGGTTTAATATTTTGCATTTGCTATAAGCTTATGGTCCTTTACCAAGTTTGTTCAAATGGTGACCCAGGGGTCACATTTGGCCCCGCCCCGGGGGTCACAGTTTTACATAGGCTTGTATAGGAAAAACTGGAAAAAAAATCTTCTCTACAACCACATGGCACGGAGCTCTCATGTATTACATGTAGCATCAGCTTATGGTCCTCTACTTAGTTTGTTCAAATGGTGATCCTGGGGTCAAATTTGTTCCCGCCCCGGGGGCCACAGTTTTACATAGACTTGTATAGGATTTTTTTTTTTAAATCTTTCTCTCGGAAACAGCAAGAGCCAGAGGTTTGATATTTTGCATTTACTATAAGCTTATGGTCCTTTACAAAGCTTGTTCAAATGGTGACCCTGGGGTCAAATTTGTCCCCGCCCCGGGGGTCACAGTTTTACATAGATATGTATAGGGAAAAACTTAAAAATCTTCTCTGAAACTACACGAGCCAGAGGTTTAATATTTTGCTTTTGCTATAAGCTCATGGTCCTCTACTAAGTTTGTTCAAATGATGACCCAGGGGTAAAATTTGACCCCACTCTGTGGTTCACAGTTTTACATAGACTTGTATAGGAAACACATTGAAGGCTTCTTCTCTGGAACTGCAAGAGCCAGAGGTTTAATATTTTGCATTTACTATACTCGTATGGTCCTTTACCAAGTTTGTTCAAATGGTGACCCTGGGGTCAAATTTGTCCCCGCCCCAGGGGCCACAGTTTTACATAGACTTGTATAGGAATTTTTTTTTAAAAATCTTCTTCTCGGAAACTTCAAGAGCCAGAGGTTTGATATTTTGCATTTACTATAAGCTTATGGTCCTTTACAAAGCTTGTTCAAATGGTGACTCTGGGGTCAAATTTGTCCCCGCCCCGGGGGTCACAGTTTTACATAGATATGTATAGGGAAAAACTTAAAAAATCTTCTCTGAAACTGCAAGAGCCAGAGGTTTAATATTTTGCTTTTGCTATAAGTTTACAGTCCTCTACCAATTTTGTTCAAATGGTGACCCAGGGGTCACATTTGGCCCCGCCCCGGGGGTCACAGTTTTACATACGCTTGTATAGGGAAAAACTGAAAAAATCTACTTCTCTGGAACTGCAAGAGCCAGAGGTTTAATATTTTGCATTTGCTATAAGCTTATGGTCCTTTACCAAGTTTGTTCAAATGGTGACCCAGGGGTCACATTTGGCCCCGCCCCGGGGGTCACAGTTTTACATAGGCTTGTATAGGAAAAACTGGAAATTTTTTTTTTTCTCTACAACCACATGGCACGGAGCTCTCATGTATTACATGTAGCATCAGCTTATGGTCCTCTACTTAGTTTGTTCAAATGGTGACCCTGGGGTCAAATTTGTTCCCGCCCCGGGGGCCACAGTTTTACATAGACTTGTATAGGATTTTTTTTTTTAAATCTTTCTCTCGGAAACAGCAAGAGCCAGAGGTTTGATATTTTGCATTTACTATAAGCTTATGGTCCTTTACAAAGCTTGTTCAAATGGTGACCCTGGGGTCAAATTTGTCCCCGCCCCGGGGGTCACAGTTTTACATAGATATGTATAGGGAAAAACTTAAAAATCTTCTCTGAAACTACACGAGCCAGAGGTTTAATATTTTGCTTTTGCTATAAGCTCATGGTCCTCTACTAAGTTTGTTCAAATGATGAACCAGGGGTAAAATTTGACCCCACTCTGTGGTTCACAGTTTTACATAGACTTTTATAGGAAACACATTGAAGGCTTCTTCTCTGGAACTACAAGAGCCAGAGGTTTAATATTTTGCATTTACTATACTCTTATGGTCCTTTACCAAGTTTGTTCAAATGGTGACCCTGGGGTCAAATTTGTCCCCGCCCCAGGGGCCACAGTTTTACATAGACTTGTATAGGAATTTTTTTTTAAAAATCTTCTTCTCGGAAACTTCAAGAGCCAGAGGTTTGATATTTTGCATTTACTATAAGCTTATGGTCCTTTACAAAGCTTGTTCAAATGGTGACCCTGGGGTCAAATTTGTCCCCGCCCCGGGGGTCACAGTTTTACATAGATATGTACAGGGAAAAACTTAAAAAATCTTCTCTGAAACTGCAAGAGCCAGAGGTTTAATATTTTGCTTTTGCTATAAGCTCACGGTCCTCGACCAATTTTGTTCAAATGGTGACCCAGGGGTCACATTTGGCCCCGCCCCGGGGGTCACAGTTTTACATAGGCTTGTATAGGGAAAAACTGAAAAAATCTACTTCTCTGGAACTGCAAGAGCCGTTTAATATTTTGCATTTGCTATGAGCTTATGGTCCTTTACCAAGTTTGTTCAAATGGTGACCCAGGGGTCACATTTGGCCCCGCCCCGGGGGTCACAGTTTTACATAGGCTTGTATAGGAAAAACTGAAGAAAAAAAATCTTCTCTAGAACCACATGGCACGGAGCTCTCATGTATTACATGTAGCATCAGCTTATGGTCCTCTACTTAGTTTGTTCAAATGGTGACCCTGGGGTCAAATTCGTCCCTGCCCCGGGGGCCACAGTTTTACATAGACTTGTATAGGATTTTTTTTTTTAAATCTTTTTCTCGGAAACGGCAAGAGCCAAAGGTTTGATATTTTGCATTTACTATAAGTAGACCGTGAGCCATACACTTTTTTGTTACCATCTGAAGGGACAAATTCTTACTAGTACCATGTTATTGAGTACCTTGTAGATAAACAAAAAATCCATGATAGCAGTGTGAACAGGGTAGCTGATTCCTGTTATTAGAGTTATCTCCCCCTTTTAAGCAAAACTCTTGTTTCCTTAAAAAAATCGTTTCGCTGAAACTAGAAGAGCTACAGGTTTAATATTTTGCATGTATTATGCATTTAGGGTCCTCTACGAAGTATTTATAAAATGGTGACCCCAGGGTCAAATATGGCCCAGCCCCGGGGGTAACATTTTTTCATACAGTTATATAGGAAATCTTTAAAAAATAAATGATTTGCTCTAAAACTGTAAGAGCTAGAGGTCCAATATTTTGCATGAAGCATAAGCTTATGATCCACTAGCAAGTTTGTTAAAATGTTGACCCTGGGGTCATATCTGGCTCCACCCCAGGGGTCACTTTTGTTCAAATCGTGACTCTGTGTCCAACTATGGCCCAGTTCTGGGGTTAAAGTTTTACAAAGAGTTATATAGGAAAGTCCATAAAAATATTATTTTTTCTGATGCTACAAGAGCTAGAGGTCTAATACGATGCATGTAGCATAAGAGTATCGATATCTACCAATTTATTTTGTTAAAATGGTGATCTTATGGTCAAATTTCGCCCGGTCCCGTGGGGTCAAATATTTACATAGAGTTATGTAGGAACGTCTATAAACATCTTCTCTGAAACTACAAGAGCTTGAAGTGTTATAATCTACATGTAGCTTAAGATTATTGTCCTGTACCAAATAGTTTAAACGGTGTCCCTTGAATCAAGCCTGGAATCAAATTTGGCCCTGTCCCGGGGGTCACACTATAACATTGAATTACATATTCAAACAGCTTCTCTGATACTTCAAAAGCTAAATAATAGTTCGCATGTACCATAAGCTTTGTTCAAATGGCGACAATGGGGTCAAATATGGCCACTACGGTGGTCACAGTTTCACAGATTTATATAAAGAAATTGTTGTTGTTTTTAAAACATGAGAGCACTTTTAGACAAGGCGAGTGGGTCTCTTGTTTATGGTTTGAAATTGTAGCCTACACTTTTTATAAAATCACTTCAAAAGTTTTAAGTGAACTGAAATATATAGAGAATGTGACTTTTGATAAGGTATTCCATTATGAAGACTTAACCATGTTTAAAAATCGCATATTGAATAAATCCACGAACTAAACTCACAAAGTAGACCACTGCATTTTCGACAAATTGCAAAAAAACAAAACAGAAAGAAAAAGAAAAGGCATTTTATGGTTTAACTGTCGATTTTTAGGTGTTTGTTATACAAATTTTAAAATGTTACCCGCCAAATTACGACAAAATTACACTACAAAAACAGTTTATCAGAACTCCATCCAGGTATTCATCTCATATAATAATGCATATGTGTCACTTAAAAGTATATGTTTATAAATGGGTTTTTGTAATATCCATAATTGAATAAGTGTAAAATTTTGTTTTTATTGTCTGGCTGCTTAAAGCTTTTTATATTGTATCTATAGAGTTTTGATTCTCAAACGATTATATGTATATACCTGGTGGTCAGCAGGTTTAGAAACGATTTACATATGTTGTAAAATGAGGCTGTTGTGGGCGGGATAGCTACTTTAACTGCAGTAGCACCTGTATGTCGGATATAGCTTTGAGAGTAAACATCAGTAAACTAACCGTGATCACTAAATGTAATCTATCTCGATGCACTGGGTTCCGATTCTTATCTGGAAGCGTTTATTTATTTTTTTATATCTTATATGTATGTTATATTGTCACATTAAGTTATATTATTTAAATCAGATAATATGTACTGAGTATTCTTAATTGTCCTGTTTTATCCCAAGGCATTAATTGCCATGTTTATCAAAACAGCAATGAGCTGGCATATATAAGGCTTGCAGGCATATTGCAACTCGACATACATGAACTTGGTGCTAACTTTCTAGAAAAGAGAGACCGTTGTGAACCCAGCTTCTTGGATATAACCTTTATGAAGGATTAACATGTTAGTTGTATGTACTTTAATGCAGTCATCCTGCTTGATCGCATAGAGCCTGTTGATGCAGTGGATAGCACGGGGGACTTTAAATTCAGAGGACCCTGGTTCAAGCTTCACCGTAGCTAGTGAATTTGTCGGTGTGTTCTTGGGCAAGATACTTTTACCCTCGTCCGTCGAATTGGGACGTAAACCAGGCAATCCCGTGTATCGCTTGTTTTTTTCTCTCATCATGTTAAAGAAACATAGGTGTCTATTCGTCAGTAGAGCAGTTTCCTAAATGCCTATATAATATATCCACCAATACTAACAAATAGTTGCCATGGTAAGTAGTTAGTACAGTAATCTGGGTATCAGCCTAAAGATATTTCTTTGTCGACGCCATGTGGTTCCCGGGCAAGAATATATCCAAGCATATGGGTAATATTTTCCCGAATTCATGTTAATTTTGTCATTTTTGTTCATTATTTTCATCATGAAACCTGTATTGTTTCAGGTGCTACTTCAGTGGTGGCATTGATCGTGGCTTCAGCGAAAATGGAGTGTTTACTAGAGAATTTGCAGCAACTCTGAAGTTCTGCAGGCAAGAAGGTTCTGGGCACATTGTGCAATTTTTTATTTAGATGTTAATGAAGAGTGAGCCGGGTCGAATGTCCATTCCTGTTGGCGCCAGATAACATGTTTGTGTTGGTGCGCCGTAAAACACCAATTCAAATCAATTCATCTTCGTCTAGTCTTTTTTCAGTAACACAAAAATGGTTCGTGCAAATGCATATATTACTATTTTTACGTGTCATATGCAGAATTCTTCATTATGTTGTTTATGGGGTAATTCAGGTGAAAAAATCATTAAAATATGCATAAATTGTAATTAAAAAGTATTAAAATATCTTTTAAGATTTTGCATTGCAATATGCAATGTTTAATTCATGTATTTATGTGTAATACATAATCCAAATGTGTAATCATAATAAGTATTGCCATGACGCATACATGTACACCTAAAAAAGACTTTTGTTTAAAAAAACACGTTAAACCGCACATTTCCTTTATCTAGAATTCTTTGGACGATGTGTCGTCTGTGCAATATATGTATATATCAGAACATGTTAATACTATTTATGTTGCAGTAACTTTGAGGAAGGCTTATACTTCCAGTTTGGCATGTGTCTCAACTTGTCAGGCTTACTGAACACATATGTGCAATGCCATGAACATTGCTTAGTACTTAATTTCATCAATATATCATAAAAATCCCTTATTCATATTATATTATTTAAATCATGTAGAAAGGTTGTAAATTACTGATTCTTACGAGTTTACACATATATTGTAAAAAATATTAACTAAACTAAATGCATAAAAATGTGTCAATAGTGGGTGGGGTAAATTGACTTCTAATTTGAAGCAAAATAGAGATTTTAAACTGAATTCAGTGCTAAAAAAGAGCTTATTTACGCTTTATGTAACTCAATGAATTGTAAACTTAAGCACATCTTCAAAAGGACATCAATAATTATTCACAGAAGCATGACATTCAAAAATGAACATCAAAAACGTATATGAAAGCGCTACAATGATAACCTATTAATGTTCGATTTTTTTTTTATATAAGCTACCTGTTCAAGATTGCTATCATGGAAAAATGTAATCTATATACATTGCTCTTTTTAAAAAGTGATGGTAGAATTTGTCCCTTGAGTTGGTAACAATATCGAAAATTTTGGGTCCTGGCTCAAGGCCTAAAGCTTATGGTCCTTTACAAAGCTTGTTCAAATGGTGACCCTCGGGTCAAATTTGTCCCCGCCCCGGGGGTCAAAGTTTTACATAGATATGTATAGGGAAAAACTTAAAAAATCTTCTCTGAAACAACAAGAGCCAGAGGTGTAATATTTTGCTTTTGCTATAAGCTCACGGTCCTCGACCAATTTTGTTCAAATGGTGACCCAGGGGAACTACAAGAGCCAGAGATTTAATGTTTTGCATTTACTATACTCTTATGGTCCTTTACCAAGTTTGTTCAAATGGTGACCCTGGGTTCACATTTGGCCCCGCGTTTTACATAGACTTGTATAGGGAAAAACTTAAAAAATCTTCTTCTCTAAAACCACAAAGCACACAGCTCTCATATATTACATGTAGCCCAGGGGTCACATTTGGCTTTGCCCAAGGTGTTATTCTCTAGCACCTTCATTTTATATTTGATCTTTACCAAACTTTGTCAGTGTCTTAAACTGTCTATATCAATGTTGTTATACACAACAGAGCCCACATTTATTGAACAACCTTAACCAAACTTGCACAGATTGTATAGGACCATAAGATTCCGAAGAAGTTCGATAATGTGCCAGTTCTCAGGTGATCGCTTTAGGGCCATCTTGGCCCTGGCCCTCTTTTATTGGTTCAAATTAACTCAGGTGAGCGATATAGTTTCAAATAAGAGTGCAGCGAATACCGAATAGGATACGAATATGGGACATTTTTGATTCAGCCAATACAGAAAATGCGTCTCTACGAAAACTGACTATATAACTCTATAATATCGTTGAGACGCTGTGAGAAAGTATCGAATGTCTAGTAATAAGAAATTTAATGTTAGTCTGCTTTTTACCCAAGTTTTTAATTCTCTAATACCAATCTGTATTTTCTATACATTTAGGTATATACACCAATTGGTACGTACTTCGAGATAACTCTTCTTGTTAAGGCAGACTTCATGAATCTGGATGTGAATCTGTCTCCAAAAGACTTTGGGAATATAGAAGGATTATGTGGCAACTTTGATGGGAACGTGGATAATGACTTGACTCATCCAGACGGAACAGTCTCAGTCCTTGATAGATACCCATATAACTTCACAGACTCGTGGCAGTAAGTATTCAGATATATTATTCAACATGCAATGAGTTAAGCAGTGGTACAGAACCATTTAGGGTAAGAAATTCAATGTGTCATGACCAACATCCATGTCCTTACCTTCAAGGTCAATGTCAGACTGAGAATTTGAAGGTTACTGCTATATAGAGTCAAACCTGGTCTCGTAATACAGGTGGTCTCTTATTACAGGCTCTAACATTGTTCCACTTCTTCTAAAATCTTTAGTCGAATAATTATGAAGATCTGGCATATACATGTTCTTTGTACTTTGTATATACTGAACATGAGTATAAATATTGTTTGTGTGTAGGCTAATAATTATAAGTATTATCATTCAGACATGGTAGCTTGGTAAATTATATTTATTTAAACATCTGTGTGAAACACTATCCCACAAAATGAATAGTTCATAGCTCTGTATTATACACCTGTCCCCAAGTATAGTAGCTTTACCAATAACAACTAAAGTGAGTACAAGTAAGGTTTTAAGCTGCCGATAAGTAAAAAAACATGAATGTTGGCCTGTGAAGTGATAGGAATGCAAACAATTAATTATCAAAAGCAATAACTACACAATGAATGCCTCAATATTGCTAATTTTGAAACCTGGCGAAGGTTTTTAACCAGGTTTTCCTTGGTTATTAGATTGGGGTATGTCGTTCGGCGGGCGGGCGTGCGGGTGGCGTCAAATTCTTAGTTTCCGCTCAATAACTTTTGTTAGGAATGAGATATTGCGATGAAACTTGCAGGGTAGGTAGCTTATATGGAAAGGAAGCTTGGGATTGCATTTGGGGTCACTGGGGTCAAGGTCACTGCTACTAAAAATAGAAAAACTTTCCACTCAATAACTTTTGTTTGGAATGAGATATTGGAATGAAGCTTACAGAGTAGCTTATACGAAAAGGAAGCTTGGGATTGCATTTGGGGTCACTGGGGTCAAGGTCACGGTCACTGTTTCTAAAAATAGAAAAATTGTTTTCGCTAAATATGTTTTGTTAGGAATGAGATATTGCGATGAAACTTGCAGGGAAGGTAGTTTATATGGAATGGAAGCTTGCTTTTGCATTTGGGGTCACTGGGGTCAAGGTAACTTACTAAAATTAGAAAAAAAAATCTGCTCAGTAACATTTGTGAGGTATTGCGATGAAACTTGGAGGGTAGGTAGCTTATATGGAAAGGAAGCTAGGGATCACTGGGGTCATGGTCAAGGTCTCTTTACTAAAAAAAAAAAAACAGTTTCCGCTCAATAACATTTGTTAGGAATGAGGTATTGTGATGAAACTTGCAGGGAAAGTAGGTTATATGGACAGGAAGCTTGGGAATGCAGTTGGGGTCACTGGGGTCAAGGTCATTGACACTGTTACTAAAAGAGAAAAATGGTTTCCTCTCAATAACTTAAGTAACGAATGAGATATTAGAATGAAACTTGTTTTGTAGTTAGCTTATATCAAAAGGAAGTTTGGGATTGCATTTGGGGTCGCTGGGGTCAACATCAAGGTCATTGTTATCAAAAATAGAAAAACGATTTCTGCTCATAACATTTGTTGGGAATGAGATAAAGGCAGTTTAAGATTGAATTTGAGGTCAAGTTCAAGGTCACTGTTAATAAAAATAGAAAAACGGTTTCTGCTCAGAAAACCTGATTTTCGTGGAATTTCCACGTTTCTTGTATATATATAATCCTTCAAATAAAAATTGATACAGACTAGAAATCATTTTTTAAAGTGACTGGACAAGATGAAACTGCTTTTTTTTATTAAGAAAAATGGAGCCTTAATTTTGTTAAAATAAAAGCAAAGATTTATGTAACATGGCTCTTTGTTGTGGTCTTATAATGAATAATGCATGCTTGAAGTTTCAATCCATTATGTAGATTGCGAGATCCAAACTTATTTTCAAACTTTAACCAAGGTTAAAACCTTTAACCAAGTTTTTCTTAGTATTAAAGGGGCCATTATTTTATTATTTAATATAAATAAAACCGATGCAACACTAAGCTTTCTCATTATATATTCATGGATTTATGTGTATTATTCCATGAAAATACAGATTTGCACTTATTCCATTCCAATACTTGGGTTATATTCAGTTCCACTCAAACTTTCATTATGCTCCGTAAAAAATCCCAGACGTAAAGATCCCGGAAATATTATTGCATGCTACACTTCAGTAGACTGATCTACGAAAATGTCATTTCAGCAAGTAAAACGGTAACATTTGAACATTGCAAAATAGGTGTTTATACCATTCAAGTTTTTTAGACGAGTTCACTAGGAATTGAAATTGTAATGCATGCTTGTCGTCAACTACATGATTCACAGTCTGTTAACCATATACAAATACATATAACGATCACCTGCCTTAGGCAGCTGAATGACTTCCGGCAGTAACAGCATTTAATTTATGATGAATTTTGCTTGTATTTCAAGATATTTCTCCGTCATGACCGAATAAACTTGATCAGCGAATAAAAACAAAATGAATTCCATAGTTCTTCCTGTAAACTACGACGATTTCGACTTGAGATCGTCCAATCCATCGAGGAATTTAGTATAAAATGGTGTCATACAGAATGTGTTGACCCAAACTCTCTTTTCCCTTTGGAAAAAGTCAATTCTTTAAATTATAGATTCCCGTATTAACTTTTATAATGCTAGCCTCTCTTTAATTCCTCCGAGAGCGTTTCCGTGGCAAATGTCTAACGACGTTGCGTTGTAAACTTTCACCTTTCACCGCTGCGGGTTCGAATCCCACTCACCACAAAAAATCGACCGTGATATAACCTTACATATGTTGAAAATGAAGTAAAACACCAAACAAACATACTTCTTCCGAGACCTAGGTTTTCATTTTGTAATTTAAAATCGGGTATTCAAGAATTTCGTAATAAATTTGTTTTAATTTCTGCTGATAAAGCAGCTAGCTATGGCCAGAAAAAACAACAACTGTCTTTCTGGTTACACGACCGTCCCTATTATTTGGCGCCGACCCTAAAAAAAGATGTCCGTGTTATTTTTTGCAAAAAATCATGTTTTAAGTTTTCCTGAAAAAATGTCCCAGAGTAATGTAGTTATAGACAATGTGTGAAGCTCTCTCTCTGCAGGTCAACATTTGATACCTATCTGCTTCCATCAATTTTTTCTCTGGCCAAATTCCGAGAATTATCTACAAATCTGGGCTGGTTGGAATCGCAGATGTATGTCATTCTCGAAACCGAAAACCGAAAACAATTTGATCAAACCCTTTTTCTGTGACAAGTCAAAATGCTTCTGTGACAGTGTTACTATATGGGGTTATACTCGCTTGGCTTAGGTACTTATACCTGTTTATACATGTTTATACCTGTAGCCGCACCCTAGAGTACGGCCAAGGGGTTAAGCGAGCTGGTGCCCATAGAAACCCCATATATCGTGTTAAAGTGTCTATCAATGGAGTTTTTGAAACCATTCATGCTGGTAGATGACACAACATGCTCTGGTAGACTGTTCCACGCATTGATTACTCTGTGGCTAAAGAAGCTCTGCCATGTGTTGAGTCTAGCTCTGGGTTTCTTCAGCTTTAGTGAATTTCCCTTCTGTTGTCTACCACTAAGCCATTCCTTGATCCAATTCCACACACGACCAGCTATGCCATGGCTCTAAATTTTCTTCATAAGCCTCTCATGAGGAACAGTATCAAAAGCCCTAGAGAAGTCCAAGTATATATATATAGCATCTACCGGCTTACTTTCATCCACGGCCTGTTTAATGTCATCAAGAAATTTCAATAAGTTTGTGAGGCATGATTTCCCCTTCATACATCCATGTTGAGACTTGCTAATCAAAGAATATTTAACAAGATGGTTCACAATATGCGCTCTAATGATAGCTTCAAACACTTTACACACTCGAGAAGTTAAACTTATAGGTCTATAGTTGGCAGGATCAGACTTTAACCCCTTCTTGAATATGGGAGTAACATTAGCTATTCTCCAGTCAGACGGTACTTGTCCAAGCTTCAAACTAAGTTTAAACAATATACAAAGTGGTTTTACTATATAGTCAGTCACTTCACTAAGGAAAGATGACCCAATCTTATCTGGACCAGGAGACTTATTTAACCTTAAATTATCTAAATGTTTCTTAACAATTTCTTCCGTTATACAAATGTCATTAAGTCTATCGTCATCAGATCCCGTGTAGATGGGCTCAGGCTTAGGAATGTGAGTCGTATCTTCATGTGTAAATGTAGACGCAAAAAAATTGTTTAACGTATCGGCCATAAACGCACTGTCATCAGAGATATCACCGTCACTATTTTTTTAAAGGGCCAATCGTGTCTTTAACTTGCTGCTTGCTTCTCACATATTGACTTCTGTGGGGCCTGAGAAAACAATCAATTCAGAATGTAGAGCAACGTTCTTTTAATGTATCATGTTGAGGTATAAGGGAGCAAGTCCTTATTGTTACATACAATTACTCTTAAATACACACATACAATTATGTTACTCCTAATTTGCTCAGAATAATAAAAATAAGTGTATGCGAATAAAGTAAACTTGTTAAATACTTAGGTTAACAAATATAATAGTTCCTGACTCTATCGTGTAAACATGAATATGCAAATCGCATTAATAGAAGAACAATGTTTACATGTACAATATATTTATGAATCAATCCATTAGAATACAAGTATATATTCTTATACGTATCAGTCGGAACATAGGTTATTCACCGACTTGTTATATGCCTGCAACGAATTTACATTACATACAGATGTAGATAAACAAAATTATTGAAATCGAGAAGTCGTACGGACAATGACTATGACCTTAAGTTAAACTTGCAATATGTTTATTTCTAGTATTATTCTTAGAATTATTGAACCGAAGGTTGAATACTTCATTTTGGTTATGACAAACGCACAAGCATGAATTGCACATGAAACAATGCATTATTCCAAATAGAACTAGACATAGTAAATAAAGATTCTTACCTGAGAAAACAATCAATTCAGAATGTAGATCAACTTTCTTTTAATGTATCAAGTTGAGGTATAAGGGAGCAAGTGATCTTTAGGTAGCTACATGCCATTTTATGTGATTATTTCTCAGAGTGGTTGTCATGGTGAAGTGGACACTTTGACCAATGAAAATCTGTCCAGGCTATTTGCTTACCTGTAACCCTTGCATATATTCAAATACTGACCAGTATATTTCGGCGGAACTAAATTGACTATGATTGATTAGGTCCGTAGAATTCTCAGAGATGTGACAAAAACTGCTACCAGGGGGTTTGGCAGCTTCCTGTATTCAGACAGGAATAGTCAGTTGATTAATGTGTGGTTACCGTGAAGTTCTTAAAGAATATATATTTTTCTATTAATATCACTTTTTGGCTGACCGCTTGATATATAAGCCTGGTGAGAAACTCAGAGAATGGCCGTTCAGAGTTAACTATTTGTAAGGAGCACTGAGTTTTAATATTAATTACCGCTGCATATTTGCAAATAAAACCTTAAACATAGATAACTGCAAACTACAATTAACACAAATCAAATTCTAACGACTATATATATAGGTATATGTAAATGAAAATGCAATATTAAAGAATTGAAACAGGAAAAGAACATGCACACAATACACTAGTAATTATAGCTGGGTAACACTTCGAAAAACGCGATTTCCAGTTAGGTATACATCACTATGGAACAAAATAAAGCACATATTCACCGCTGTTGGTGACGATTCCCCGAATGTACCACTGTCAATCAATTCAATCCGATGCGATTTCAACAACGGAACAAGTAATAAACATAAATATAGACCAGAGAGAGCTTCACACCTTGTCTATAACGACATTACTCTGGGACATTTTTTTCAGGAAAGCTTAAGATATGTTTCTTTTCAACAAATAACATGAAAAAAAAAAAAATTGTGATTGAAGGCAATTATTATTTATATATTCTTTTGTCTAGATTTGATTACTATTTTTATGATTCTTTTCATTTGGATACATTGATATAAATTCAGTGATTCATTTTTAAAAAAAAATGACAGGCTTAATGTACGACTCGTGTTAATGACAGTTTTAATATTATTAAAAGTTTAGTTTTATGACAGAATAACAAACACTAGATTGGACACTTTCTTTCTGAAACAATGAAGTGGCCAAACTATCATGTAGCACCTTAACTTTTTCTTCGAACTTCGCTTTCAGATATTCATAGATTTTGATAAGAATACATGCAAAGATTCATATTAAAATAAATGGCAATATGGGATTATAATAGTTTTTCTTAAAATTTATTTTCTAAATAAGAAATTGTATAAAAATACATTAATTTCCACACTGCCACGTGAAACAGATATACATTTCACAGTATCCTATATATTTGTTATTTATAGGTATGTGGTTTTATATAAAAAAAATATCCAGAAGGCTGAGAAGTGGTATAAATACTAAGCGTAATGTCAAATCAAACAAATATTTGCAATATAAAAGATGATTTGTTTGCGTCAGCATGATAGGACACTTAGGCTTTGTCATTCTTCAAATAAAACTCAAGCCCCTAGCAAAGATGCTATATATATTAAAATAGATTCCGATTAGTTTTGACATCCATGAAAGAAAAAGAAAAAAAAAGAAAAGAAAAAAAATACCTACCTACTTACCCTATTTTTTTCAAGTGAGTAACCAGAAACACAGGTGTTTTTTTTCTGGCCTAATATTGACACCTACATTACTTACATTATTGTTTGACACCTACATTACGTCAATGTTTTATCTCTGGAACTTGGTAGCACTAATTCATATACTCCAGTTGAATCTACTGAGGGTGATGTTGTTTCCACTCGGTGCACTACTTTCAAGACAAAAGCAAAACAAACTGCCAGCTATAAACTAGATCCTAAATTACATAAAAAGCCTTATAAATCCCACTTCATTTTGAATTCTAGTGCTTTCACCACTACAAACATCTCCAAATGTTTAACTTCTTGTCTTACTGCCATTAAAGATCATGTTAAACAATATTGTGCTGAAGCTTATGAAATCTCTGGGATTAATTTATTTTGGTCAATTAAAAATTCAGAAACTTTCTTGATAAAATGTGCAACAAATGTCAAGATACAACCTTACCACATCACCTTATCTACACTATATGCAACCTTACCAAATCACCTTATCAAAGACAAGCTTATTGCTCTCATTCAAAAAACTTTCGCTATAGAAAAAACTACATTTTTGACCTGTAACAATATTAAAGCATTTTTTACTAACGGCAGTTTAGACAATTATACTATGTGGACTATGAAGTTTGTGAAGCACTCATCTTCCTATTAGATAATATTTTCGTCAGGTATGATACCAACATTTATAGACAAATTGTTGGTATCCCTATGGGTACGAACTGGGCACCACTTGGTGCAGATTTTTTTTTATATTGCTATGAAAGCGATTTCATGTTGAGTCTTTCACCAGATACCCAGGCAGATGTTATTGAAGACTTTAATGACACCTCTCCGTATCTGGATGACATATTGAACATTGACAACCCTTTCTTTCCAATTATGGTTAATAATATTTATCCTAAAGAACTTCAGCTTAACAAGGCTAATATTTCTGATAATAACGCTTCTTTTCTTGATTTAGATCTCTCTATTGAAAATGGTGAAATTATTAGCAAAATCTATGACAAGAGAGATGATTTTAATTTTGACATTGTTAATTATCCCCACTTAGATGGGGATGTTCCCCGAGCAACTTCTTATGGGGTCTCTGTGTCTCAACTTATTCGTTTTTCAAGAGCTTGTACTCAAACGTCGGTGGTTCTACCCAGGTGCCCGCCCGTGCACGAAAATTGCCCGGAGGCGCACCTGGGGTCTTCCTCCACCAATGGAAGCTGGAAAGTCGCCATATGACCTTAGCTGTTGGTGCGACTATAAAATCCAATTCAATCAATCAATCAATCAAGTTGAGAACTTTAATATTCGTAATATTTGTATAACTAAAAAGCTACTCCATCAGGGTTACCGTTACCATAAACTTCATAAAACCTTTGCAAAATTTTATTATCGTAATCCCGATCTTTTTTCCAATTATAAAAGCAATTTAAGGACTCTTCTGCGACAAGGACTATCACAACCTGACTTCTATGGTGATGTGATTTACAAACTTCGTAAGATTCTTGGTCATGATCACTTTCATACTTTCTTTGTTAAACTTGTTAAAAGGTTTATCAAAAGAGGTTATGATCCTATCATTTTGCAACGTACTGCATGCTTGGTGGTGGACCCTTTTTCTGTTGGCCACTACGCTTTCCTCTTTAATTGTACCATGACTGGACAGGCTGTGGACACTATGATGACGCCTACCTAAAGCCCATTAGGTGGTGGCATTTGATGTTTGTCCGCGGTCTTGTCTTGTCGTGCCCTCAATGGTTTATTCTCTCTTTGCTCTGGCTTCTGCCAAGTCATTGAGTACCTTCATTGTGGTTTTCTAGGCTATTGTTTTTTTAGCTCTACTGGCCAAGGGCCAGCAGAGCTTATGGGATGGTGTGTTGTCCGTCGTCCGTCCGTCCGTCGTCCGTTAACTTTTCTTGTGTACACTCTAGAGGCCACATTTCTGATGCAATCATCATGAAACTTTGTCAGAATGTTTGTCTCAATGAAATCTCGGTCAAGTTCAAAAATGGGTCATGTGGGGTCAAAAACTAGGTCACTAGGTCAAATACTTGAAAAAACTTGTGTACACTCTAGAGGTCATATTTGTTACCCAATCTTGATGAAACTTTGTCAAATTGTTTATCTTAATTATATCTTGATCAAGTTCGGAAATGGGTCACATGAAGTTAAAAACTAGGTCACTAGGTCAAATATTGGAAAAACCTTGTGTACACTCTAGAGGCCATATTTTTGACCCGAGCTTGATGCAACTTTGTCAGAATGTTTGTCTTAATTATATCTTGGTCAAGTTTGAAAATGGGTCACATGGGGTTAAAAACTATGTCACTAGGTCAAATACTTGAAAAACCTTGTGTACACTCTAGAAGCCGTATTTTTGACCCAATCTTGATGAAACTTTGTCAAAATGTTTGTCTTAATTATATCTTGGTCAAGTTAAAAAATGGGTCACATGGTATTATAAACTAGGTCACTAGGTCAAACTTTGGAAAAACCGTGTGTACACTCTAGAGGCCTTATTTTTTAACCCGATCTTGATGCAATTTTGTCAGAATATTTGTCTCAATTATAGCTTGCTAAAGTTTGAAAATGGGTCGCACAGGGTCAAACACAAGGTCACTAGGTCAAATACTTGAAAAACCTTGTGTACACTCTAGAGGCCATATTTCTGACCCGATCTTGATGAAACTTTGTCGAAATGTTGTCTTAATTATATTTTGGTCAAGTTCGAAAATGGGTCCCATGGGGTCAAAAACTAGGTCACTAGGTCAAATACTTGAAAACCTTGTGTACACTCTAGACGCCTTTTTTTTTTTCATTCGATCTTTACCAAACTTTACCAGATTGTTAATGTCAATAACAGCTCGATACATTTTTATTTTTTTTAATTTTTTTTTATTATCTCTACTGGCCAAGTTCGAAAACCAGCCAGATCGGACCAGTAACGGTGGAGTTATGGCTCTTGATTTAGTCACTCGCTTCATTGATGTTATAAGAGCCATATTAGCCAGTAGAGCGTCCACAGGCCCTATTGGGCCTCTTGTTTTGTATTATATTTACACGAGCATATTTGTATTTTACTTATATTGCCTATTGATGCCTCCTTGTTGGTGAGAGATTAGATCATGGCGGGGATTTCCTTATTTACACTGTCCTGTTTTAATGGGATGACAGTAGGGTAAGTGTGAGGTTTGGTGCACCCTAGAACTGGTTTAAACCCCCAGTGGCCTAACTTTGCCACTGACCGTTCCAAGGAGGTTACTAAGCCCTATTGTTAACCCTTTTGTGTTTTGCCTTCTTGTTTGTCTGTTTGGTGTTTGTTTCTGTGTTTTGTGGTTGACTGTCCTCCTTGAATGCTACTTTCCCTGTCCGATCTTTTTATATTTCTTTAAACTGTATTACAAAGGTGATTAATTTTGGCAATCAATATTGTCTACTTATATGCATAATGGAACTTTATCATTGTGTGAAGTTTCATTATAGTCCATGAGTGGTTTTTGAGTTATGCTCCGGACAAGAATTATAAGGATAAAATTACAAAGGCCAATAACTCTAATCTGAAAGAAGAACGAGTTATGGTTCTTGTACTCTTCGCTTCCACCTACTGCCTTTTATGATTCAGTGAAGTTGCATTTCAGTCCCATAAGTGGTTTTTAGCTCTACTGGCCAAGGGCCAGCAGAGCTTATGGGATGGTGTGTTGTCCGTCTTCCGTCGTCCGTCGTCCGTCGTCCGTCCGTCCGTTAACTTTTCTTCAAACGACTTCTCCTCAGAAACCGCTTGGCTAATTTTGACCAAACTTCACATGGATGATCCTTAGATGAATGCTTTTTAGATTTGTTAAAATTAGGTCAGCGCCACATCCAAGATGGCTGCCATTACCAGATATGGTCGAAACCTTAAAAAATCTTCTTCTCCAGAACCGCTGGACAGATTTCAACAGTTTTTCTTTTAAAATGATCGCCAACGCCTAGACTATCAAGATTGTTCAAATAAAGTCCCCCTGGTCAAAAATGGCCGTGCCCCGGGGGTCCAAAGTTTGTATATTGAGGTTTTGCATGTTTTTCATATAGACATATAGGAAAAAACTTAAAAAAATCTTCTTCTCTGAAACCACAAGGCACAGAGCTCTCATGTATTACATGTAGCATCAGCCTATGGTCCTCTACTAAGTTTGTTCAAATGGTGACCCTGAGGTCAAATTTGTCCCCGCCCCGGGGGTCACAGTTTTACATAGACTTATATAGGATTTTTTTAAAAAAAAATCTTCTTCTCTGAAACTACATACATGTGATATCTCCCGCCGGGAGCTAATTTCTCCCGGAATTTCATGGGATCTCCCGGCCTCCCGCCGGGAGCTCCATTTCTCCCGGAATTTTCCGCCGAGTTACAAAATTTCGCTATTTGCGAATCCTTTTGGGTAATTGCTATGATTTATTGGATCAAGACCGAGTTTTCCGAATGATCTAGAATAAACACTTGCCGTTATCTATATCTGTGAAAACATTGCCCCTGGGCGGGTAATTAAAAGGATTAGCATGTCGGGTAATTGGTTTATTGTGTGAAAATAATGATTGGATTGTTTGTTTATGACACGTGGCTGCGATACCTGTAATGTCCATGGGAGGTTGATTATGATAGGATTAAGGAATATACCGACGGTAAGTGGGGTGGTAATTAGCGAATTCGGCATCGATTGATATTTGGTGTATTAATTGGATTAATATTATAATTGAGGACAATTAAAGGTTGACGATTTCAACTAATCTGTAATGTCCATGGGAGATTGATTATGATAGAAATACACCGACTGTAAGTGGGTAGGTAATTAACAAAGGTGATGCTGGCAGCAGCCAAGTCTTGTTGTAATTAGTGGTTAAAAAGTGGACAGAGTCTCAAGATATATACCCTAGCAGATTTAAATGATGTTATTTTATGGTATGTTCATGAAAGCAGATTAAAGATCATCATTAACTAAAAGGTGATGCTGGCAGCAGCCATGTCTTGTTGTAATTAGTGGTTAAAAAGTGGACAGAGTCTATATAAAGTGTTTAATTACATGCTATTCTTGATTATATGCTATGCTAACATGAAATAAACAGTATTCAACTATTGTATGTATAAAATATCATGTTTTTATGCTGATTTACCCCCTTTATTAAGGTTCATATCCGAAAAAAAATATACCGGTACGCGTTAAAAATTTGAGAATAAAAACCTCCCTGAATTTTGTCAAATCTCCCTGAAAAAAAAGTCAAATCTCCCTGGTAACCCTCCTGAAAATATCACATGTATGAAACTACAACAGCCAGAGGTTTGATATTTTGCATTTACTATAAGCTTATGGTCCTTTACCAAGTTTGTTCAAATGGTGACCCTCGGGTCACATTTGGCCCCGCCTCAAGGGTCACATGTTTTACATAGACATGTATAGGGAAAAACTTAAAAAATCTTCTTCTCTGAAACTGCAAGAGCCAGAGGTTTAATATTTTGCATTTGCTATAAGCTTGTGGTCCTCTAACAAGTTTGTTCAAATGGTGACCCAGGGGTCACATTTGGCCCCACCCCGGGGGTCACAGTTTTACATAGGCTTGTATAGGGAAAACTGAAAAAAATCTTCTTCTCTGGAACCACATGGCACAGAGCTCTCATTTATTACATGTAGCATCAGCTTAAGGTCCTCTACTAAGTTTGTTCAAATGATGACCCTAGGGTCAAATTTGTCCCTGCCCTGAGGGTCACAGTTTTTCATAGACTTATATAGGATTTTTTTTTAAAAAATCTTCTTCTCGGAAACTACAAGAGCCAGAGGTTTGATATTTTACATTTATTATAAGCTTATGGTCCTTTACCAAGTTTGTTCAAATGGTGACCCTGGGGTCACATTTGGCCCCGCCCCAAGGGTCACATGTTTTACATAGACATGTATAGGGAAAAACTGAAAAAATCTTCATCTCTGAAACTGCAAGAGCCAGAGGTTTAATATTTTGCTGTTGCTATAAGCTTATGGTCATTTACCAATTTTGTTCAAATTTTGACCTTGGGTCACATTTGACCCCGCCCCAAGGGTCACATGTTTTACATAGACATGTATAGGAAAAACTTAAAAAATCTTCAAATGGTGACCCTGGGGTCACATCTGGCCCCGGCCCGGGCGTCACAGTTTTACATAAATGCATGTATAGGAAAAAACTGAAAAAAATCTTCTTCTCTGGAACTGCAGGAGCCAGAGGTTTAATATTTTGCACTTGCTATAAGCTTATGGTCCTTTACCAACTTTGTTCAAATTGTGACCCTTGGGTCACATTTGACCCCGCCCCAAGGGTCACATGTTTTACATTATTTTTTTTTATTGATTGATTTGAATTAAAAAAAAATTAAAATTTTTTTTTTTTTTTTTTTAATTACTTGACACTTACTTTAAAATTTCTTGTCGGCGCTACTCATCCTAAATGCCTTGTTGAATTTCGACGAAACTTCTAGTTGTGCATTTCACGCTTTTGTTCCAGTTTGCTGATTTTTGGCGGGAGTTATGGCCCTTTGACATTTTTATTTTAAATTTCTTGTAGGCGCTACTCCTCTTAAATGGCTTGTTGGGTTTCTACAAAATTTGGCAGGAAGCCTCAGTATGATGTCTAGTTGTGCAAAGCGTGGTATATCAATGAAATCTTGGACAGTTTTGAAAACCAGCTAGATCTTGTTAGTAATAACAGAGTTATGGCCCTTGATTTGTTGAAAAATGCTATATTGTATTTTCCTTTGTTAAATCTATAGGAGAAGAGAGCTATATCTATCTAAATCTATAAGAGCTGTTTTAGCCAGTAGAGCGTCCACAGGCCCTCTTGGGCCTCTTGTTGAGTTATACTCTGGAAAAGTTAGAGTTCTTGCACACTGCATTTCCTCTCATTGCCCTCTATCATTATGTGAAGTTTCATTGCAGTCCCAGTAAGTAGTTTTGAAGTTATGCTTTGGACAAAAATTCTGAGTATAAAATGACTAAAGGCAATAACTTTAATTTGAATGAAGACAGAGTTACAGTTCTTGCTACCTACAAAACCATTTTTTTCTCATTCATAACTGCATTTATTGTCCGTAAACCATTTTTCTATTTTGAGTAACCTTGACCCCAGTGACCCCAAATGCAATCCCAAGCTTTCTTTTCATAAAAGCTACCTACCCATAAAGTTTCATTTCAATAACTCATTCCTAACTGAAGTTATTGAGCGGAAACCATTTTTTATTTTTTAGTAAAAGTGACCTTGACCTTGATGCCAGTGACCCCAAATGCAATCATAAGCTTCCTTTTTATATAAGCTACCTACCCATAAAGTTTGATTCCAATATTTCAATCCTAATTGAAGTTATCGAGTGGAAACATTTTTCTATTTTTAGTAAAGTGTCCTTGACTCTAGTGACCCCAAATGCAATCCCCAAGCTTCCTTTTCATATAAGCTAGCTACCCATAATGTTTTATTCCAATATCTCATACCTAAATGAAGTTATCGAGCAGAAAACATTTATAATTTTAATAGCAGTGATCTTGACCCCAGTGACCCCAAATGCAATCCCAAGCTTCCTTTTCATATAAGCTACCTACCCATAAAGTTTCATTCCAATATCTCATTCCTAACTGAAGTTATTGAGCGGAAACTTTTTCTATTTTAAGGAGCAGTATTTTAGCTTGACCCCAGTGACACCCAAATGCAATCTCAAGCTTCCTTTTCATATATGCTACCTACCCATAATGTTTCATTCCAATATCTCAATCCTAACTGAAGTTATCGAGCGGAAACCATTTTTACAATTTTAGTAGCAATGACCTTGACCACAGTGACACTAAATGCAATCCCAAGTTTCCTTTTCATGTAAGCTACCTACCCATAAAGTTTCATTCCAATTTCTCATTCCTGACTGAAGTTATTGAGCAGAAACCGTTTTTCTAATTTTAGGAGCAGTGAACTTTACTTTGACCCCAGTGACCCCAAATACAATCTCAAGCTTCCTTTTCATATATGCTTCCTACCCATAATGTTTCATTCCGATATCTCATTCCTGACTAAAGTTACTGTGCGGAAACCATTTTTACTATTTTTAGTAACAGTGACCTTGACCCCAAATGCAATCCCAAGCTTCCTTTTCATATAAGCTACCTACCCATAAAGTTTCATTCCAAAATCTCATTCTTAACTGAAGTTATTGAATGGAAACCGTTTTTCTATTTTTAGTAACAGTGACCTTGACCTTGACCCCAGTCACTCCAAATGCAATCCCAAGCTTCCTTTTCATATAAGCTATAAGTTTTATTTCAATATCTCATTCTTAACTGAAGTTATTGAGCGGAAACGAAGTGTGACAGACTGACAGACCTATAGTCTAATATAGGACTAATAAATATTCGGAGCCGATTATCTCTGAACCAATGCAGTTTCGAAATGTTTGTGTCAGACATGAATAATAGGTGATTTTTAATATATAATGTCCGCGAAATTTTAAGGGAGCATTAAAAAGCGGATATAAAAGTCAAACAGGAAATGCAGCATTCAAGGGCCACAGTCAACCACCAATAATGCACAGAAACAAATAACAACTAGAGGCAAGATATGGCATCACAAACATAAAATTGTTGACAATAGGGCTACTGCCGTGGAACGGTCAGTGGCAAAAAAAGGCTGCTGGGGGTTTAAACCAGGTTATAGGGTGTACCAAACCTCACTTTTACCCTATTGTCATCCCAATAAAACGGCACAGTGTAAATAAAGATATCCCCCCAGGTTATATTCTCTAACAAACAAGGCAGCATTAATAAGCAATATAAGTAAAACACATAAATGATCATGTACAAGGCAATTGGTACCAGGGGTGATCGAAATATAATGAGACTGATCTTATAACTCAAAAAGTATTTGAAATATCAAAATTAAACTTAAGACAAAATGAAGCACACTCTTTATTTTGCAAACAATACAAATATCAATTTATGTGTGTTTAAAATGACAGTTATGATGGTTCATATGAGATACCTGACAAGGGAACGGGGCAGTCTCTCAATGACGTACGACGTCAAGTTCATGAGTTTGATTTTGTTTAATCCTAACGTTTCTCGAAGTACTCTCCCATACATGAGATACACCTGTTGTGTCGCTGAATCCACTGGTCAATATGTCTTATTCAAATGCGTTGTTAAAACCTTATGAACAGTTCCATAACTAAATCTGATCGCATATGTCTCTGACCGCTACACGTCGATCACCATATACAACTTCTTTAATCGTTTCAATTAACGTTGCGTCGATTATCGTCTTTCTTCCGCACCCCCTGTCATTTTCTAAAGTGGTTCGTCCTTCCTTAAAATGTTGATGCCATCTAAAAACAAGTGCACGGGAAACTTTGGGTTTTGTAGCCGCTCTCTGAATCATCTCATGGGTTTGTGTAGGTGTTTTGCCTAACTGATAACACACATTTATAATTGCGCAATTTACCTTTGAATCAGTTATTTTAACAGATCTTCTGCTAAGTAACGGTTGCTTGTTTTGCCGATTTTAACATAACGGAAACAAATATGACGTTGAAATTTGGCCTAACGGCACAAATGACGTCATTCAAGAAGCAGACCAAGTCACGCTAAAATCGGTTCATTATTTCAGATATTATAATGATGTATTCGTAAAAATCAAAGTTTTAAAATTGTACCTACATTTTACTGCCCTGGTCTAGCCTAAGGGGATAAACATAACAACACCAAAAGCATATTTTTCAAATT
The DNA here is from genome assembly GCA_037043455.1 of Cyrtodaria siliqua. Lineage (NCBI taxonomy): Eukaryota > Metazoa > Mollusca > Bivalvia > Adapedonta > Hiatellidae > Cyrtodaria > Cyrtodaria siliqua. Next base: position 37,635 of record JAWPHD010004043.1, read on the forward strand.
AAATATAATTTATTTTTATGTAAAGGTACAAAAGTGTACTTCATGATGATATTAAGACATTTTATAAAGAGATACTTTTTTTACAGCAACAGTCATTATTTCTCGATCACCCCTCGTATATATAATATAAAAAAAAGCCTAGAAAACCACAAAGCAAGTACTCAATGACTTGGCAGAAGCCAGAGCAAGAAGAGAATAAACCGTTATAGTCCGGCAGATATCCAACATGACTCGGATTTGAGAACATACAATTGTTCTCGGCTGATTCTGTATCTTCAGACCATATACTTGCATAATCTTAATGATGTCTCCCTGTCACCATTGATCTTCTTTCTTTTTTTTTAATTTTTCACATTTTTAGCTCTACTGATCAGAGATCAGCAGAGCTTATGCCGTGGTGCGGCGTCCGTCGTCCGTCCGTCTGTCCGTCCGTCTGTCCGTCTGTCCGTTAACTTTTATTTGTAGCGACTACTCCTCTGAAACTACTGGATGGATATTCATAAAACTTTACAGAAATGTTGCCCATGAAGTCTAGTTGATCCTAGCAAAAATTCATGTTGATGTGAAATCCAAGATGGCCGCCAAAGCTAAAAATAGATTTTTTAAATTCAAGTTTGTAGCGACTACTTCTTGAAAACTATAAGTGATATTGATATGGGACTTTTTCTAAAATGATCAGCATGACATGATGTTGATCCTTGTCGAAATTTATTTCGATGCGACTTTAAACATGGCCGCTAGCAGCCATCTTTGTTTACATAGATTTATATAGTAAAAACTTGTAGCGACTACTCCTCTGAAACTACTGGATGGATATTCATGAAACTTTACAGAAATGTTGCCCATGAAGTCTAGTTGATCCTAGCAAAAATTCATGTTGATGCACAATCCAAGATGGCCGCCAAAGCTAAAAATAGATTTTTAAAATACAAGTTTGTAGCGACTACTCCTTGAAAACTATAAGTGATATTGATATGGGACTTTTTCTAAAATGATCAGCATGACATGATATTGGTCCTTGTCAAAAATCGTTTTGATTCGACGTTAAACATGGCTGCCAGTGGCCATCTTTGTTTACATAGAGTTATATAGTAAAAACTTGTAGCGACTACTCCTCTGAAACTACTTGACGGATGTCCATGAAACTTCACAGGAATGTTGCTCTTGATGTCTAGTTGATCCTTGAAAAATTTCAGGCTGGCCGGAAATTCAAGATGGCCGCCACGGCTAAAAATAGATTTAAAATAAATAAATTTGTAGCGACTACTTCTTGAAAACTGTAAGTGATATTGATATGGGACGTTTTCTAAAATGATCAGCATGACATGATGTTGATCCTTGTCGAAATTTATTTCGATGCGACTTTAAACATGGCCGCTAGCGGCCATCTTTGTTTACATAGATTTATATAGTAAAAACTTGTAGCGACTACCCCTCTGAAACTACTGGATGGATATTCATGAAACTTTACAGAAATGTTGCCCATGAAGTCTAGTTGATCCTAGCAAATATTCATGTTGATGCAAAATCCAAGATGGCCGCCAAAGCTAAAAATAGATTTTTAAAATACAAGTTTGTAGCGACTACTCCTTGAAAACTATAAGTGATATTGATATGGGACTTTTTCTAAAATGATCAGCATGACATGATGTTGGTCCTTGTCAAAAATCGTTTTGATTCGACGTTAAACATGGCTGCCAGTGGCCATCTTTGTTTACATAGAGTTATATAGTAAACACTTGTAGCGACTACTCCTCTGAAACTACTTGGCGGATTTTCATGAAACTTTACAGGAATGTTGCTCTTGATGTCCAATTGATCGTAGAAAAATTTCAGGTCGGCCAAAAATTTAAGATGGCCGCCACAGCTAAAAATAGATTTTTAAAAAATAAGTTTGTAGCGACTACTTCTTGAAAACTGTAAGTGATATTGATATGGGACTTTTTCTAAAATGATCAGCATGACATTATGTTGATCCTAGTCAAACATTATTTTGATTCGACGTTAAACATGGCTGCCAGTGGCCATCTTTGTTTACATAAGAGTTTGTATAGTAAAAATGTGTAGTGACTACTCCTCTGAAACCACTAGACGGATTTTCATGAAACTTCACAGGAATGTTGCTCTTGATGTCTAGTTGATCCTAGCACAATTTCAGGTCGGCTGGAAATTCAAGATGGCCACCACAGCTAAACATAGATTTTTAAAAACAAGTTTGTAGCGACTACTTTTTTGAACACTGTAAGTGATTTTGATATGGGACTTTTTCTGAAATGATCAGCATGACAAGATGTTGATCCTTGTCAAAAATTATTTTGATTCGACATTAAACATGGCTGCCAGTGGCCATCTTTGTTTACCTAGAGTTATATAGTAAAAACTTCAACTTGTAGCGACTACTCCTCTGAAACTACTTGACAGTTTTTATGAAACTTCACTTCACCTAGCTATCAAAATCTATCAGTAGAGCTTCAAGGTCATTGACCTCTTGTTATATATACAATGTATATATATATTTATCACTAGCGGATCCAGGGGGGGGCGCACCCGGCGCGCACCTGGCGCGCGCCCCCCCTAAAAATTCCGAATCATACATGTATGTCCATGTTACTGTAGATATAATATCAAACAATTTCGATGCACGCCCTCAGTATTAAAAAAATTCTCGCTCGCTTCGCTCGCACTACGCATAATGACTAATGAGTGGTTTAATTAACACATTGTTAAATCCTTTTATTTGAAAACGAACTTTTTTTATTCATACATGTCCATGTTACTGTAGATAAAATATCAAACAATTTCGATGCACGCCCTCAGTATTTATTTATTTTCGCTCGCTTCGCTCGCTTGACGCATAATGGCTAATGAGTGGTTTAATTAACAAATTGTTAAAACCTTTTATTTTAAAACGGACTTTTTTATTCATACATGTATGTTCATGTTACTGTAGATAAAATATCAAACAATTTCGATGCACGCCCTCAGTATAAAAAAACGTCTCGCTCGCTCTACGCATAATGACTAATGAGTAGTTTAATTAACACATTGTTAAATCCTTTTATTTGAAAACGGACTTTTTTTATTCATACATGTATGTCCATGTTACTGTAGATAAAATATCAAACAATTTCGATGCACGCCCTCAGTATTTATTTATTTTCGCTCGCTTCGCTCGCTTGCCGCATAATGCGTATGAGTGGTTTAATTAACAAATTGTTAAAACCTTTTATTTTAAAACGGACTTTTTTATTCATACATGTATGTTCATGTTACTGTAGATAAAATATCAAACAATTTCGATGCACGCCCTCAGTATAAAAAAAATTCTCGCTCGCTCTACGCATAATGACTAATGAGTGGTTTAATTAACACATTGTTAAATCCTTTTATTTGAAAACGGACTTTTTTTTATTCATACATGTATGTCCATGTTACTGTAGATAAAATATCAAACAATTTCGATGCACGCCCTCAGTATAACAATTTTTTTTTCGCTCGCTTCGCTCGCTCAACGCATAATGGCTAATGAGTCGTTTAATTAACACATTGATAATTCCTTTTATTTGAAAACGGACTTTTTTACCCTATCAATGCACTACCGCAACCGTTTTAGGAGGCTAGAAACGGACCCGAAAATTTACCAAAATCTTACGCCCCCCCTAACCTGAAATCCTGGATCCGCCCCTGTTTATTAACACCATTAAAAGTGCAATTTTTTTATTTTTTGTTTATTTCCAAGATCGATTGTAGTGTTATGTATATATTAGAAATTATCCACATCAAATTCATGTATTGAAAGAAGTAAAATCGGAATTATGCAATCGATCTTTGAGACATTTTAATTAAAAATAAACACAAAATAAAAAAAAATTGCACTTTTAATGGCATTAAATATATTTTTATTTAACATCCGCCGTCCTGTCGTCATGGAATGGTGAAAATAATTCCCCAATTAAGCTTTTCATTCAGTTATACATAGCATTATGATTATATTGATTTTGCTGTGCCACCATATTTTCAATCAGGATATGACCTAGCGAGATCCGTTGAAATCAGTCCGATCATATCCCGACTGAAATTATGGTGGCCCATCAAAGTCATCATATAATGCAATATATATCTGGCTGAAAAGTCCTAATAAAGGTTTGTGGGATGAATATTTCCAACAAACCTGCAGGGTACACACTATACTAGCATCATATAGAATAACAGTACCTAGCGAGATCAGTTGAAATAGGTCCGATCATATCCAGATTGAAAGTATGGTGGCCTCATCGAAGTCATCACTATATATGTATTGAATTGAATGTTGTTTAACGGCTCATCAACACAGTATAGGTTATTTAGAGCCGCCCCAGTGAGTGGGGAAGAATACATAGGAATCTGGGAACCTGCCCTACTCTTATTATCGAATAGACTCCTATGGTTCTTTAACGTGCTACTATATATGTATAACTGGCTGACAAACTTATTTGGGGTATGTGGAATGGGTATTTCAAAACAAATTTCAAACAAATCTACACACTATACTAGCGTCATACAGAATTCTGATACCTAATGAGATCCGTTGAAATCGGTCTGATCATATCCCGATTGAAAGTATGGTGGCCCATTAAAGTCATCATGTAATGCAATATATATCTGGCTGAAAAGCCAAATTGGGGTATGTGCGATGTGTATCTGCAACAAACCTGTGGGGTACACAATATACTAGCATCATATAGAATACCAATACCCAGCGAGATCCATTGAAATCTGTACGATCATATCCCGATTGACAGTGTGGTGGCCCAGCAAAGTCATCAGATAATGCTATGTATAACGGGCTGACAAGCCTATTTGGGGTATGTGGAATGGGTATTTGCAACAAACCTGCAGCATACACACTATACTAAGCGTCATATAAAATACCAAAACCTAACGAGATCCGTTGAAATCGGATCGATCATATCCCTATTAAAAGTATGGTGGCCCAGCAAAGTCATCAGATAATGCTATGTATAATGGGCTGACAAGAAATATAAAAAGATCGGACAGGGAAAGTAGCATTCAAGGAGGACAGTCAACCACAAAACACAGAAACAAACACGCAAACAGACAAACAAGAAGGCAAAAGTAATAATAAATACAAACAACATCACAAACACAAAAGGGTTGACAATAGGGCTACCGCCTTGGAACGGTCAGTGGCAAAGTAGGCCACTGGGGGTTTAAACCGGTTCTAGGGTGCACCAAACCTCAAACTTACCCTTCTGTCATCCCATTAAAACAGGACAGTGTAAATAAAGTAATCCCCGCCATGATCTAATCTCTAACCAACAAGGCAGCATCAATAGGCAATATAAGTAAAACACAAATATGCTTGTGTAAATATAATATAAAAAAACAATAGCCTAGAAAGCCACAATGAAGGTACTCAATGACTTGGCAGAAGCCAGAGTAACAAGAGAATAAACCATTAAGGTAAGGGTGCACCAAACCTCACACTTACCCTACTGTCATCCCATTAAAACAGGACAGTGTAAATAAAGAAATACCCGCCATGATCTAATCTCTAACCAACAAGGCAGCATCAACAGGCAATTTAAGAAAACACAAATATGCTCCTGTAAATATAATATAAAAAAACAATAGCCTAGAAAGCCACAATGAAGGTACTCATTGACTTGGCAGAAGCCAGAGCAACAATAGATATACCATTAAGGGCACGACAAGAAAGATCATAGACAAACATCAAACGCCACCGTCCCAATGGGCTTTAGGTGGGCGTCATCATAGGGTCCACAGCCTGTCCGGTCATCATACAATTAAAGTGGAAAGCATAGTGGTGAACTGTAAAAGGGTCCACCACCAAGCATGCAGTACGTTGCAAAATGATAGCAAATGTCCATGCGAGAGTGAAGCTCCATGTGTTTCTATGAGATGCAGATGTAATCAAGCCAGGCTTTCCTTCACCATATTTTGTGCATGCCAAGGTGGCATTAACTGGTTGAATGAGCAGATGAAGACAATACCAGTGACATAAACTCAATACAAAATCGGAAGTTAAGATGTAGGACAAAGTGTGAAATTGACATGTGTTAAAAGTCTTGAGTTGTTCTATGACTTGAATCCAAAGCGTTAATTGTACATAACATAGTACTGTGTACTATAACATACATCCATCCTAAAATATTAATTTTCTGCTTTCCAATGTCATCAAACAACCAATTTTAGTATCCATATGCTTTGCGATGGAAATATCTGCGTTCGTCTGTTCGTCCGTCACGCTGTTTCCACTTTAATTGAAAGCACACAGTGGGGGTCAAACATATTACTTTTAATGAAATTTTAAATACAGGATAGTTTATTTTAAATATTTTGAAATAAGACTTTGCATATGTCTTATTAGGTAATGAAAGATGCACAAAATATCGCGATTATATTCAAATAGGATAATGTTGCATTTTAAATGAAAGGTAATGGGAGTATATGAATATGCGTGATTTGATTTGCTCTAGTTATGTCTGTTAAACTCTTATGTTAATATATGTATCAAAATAGATCATTTGGTAGATATACTTTCATCATTTATATTGCAGTTTTGGAATAACTGCTGAAGAAATACCATTGAATTATGAGTATTAATACAGATTTATGTGAATTCAGGAATAAAACATGATATAATCATATTATTTTTTTACCTGATTTTTACTTATTTAGGCCCTTTATGAGTCAAAAATCCTGATTTCACCATTAATGGCAGCCATCTTGGACGCCAACTTGAATTTTTCAAAATGCTCAATGATGACAGAGTGACACCATTCAGATCCATATAATACATGGTCTGTAGATGCAAAAAAAGCAAACAACAATTGTATGGACGCAAAATGCAGGTTATGCCAAAAAGGCCATTTATCTGCCAGGCTATAAGGGTACTACAAGACAAGCTTAAAGACAAACATCAAACGCTACCTTCCTATGAGGATTTAGGTAGACGTCATCATAGGGTCCACAATCTGTCCGATCATCGCACAATCAATTGGCAAACTGTAAATGGGTCAACCACAGGATATGGTCATAACCTCTTTTGATAAACTTTTTAACAAGTTTTAAAAAAAGATTGTATGAAAGTGATTATGACCAAGGATCTTACGAAGTTTGTAAATCACATCACCATAGAAGTCAGGTTGTGATAGTCTATGTTGCAGAAGAGTTCTTAAATTACATCAGGGTTACGATAATACAATTTTGCAAAGGTTTTTCGAAGATCATGGTAACAGTAGCTCTGCTGAAGTAGTTTTTCAGTTACACAAATATTACGAATATTAAAGTCCTTAACAGGACTACAAGCTCTAGAAAAACAAATATTTTGAGAAACATAGACCCCATAAGAAGTAGCTCCATCTAACATTGGGCCCGGGTCTGTCCACAGCCATAGGGAATAGCCCCAGGTTCATAACATCAAAACTGTTAAGATCCCACCCTATAACCATATACACTTAGTGGGCATGAACAGACAGATACAACCATCCAGTCAGCAGTGAATGTGGGATATTTCCCTACCACCAGGGACGTGATTCCTGGGTTATACTTGGAAACTGTTAAGATCCCCACCCTAGAACCATATATACACCATATATACACCAACTGGGCATGAACAAATATAACCAACCAGCATCGGCCATGTGGTCTATACCCACCCCTGGGGACAGAACCCCCGTGTCATAACTTGGAAACAGTTGAGATCCTCACTGTATAACCATATATCCACTTAGTGGGCCCATGAACAGAGGAATACTACCATCCAACCAGAATTCAGGAACATCTGTGTTATGGCCATCGATTTTCTTAATTACGCTATATTTTGCCGCGTTAACACGATTGGGTCTTCATTTTTCATCTGATCTTTACCCAACTTGGCCATATTGTTGATATCAATGGAAGCTCGAACAAGTTTGGAAAACAGCCAGATCGGACCAGTAACAAGGAGTTCACAGTTTTCACATATTGTATTGGAAAATCTTAAAAAACATCTTCTCTGAAACTACAAGAGTAACAGAGATTATTTAACTGCTGGGATTGATTATAGGCAAGTCCTTCACGAGTGGTAGACTTGTGGTTCTTTTCACGAACGAGCGCATGCGAGTGAGTGAAAAAACAAAGCACGTCTACCATCAAGTGAAGGATTACCCAATAATCAATCCGAGCAGTTAAATAATCTATTTATTACATTTGAAATTACGTTTTTGCAAACAAATATTCGCTTTATTGAACGTTATCGGCGGATGACGTCGACGTCGGCAACACTTCATTGACGTCACGACTCAATGTCGCAAAGTTAGTTATTATTGTGTTCTGAATTAGCAGCGTTAGTTATTATTGTGTTCTGAGTTAGTTATTAATATTTAGCGATTATGAATATTTTTGCACTGAGAAATCCCGATCTTTCAAACATGGAAATGTAATAAAGAGGTTTAATACACACACACAGCGGGTCAAAGTTTTTCAAAGAGTTACTTAAGAAAATCTTTAAAAAATCTTCACTGAAACTGCAAGAGCTAGAGGTCATATATTTTGCGTGCAGCATAACCTAATGGTCCTCAACCAAGATTATTAAAATGGTGACCTTGGGGTCAAATTTGGCCCCATCCCACGGGTCACATGTTTCGAAAATTGAAAATTTTCTCTGAAACCACAAGGCATATAGCTCTCATATATTGCATCTAGCCTAAGCTTATAGTCTTCTTTCAAAGTTTGTTCAAGGTCACGGTCATACTAAGTAAAACTAACCTTTTGGTTAACTCTTCAACCCTTTGAGATATGGCTTTCATATTTGGTATGTAGCTTATCTAGGTGAAGGTCTTTCAAATCAACACCCTTCCACCTCTCAGTTTGACCTTGGGCCAAGGTTAACTCTTCAAGCCTTTGAGGTATGACTCATATTTGGTTTGTAGGGGAAGGTCTTTCAAATGAACACCCTCCCACCTGTTAGTTTGAACTTGGGCCAAGGTGAAGGTCATATTTACCCATTTCTTTGGGAGTTTTTCAAGTCCCTATAGCTCTTTAATTTTTGTGTGGCCTTTTAGTAGAAAAATGCAATACATAGAGATCACTATGCCATCTGTCCAGTCAGTCAACAGTCAGTCCGTCACGAAAACTTAACGTTGGCTATAACTTTCTCATTTCTTGATATCTCTTCATCAAACTTTCAATATATACTCATCATGACATCATCAACATGACCATACTGAAATATAATGGAAAAGGTCGCACTGAATGTCATTATATGGATTAAATACTAAATTTTTTCATCATGAAAACTTAACGTTGGCTATAACTTACTCATTTCTTGATATCTCTTCATCAAACTTTCCATATATACTCATCATGACAACATCGACATGACCATACTAAAATATAAAGGTCAAGGTCACACTGAAGGTCATTATATGGGTTAAATACTCAATTTTTTCTTCACGAAAACTTAATGTTGGCTATAACTTTTTCATTGCTTGGTATTTATTCATCAAACTTTCAATATATACCCATCATGACAACATCGACATGACCATACTAAAATATAAAGGTCAAGGTCACACTGAAGGTCATTATATGGCCCGAGTAAGTTTTCGTGAAGAGAACAATGAGTATTTAACTCATTGTTCTCTTCATGAAAACTTACTCAGGCCAGTTTGTCAAGGTCATTTATCTGGGTCCAAAAAACCTTGTTATACTGACTGACAAACCGCTGACAGGCGACACGTGTTCCCCGGAACACCCATCTAGTTTAATTTTATTTCATTATTGTGTTTTTTGTTTTTTTACCAGACTGAATCTGCAGTAACTCTTCCCTATCATTACTCTCCACACTCACACACCATTCTCTACCCCTTTCCTTTGCCCATGTTTTCGACTTTCCCCCATAGCAGGCCAGCTCTTTTGTCTTCTGACAACTCTTGTTTTTATTCTTACAGAATACACAACGATACAAGTTTCCTAAACTCCAATAACTGGAATCCCGACCCCTATGGTGAGGGCTTTATATTTTGTGTCTGTAAAGCAAGCTTAGATACTGTGTATAACCGAACTAATGCAGTAGCAGTCTGCTCCAAAAAGGAGTCTCAACTTTGCGAGAAAAAAGACAATTTTCCAGCAGATAGTGTTGCTAAAGAATGTACTGTAAGAGCCAAACGATCAACATCATCTCATCAGAAAGAGCTTAAAAGACGACTGGATTTAACCAAAATCGCACAACACGAAAGGCGCAAGGTATGTACTTAACCATTTTTAGATCACCTGAGCCGAAGGCTCAAGGTATTAAGTGAGATCATGCTCGTCCGTCCATTGTCCGTCTGTCTGTCGATAGCCACAGCTTCAAACGATTTCTACTCAGAAACTGCTTTGTCAATTTTGACCAAACTTCACATGTATGATCCTTGGATGAATGCCTTTCAGATTTGTTAACATTAGGTCTGCGCGACATCCAATATATAATGGCCGCTGTTACCATGAAAGGTCGAAACTTTAAAAACTCTTCTTCTCAAGAACCACCGGACAGATTTCAACAGTTTCTTATGGAATGGCGAGTCGTCCGTTCGTTCGTCCGTCCGTCCGTCCGTTAACATTTGTCTTATTAACACGATCGAGCCTTCAATTTTCATCCGATCTTTTTCAAACTTTACCGGATTGTTGATATCGGACAAGTAACACCGGCGTCATGGCCCTTGATTTAGTTAAAATTACTATATTTTGCTTGGTTAATGCGATAGAGCCTTCATTTTTCATCCGATATTTACCAAACTCTACCAGATTGTGGATGTCAATGAAAGCTCAGACGAGCTTGAAAATCAATCAGATTGGACCATTCACACCGGAGTTATGGCCCTTCATTTTTTCTAAAATATGTCAACATGATAGGGCCTTCATTTTCAGCTCTGCAGCAGAGCTTATGAGATGGCGAGTTGTCCGTCCATCTCTGTCCATACGTCCGTCCGTCTGTCCGTTGTTAACTTTTGCCAAGTTAAGAAGACAGGGGCTTTATTTTTTCATCCAATCTTTACCAAACTTTTCCAGGTTGTTAATATAAATGAAAGGTCGGACAAGTTTGAAAACCAATCAGATCGGACCAGTAACACCGGAGTTGTGGCCCTTTTTCAATCTTTGGTAATTTGTACACTGGAAACTCCAGGGATCATGCGTCCGTCGTCTGTCGTCTGTTAACTTCTATCTCGTTAAGTCGATAGGGCCTTCATTTTTCATTCAATCTTTACCAAACCTTAACAGAATGTTAATATCAATGAAAGCTCGGACAAGTTCGAAAACCAGCCATATCGCACCAGTAACAGCGGAGTTATGGCCCTTGATTTAGTTAAAAATGTTATATTTTGTCTCATTAAGATGATAGGGCCTTCATTTTTAATCTGGTCTTTACCAAACTTTAGGAGATTGTTATTATCAATGCAAGCTTGTACAAGTTTGAAAAAAAGCCAGATCGAACCAGTAACAGCGGAGTTATGGCCCTTGATTTATTTAAAAATGCTATAATTTGTCTTGTTAAGATGATAGGACCTTCATTTTTCATCTGATCTTTACCAAACTTTACCACATTGTTAATATCAATAGAGAGCTTGAACATTTTTGAAAACTAGCTAGATCGGAGCAGTAACAGCGTAGTTATGGCCCTTCATTTTGTTAAAAATGCTATATTTTGCCTCGTTAAGATGATGGGACCTTCATTTTTCATTCGATCTTTATCCAACTTTAACAGATTGTTAATATTAATGAAAGCTCAGACAAGCTTGGAAAAACAGGCAGATCGGACCAGTAACAGCAGAGTTATGGCCCTTAATTTAGTTAAAAATGCTATATTTTGCCTCATTAAGACAATAGGGCCTTCATTTTTCATCTGATCTTTACGAAACTTTACCAGATTGATCAATGAAAGCTTGAAAAAGTTTGAACACTTGCCAGATTGTAACTATCAATGAAAGCTTAGACAAGTTTGTAAACCAGCCGGATCGGACCAGTAACAACGTAGTTGTGGCCCTTGATTTAGTTAACAATGCTATATTTTGCCTCGTTAAAAGCGATAGGACCTTCATTTCTCATCTGATCTTTACCAAATTGTTTATATCAATAAAAGCGACAAGTTTGAAAACAAGCCAGATTTGGTCATTTACACAGGAGTTATGGTCCTTGATTTTCTGAAATATGCGGTATTTTGGCCTCATTAAGACGGGCCTTCACTGGCCGGATTTCAGTGAAACTTTTCAGGGATGATCAGTACCAAGCCGAGTTGTACATATCATCACTGTTCTGGATGAATGATTTTGGCGGAGTTATGTCCTTTTAAGGTTTTAATACACCAAACTTTGTCCTGACTAGTTCTCCTGAACCCCTGGCCGGATTTAAAAGATTTAAAGAGTTCCTGTAACCTTTTTAGCTCTACTGGCCAAGGGCCAGCAGAGCTTATGGGATGGCGAGTTGTCCGTCCGTCCGTCGTCGTCGTCGTTAACTTTTGTCTCGTTAAGACGATAGGGCCTTCATTTTTCATCCGATCTTTACCAAACTTTAACAGGTTGTTAATAGTGGGGCAGATTGGTGAAAAAAGTGTGCATGTTTGACAACAGCACCAAACTTTGCACATAGCTAGACAATACCATACCGAAAAAATATGGCTATGGACCCACGCCAGATTTTTCAAAATGGCCGCCATTTTCAAAATGGTCGCCATATACGTAATAAATAATCAGTTGAACCTATATGTATCGTGTTTTAACAACATATACTACGACAATCGCAACAAATTCCGGAAATTGATAGACTAATGGTCTTGAAATACAATCTGGGTATATTTAAGTTCAAAATGGCTACCATTTTCAAAATGGCCGCCAAAACATGTTGAAAATAGTAAAAAGTGTAATTCGTTTAACAGTAAGAAAGTAATTAATATGTTGAATTTGTTCACTCAGTTTTCTTGGCATAGTATTTGTTTATTAATATTGCAATAAAGAGTAATTTAGGGGCACCCTATGGTTAAGGCGTAAAGGGATTTACACGTTTAAATCAAATTTCACTTTGGATTGACTCTACGTTTTCTCCAGCCTTTGGACTTTCTGAAGGGTTCTAAACTAATTTTCTTATCAGAAACTGTCGGGTCAATATAAAATATATTTATAAAACCCTAATATACATTGACTTGGTAAACGTTATTTACAAGACAAAACAAGTAAACAAAATCTAAACGCGAAGACATTTTACGCTAACGGGTTAACTGAGTCTAAACTATATGGTTGCCGAGCAGAAACAATGAAATTGGCCTGAAACCCAATGTGAAGATCATATTGGCATTTTGCGTTGAAGCCTTCGTATTTAAAATGGAGGCATTACAACAATCTGAGACTTGTTTGAGGACTATAGATGGACCAGTGCCCTTATGTCAATTACGACACTGCAGATTCCTTTCTGAAATAAACACATGCATCAGGGAATGCTCATCATGTTATTACCATACTTTTGGTAAACCGGGCTTACAGTTATTTGAAGTGTGAGCAAGGCATGCACATGACGTTCATAAAGAGCAACCAAAAGTTTGCAATTGCAGTACTGTTCAGTTACACTTTAAATCTTAAAATTAGTCATCTCTGTGTGTGAGACAACTTCATTAGTGTTGTCTCATAAATGCCCAAGGAACTAGCTCACAAGCAGAAATAAAAGATTGTGAAAGAATATGAAGGTGCAGTAGGTGCTGTAAACATCGCAGCTTCCATTGGATGACTTCTGAACCAGATATGGTCTGAGTTATCTGTTAATTTCAGTTATTGCAATAATTCATCAGGCGCTGCCTGTGAAATGACTCCGATCTTTTCCATCATGAACAAGTTAAAGATATTCGTAAGACAGTTTGAGTGACACAGTAGAGGAATTAGAAAATATATTTAAGGACAATATTGAGGATGTACTGGTACTTGACTTACTTTACATAGACGACTCTCGTGTGACAGAAATTGCCGAACAAATAGCTAAATTATGACATACAAAGCATGACACGTTCATGACACGTTTGTAACAGAGCTTACAGATGACATAACCAAGCCTGTCTTTAAACAGATAAACCAGAACATGTTTTCTTTCCTCAGTGGTCACCAACTTACAACAGATTCTATAACTTGCTTTCTCTTCTCGCATATATATGTATCATATTAAGTTCCGATTAACGGCAGATTAGGGTGTCTCACCAGTCTTTTCTAACTTTGGAAAACGTTTTTGGATTTTAATCAGATTATACTAGCTGCCTTAAAATGCCTGTTAATGCTTGCAAAACATTAGTAAGTATGATTAGCAAGTTCTTTTATACATTGTTGAATGTCACTTGCAGAAGGTTTAGTAGGTGACGGCCATCATGTAAAACAAAATCAGAGCTCTGTTTAACTGGCATAGCAATCGGTTGCCATAGAAGAGAAACTGAAAACACATTCAACAAAACAGAGATGAAGATGTGCCTTGTATCAGACAATGAGCATCTGAGACTGATCTCGATCATTTCACTGAGATGATACGATACATTGCGTGTGTTGCATGTGGCATATGCCAAACAATACTTCATTAAACTTATGCTATATACAGTAGACACAGACGTCTTAGTACATGTAATAGCAATGGTACAGTACATACAGTTAGATAAGCCATGGGTTAGTTTTAGGAGCTAGGAATCACTTTAGGTTCTTCGTTGCACACTGTATTGCCAATTCATTAGTTCATATAAACCAAGACGAATAGTTGCTTTTCACACTTACTAGATGCAATGAAATATCTTCAGAGGTAAAACATGTGCATGGAAAATTTGGAAATACTATGTTGAGGTTGTACAATATTTCCAATTCCAAAAGTTATGCTTGTTGGAAAATGTGTGACAAGAGGAAGTTTGCATGTTCATGTTGCAAAGAATTGCTGACATGCAATGGTTCCAAGAAACAACAAGTTGTCACCAATTGCTATAACTCTTTTCAAGCACAACTGCCGAGTTGTTTAACAGGTTGTAATTGGACATTGTTGGAGACATGGCCTTTAGGTCCACCTGTGAAATGCCTACATCGGTGACTGGGGTTGGAAGAGGATGTGTTGAAGCCTTTCTCGATAACACTACCACAGGCCTCAGCATTTGCAAAAAACTTATTAAATGTAGATATCTAAGAGACAAGTGTGTTGCAAACGATGTGTCAAAGCAGGAATGATATATACAGTCTTTTAAAAATTGGACGTGGGGTACTGTGACTGTGATTAAGAAAAAATGTACCATTCAGATCATAGATCAATAAGATTAGATTAAATTTAATGTTAGCTCTCATATTGAAAATGTTCAGATGATATGACTCCCCAGTCGGTGGTGGGGTGTTAAGAATCAACCGACTGCTCGTTACTTAGCAGAGGGGTAGAACCCCCCCCCGAAATGTAACCCACCTGTTGACCGTGGGTGGCGACCCGTGTCGTTGGAGAAGGGAGTCCTGGTGGTTGAGTGGCGTGGAGATCTGGTAGTTATCTCCACGTTGCAACACACCACTTTGGTCCGGACTTCAACTAGACAGGCGGTCAGATTTGGCCCGATCTGATCAATCGGTTTGTCACGCCAGCTATAAGAGATCCGACCTTATTATTCAGACAGTACCAGTACACTGTATCTTAACTTACTTTTTATATTGTTCTACTTTAAACATTATATAGATAGGGTCCTTTATGGCGGTGGCGCACGGGCTAATCATGTATTTCAAAACGCTATATGGCTATACTTGTGCCACTTTTTAAGCGGAACATAAGTGCGGCTCTTTGACTTTTTAGTTAAAGGGTTATGTCCGCTGGGTGGTATGGGGGGTCTGATGCGTTAGCTTTATATGAGTATACCTTCTACGTATTCTTGGCATTTTGCTGTTGGATATCCACAGCAAATGTCCCCTTGTTAGACTCCGAGGTGGGTGAGAAGCATGGAAGATGAATTCTTAACGCCACATCATGGCATCACAAAACGCACAAACTACTAACAAACGAAAAAAAACAGAACATGAATCTGATACTGAGGAACCAGTGATTAACCAGTCCTTACCTCGTTTTCTTATTATCGAATCGGAAGACGGGGAAAGGCCTGTTGCAGATATGTCACCTTTTGTCATAGAGAAAACTGTCCATTCCATTGCTGGACATGTTAAACAAATCAAAAAATTAAAGAACAAAACTCTTCTTATTGAAACAGAAAAAAAATCTCATTCGGATAATTTACTCACTATTAAACAAATTTTAAACACAAAAGTCAAATGCTACCCTCACTCCTCTTTGAACATCTCCAAAGGCGTCATCAGGTGCCCGGATCTCTCCGGAGTACCTGAAGACGAAATTATTCACGAGCTTGCGCCACAGTTGGTAACTGCGGCCCGCCGAATAACCATAAAGAGGAATGACAAAATTATCAGTACAAATACTATCATCCTCACATTTTCAACACCCGTCTTACCAAAAACAATAAAGGTGGCATATCTGCAATTGCATGTTGACGCCTACATTCCAAACCCGTTACGTTGCTACAACTGCCAAGGCTTTGGGCACCACAACTCCAGGTGTACTAAAGAAGAACGTTGTGGTAAATGTGGCGAGCCTGCATTCAAGCATAATGAACCAGATTGTCCTAACGACCTCAAATGTACCAACTGCGGTCTGGGACATCACGCAAATTCAAAATTATGTGAAAAATTTAAAAAAGAAAAAGAAATCATAACAGTTAAATATACACAAAACATTCCCTTTCCAGAAGCAAGTAAATCGATAGAAGAAAAATATAAAATTTCAAGTCCGACCTCTTACGCATCTTTTCTCAAAACAAAAGCAACACACACAGAATGCAGGGATGCAGGTACGCAATACGAACCACAGTCAGAAATTCAAAATACAAAGAATACTTCCCCAGTATCAAATCCAAACAAAAGTCAACAAACACAACTTAACAAGCCAAAATTAAACTCTTCACCTAATCAAACTTTTACATTTAAATCAAACACAAAACCGGCAGGCTCTGGCAATGTCAAGAGCAAGTCAATTTCTCAGAATTGGAAAGAGGGTTCTTCTAAGACTGTGAAGTCTAGAAGTTCCCCAGTCGTGAAGCCTAATACATCCTCGGTTGGAAGGCCTAGTGCTGCTCCGGCTAAGGAAGTTGGAAAGCCTAGTGCTGCTCCAACTAAGGAAGTTGGAAAGCCTAGTGCTTCTCCAACTGGGGAGCACAAGGAGCAGCCAAAGGTGTCTAATGGCCCTATTGAGCTGCATAACAAATTCGAACAGCTTATGGACATTTCAGAGCCGGCAGCTGCACTGCCACTTCCATCCTCTCGTGAAAGGTTAGTTGAGGTGCCACTTCAGCTGACTTCTTCCGGGGAGGAGGATCCATCAGTGGAGATGTCGCTGCTTGAGTCTCCTAAGACCTCTCCTAAATCTAAGGCCAAAAATAAAAACAAAATTAAAAATCGCCTTAGCGCTAAATAACGGGGTAAAACTAATAAGATCATTCAATGGAATTGTCAAGGTTTGAAACCAAATTATGATGAAATCAGCTTAATTTTAAATGAACACAACCCTATTGCCTTTTGTCTTCAAGAAACATTCTTGAAGACAAGTGATAAGGTATCTTTTAAACAATACTCACTATACAATCATATTTGTGATACCGGGGACAAGGCCACCGGTGGAGTTTCGATAATCGTTAATCGAAACATTCCTCACAGACCTGTTGCGTTGAAAACAAATTTGCAAGCTATTGCGGTCAGTGTTACTATTCACAGAGTCATAACAATATGTTCCTTATATTTACCACCTAGTTCTTCACTAGACCCTAAAGATATAAATCACCTAGTTGCACAATTGCCATCACCTTTTATACTCTTGGGCGATTTTAATGCACACAACTACATCTGGGGTTGTAAAGATATAAACGATAAAGGCAAGAAAATTGAGGATTTCTTAGCCAAAAACAATTTGTGTCTTTTTAATAATAAGTCACATACTTACATCCTGCTACAGGCTCTCATTCTTCCATTGATTTAACAATATGCGATCCAACGCTTTTGATGGATTTTTCGTGGAGTGTTGGAGACGACCTCTGTGGAAGTGACCACTTCCCCATATTTCTTGAAAATATTGGCCCTCCACTTCTCGAAAAAACGCAACGATGGAAACTTCGCAAGGCTGATTGGACTACGTTTCAATCTCTTTGCGAGGAACAATTAAAGCCTTCCGTTTTCGAGGATGTCGAAGACGCAACTGCTCTTTTTACCAAAACTCTTCACGATATAGCTGATCAAGCCATTCCAAAAACCTCGGCAGATCCTAAACGCCCACATAAACCATGGTACGACGATGACTGCAAAAAGGCAGTCAGCGATCGTAAAGCTGCATTAAATAATTTTAACTTGCGGCCAACTCAAACAAATTTAGATAACTTTAGAGTTTTTCGTACTGTCTTTCAAAGCAAATTTAATGAAATTAAATCGAAATACTGTGACTTTCAACATATCTACACAGATGGCTCTAAAGATGGAGATAAGGTAGCTGCAGCAGCTGTTGTTCACAAACACAGCATAAAGAGCCGCCTGCCTGACAAGGCCTCTATCTTTTCAGCTGAACTTAAGGCAATTGAACTTGCCTTAAATTATATTCAGGAATCTGATGATGACCATTTTGTAATCTTTTCTGATTCCCTTTCATCTCTTCAAGCACTGGGTAATATGAAACATGATAACCCAGTTGTGCTTCAACTTTTAGAAAAGTACAATTCTCTTATAATTGATAATGTTATTATTTTCTGCTGGCTTCCAAGCCATGTAGGAATACGTGGTAATGATAGAGCTGATAGTGCTGCTAAGGCAGCATTATATTTACATATAACTAATACCAAATTACCTTATACTGATTTTAAAAGTTGTATTAACACATATATTCGTAACTCTTGGCAAGCCGCTTGAGATTTGTCAGTTAACAATAAACTCCATCCAATTAAACCGTTACTCGGAGAATGGCGTTCTTCTAGTAGACCCATTCGTCGAGAGGAAGTTGTCCTAGCCCGGTGCAGGATAGGGCATACACGTTATACTCATTCATATTTATTACAAGGTGAGCAATTACCGGAATGTATACCCTGCTTTGCACCGTTAACGGTCAAACACATCTTATTGGAATGTGTAGACTTTGATCCTATGCGTCAAAGGTACTACAATGTTAATACTATGAAAGAGTTATTTGATACTGTAGATTTTAGTCTTGTTTTAGATTTCCTGAAAGAGATCAGACTATATAAATCATTGTAATGTGTTCTTATATATATTTACTTGTTTATATACCCGTTGCCGGGCATTTATTGATTTACATACATAGTTTATATTACACCTTATCATCCCTTATTTTTAATAGTTTTATCTTTATATATTTACATTAATTTTTAATTAATACTTCATTTTTCATATTTTTTTTGCGCACAATATGACCTATTTATGTGTCGACGTGCCGTAAAACCATTCATTCATTCAGATGATATGACCACTTATTACATTTGAAACTTCTTTTTTAATTTATTTTCTGATAGTGTCTTGTTAATATTGTTTATTAAATCAACAAATGTAATTTAAGGTCGTAATAAAATCTAATTCCGATAAATCGGAGATGAGAAATATTGTTTAAGTATCCTTTGCGATATTTTTTTCTCCAAGCGTTTAGAAGACTCGACAAGCCTGATTTTTTTATAACCTGCGGCGTCCAATTTTTGCTACTTCATATGCATGTTTTAAAATCAATTTTAATAATTATGTAAATAGTTCAAAGCAAATTAGTTCTACATATTTTTCATTGGGGAATATATTGCACCAATTTATATTAAAACATGTCTAAAACCCCTACCACTGAAGTATAGGGGTGAATCTAACAATTATTTATTGAAGTATGGACATACACATAAATATATCAAGACAACACCTTTGTAAAACACATCAACATTTTGATTGCTTTCTAAAAAAAAAATCAGCATTTTTGGCAGCCATTTTGAAAATGGCGACCATTTTGAAGAAAACAATGACAAATTATATTGCATATTTTATTGTCTGTCAATGTTCTGAGTTTAGTGTATTAACAATAACAAGTTTTGATGAAACCCCACTATAATATCAATGAAAGCTCAAACAAGTTCGAAAACCAGCCAGATCGGACCAGTAACAGCGGAGTTATGGCCCTTGATTTAGTTAAAAATGCTATATTGCTATATTTTGCCTCGTTAAGACGATAGGGCCTTCATTTTGTCATCCTATCTTTACCAAACTTTACCACATTGTTAATATCAATGAAAGCTCGGACAAGTTCGAAAACCAGCCATATCGGACCAGTAATAACAGAGTTGTGGCCCTTGATTGAGTTAAAAATGCTATATTTTGCCTTGTTAAGACGATAGGGGCTTCATTGTTCATCCGATCTTTACCAAACTTTATCAGATTGGTAATATCAATAAAAGCTTGTACAAGTTCGAAAACCGTTCATATCGGACCAGTAACAACGGAGTTATGGCCCTTGATTTTGTTCAAAATGCTATATTTTGCCTTGTTAAGACGATAGGGGCTTCATTGTTCATTCGATCTTTACCAAACTTTACCAGATTGGTAATATCAATAAAAGCTTGTACAAGTTCGAAAACCGTTTATATCGGACCAGTAACAGCGGAGTTATGGCCCTTGATTTTGTTCAAAATGCTATATTTTGCCTTGTTAAGACGATAGGGGCTTCATTGTTCATTCGATCTTTACCAAACTTTACCAGATTGGTAATATCAATAAAAGCTTGTACAAGTTTGAAAACCGTTCATATCGGACCAGTAACAGCGGAGTTATGGCCCTTGATTTTGTTCAAAATGCTATATTTTGCCTTGTTTACATGATAGGGGCTTCATTGTTCATCCGATCTTTATCAAACTTTATCAGATTGTTAATGTCAATGAAACCTCGGTCAAGTTTGAAAACCAGCCAGATCGGACCAGTAACAGCAGAGTTATGGCCCTTGATTTAGTCAAAAAGCTGTTTTTTGCCCGAAACTTTCTTAAAAACGTAAATGGCAGTCACTCGCTTCATTGATGTTATAAGAGCCATGTTAGCCAGTAGAGCGTCCACAGGCCCTCTTGGGCCTCTTGTTTTATTAGCACTGTTGATCAAAAGAGATCAGCAGAGCTTATGCCGTGGTGTGGTGTCCGTCTGTCCTACTTCTTGAAAACTGTAAGTGATATTGATATGGGACTTCTTCTAAAATGATCAGCATGACATGATGTTGATCCTTGTCGAAAACCGTTTTGATTCGACGTTAAACATGGCTGCAGCGGCCATCTTTGTTTACATAGAGTTATATAGTAAAAACTTGAGCAACTACTCCTCTGAAACTACTCGATGGATTTTCATGAAACTTCCCAGGAATGTTGCTCTTGATGTCTAATTGATCCTAGCAAAATATCTGGTCGGCCGGAAATTCAAGATGGCCACCATGGCTAAAAATAGATTTTTAAAAAACGGGTTTGTACTGACTACTTCTTGAAAACTATGAGTGATATTGATATGGGACTTTTTCTAAAATGATCAGCATGACATGATGTTGGTCATGGTAGAAAATCATTTTGATATAACGTTGTTTTTTTATATTATATTTACACAAGCATATTTGTGTTTTACTTATATTGCCTATTGATGCTGCCTTGTTGGTTAGAGATTAGATCATGGCGGGGATTTCTTTATTTACACTGTCCTATTTTAATGGGATGACAGTAGGGTAAGTGTGAGGTTTGGTGCACCATAGAACCGGTTTAAACTCCCAGTGGCCTACTTTGCCACTGACCGTTCCAAGGCGGTAGCCCTATTGTCAACCCTTTTGTGTTTGTGATGTTGTTTGTATTTATTATTACTTTTGCCTTCTTGTTTGTTTGCGTGTTTGTTTCTGTGTTTTGTGGTTGACTGACCTCCTTGAATGCTACTTTCCCTGTCCGATGTTTTTATATTTCTTAAACACGGTTGCCAGCGGACATTTTTGTTTACATAGAGTTATAGTAATAGTGTGAGCGACTATTCTTCTGAAACTACTTGACAGATTTTCATTAAACTTCACCGGAATGTTGTATTTGATATCTAGTTTTTCCTTTAAAAAGTTTCAGGGTGGCCGGAAATTCAAGATGGCCACAACAGCTAACTATATGTTTTTAAAAAACAAATTTGTAGCGACTACTTCTTGAGAACTATAAGTGATACTGAGATGGGACTTTCTCTAAAATGATCAGCATGGCATGATGTTGGTCCTTGTTGAAAATGATTTTGATTTGTCATTAAACATGGCTGCAGCGGCCGTCTTTGTTTACATAGAGTTATGTAGTAAAGACTTGTTGCGACTACTCCTCTGAAACTACTTGACAGATTTTCATGAAACATCACAGGAATGTTAATTGCTCTTGATGTCTAGTTGATCCTAGCAAAATTTCAGTCGGACGGAAATTCAAGACGGCCGCCACGGCTCGAAATAGATTTTTAAAAACACAAATTTGTAGCGACTACTTCTTGAGAACTATAAGCGATATTGATATGGAACTTTTTCGAAAATGATCAGCATGACATGATGTTGGTCCTTGTCGAAAATTATGTTGATTCGACATTAAACGTGGCTGCCAGTGTACATTTGTGTTTATATAAGAGTTATATATAAAAACTTGTAATGACTTCATGTACTCTGAAACTACTTGACAGATTTTCATGAAACTTCGCAGGAATGCTGTGCTGATCTAGCTATCAAAACCTATCAGTAGAGCTTCAAGGTCATTGACCTCTTGTTTAATTATTTGTTTATGTTGTTTTTTTTTGATAATTTTTTATTGATTTTTTTTCTCATAAGAAACATTGGTTCATTTTTGTCTCGCCTTTTGAAAAAATACGAGACATAGGCGCCGCTTATGTTGGCAGGCTCGACGGCGTCAACATATTGTATTGTAAATTGAACGCAAATATTGACGGTACATGTATTTAAGTGACCTTGACTCCGACCCAGGGACAGTTGGAGGGCTGGAAGTTATTAGCATTAAGAAGGACAATGACCAGGATTATATCTATGGAATTTGAACATTCAACTCCCAAGGACAAGAAAATTATAATGCAATATGTTACAGGCCTTTTTCTACTATTCTCACATGTCCGACTATCGGACCCGTTCCCAATGCCAAATATAGTTGTTTTTTTCCCAATTCTGAAATAAAATTCCTCTTCCTAGTCCACGGGATGAGGACGAATTTAAGAAAGAATTAAACATTACCATACCCGTAGCCAGGGGGGGTGCGTTGGGTGCGTCCGCACCCAACTTTTTTGGACAAGTCAAGATTTGTTTGTCAGTGTACTGTACTTTAAGATATAAAAGTCACCAGAATGCATGATTTACCGTTTCAATTTCAAAATTTTCTAGGGGGAGGATCCCCTAACCCCCCACCTGCAGGAGGGGGACACCCCCTCCCGCACCTACCCCCAGTCACTGTCATTGCATGTATTGAGGTAAGGCCAATAAAAGTGAAATTTCATATAAAAAATGCTCTATAGCTTCTGTCCCTAAATATAGATATAAAAGTGACCAGAATGCATGATTTACCGTTTCAACTTCAAAATTTTCTAAGGGGGAGGACCCCCTAACCCCCCACCTGAAGGAGGGGGACACCCCCTCCCGCACCTACCCCCATCGCCACTTCGTGGCTCAATTCGCCTCGTTGCGGCGAAATCCGCACCCCCCTTTTCAAAAACCTGGCTACGGGCCTGATTACAAAATCAAATTTACAGTACACTCTCAAATTGAAACTGGAAATAATAAATATCAACAGTCATGACGTCACGCGGTTTAGTCTAATATATTTCCCAATCACGGAACGCGTTCGTTTTGGGGTTGTTTATAATAACGGGACGTGGAACTACAACGTTTTGTGAATAATTGCAAGCTAATCGGGAATGATGTTTATTTAACGTTGATGATTAACAGTGAACACTGTTATAGTTTTTGGATTAATGTTTATGTGTTATATAGAAATAAAGAACACGGTTGTAGTTTCAATGCTTTATTGCAAAATATTTACAAAGTCAGGTCAAATATACAAATGTTTACAGGAAATACTATAAAAATAACAATATTTAAATCATGTATCATGTATTGAAACCAGGCAATTAAAACAACCTGATATTTATGTACAACTAACTTATGAAAATTCCCAGTTTGAGGCGTTAAGTGATTAAATTTTTTCCCAATCGGGCAAAATTTACGGAGTAAATTTTCCCAATTAGTCCAGGGTCTTTTTCCCAAAATGGGCAGAAAAAGGCCTGTGTTAGCGTTAAAGTATGCATTAAAATGTGTGACATAATTTGCGTCAAAGTTCTTATAACTTTGTTGTCTTTTGGAGTAGAGTGTTCAAATTTCATATATAACCTCACTAACAGTGTTCTTATAATTCCAGTAACTTTCTGTCCAAATTACCCTGCGTCAAGGTCAGTTGTCTCTTAAATACGTGTACCATCTCCAAATTGTTTTTGTTAAAGTGCGTTAATTTCTTATAACTTTTTTTTGTTGTCCTTTGCTTTTTGTTCTAAAATGTCCGCTATATTTTAGTTGTTCATATATATGGAGGAAATAAAGATTATTACTGTTTTTTTCAAAAAAATTTAAGTAGCAAGTTATTGTCAATTTGTTTTTATATAAATGCTATGCTACTGCATTCTTGATAAAACACAAGAGGCGCAAGAGGGCCTGTGGACGCTCTACTGGCTAAAACAGCTCTTACAGATTTAGATAGATATATAGCTAGATATAGCTCTCTTCTCCTATAGATTTAACAAAGGAAAATACAATATAGCATTTTTCAACAAATCAAGGGCCATAACTCTGTTATTACTAACAAGATCTAGCTGGTTTTCGAAATTGTCCAAGATTTCATTGATATACTGCACTTTGCACAACTAGACATCATACTGAGGCTTCCTGCCAAATTTCGTAGCCAACAAGCCGTTTAAGAGGAGAAGCACCGACAAGAAATTTAAAATAAAAATGTCAAAGGGCCATAACTCCGTCAAAAATCAGCGAACTGGAACAAAAGCGTGATATGCACAACTAGACATCTTACCGATGCTTCATGCCAAGTTTCGTCGAAATTCAACAAGGCATTTAGGATGAGTAGCGCCGACAAGAAATTTTAAAGTAAGTGTCAAGTAATTAAAAAGATAATGAAAAAAAATTAAAAAAAAAAAAAAAAATCCAATCAATCAAAAAAAAATCAATAAAACAAATAAAAAATTAAAAAAAAAAAAAAATAAAAAAAAAAGTAAAAGTAAAAATAAAAAGTAAAAAAAAAAAAATTAAAAATTGAAAAAAAAAAAAAAGTAAAAAAAAAATTGAAATTGAAAAAAAGAAGAAAAAAAAGTAAAAAACAGTTTTTGCCTATACAAGCCTAAGTAAAACTGTGACCCCCAGGGTGGGGCCAAATGTGACCTATTAATGTGACCAATAGGTCACCATTTGAACAAACTTGGTAGAAGACCATAAGCTTATAGCAAATGCAAAATATTAAACCTCTGGCTCTTGCAGTTTCAGAGAAGAAGATTTTTTTTTTTAAATTTTCCCTATACATGTCTATGTAAAACATTTGAACCTTGGGGCGGGGTCAAATGTGACCCAAGGGTCACAATTTGAACAAACTTGGTAAAGGACCATAAGCTTATAGCAAATGCAAAATATTAAACCTCTGGCTCTTGTAGTTTCCGAGAAGAAGATTTTTAAAAAAAATATCCTATATAAGTCTATGTTAAACTGTGACCCTCAGGGCGGGGACAAATTTGACCCCAGGGTCACCATTTGAACAAACTTAGTAGAGGACCATAAGCTGATGCTACATGTAATACATGAGAGCTCTGTGCCATGTGGTTGCAGAGAAGAAGATTTTTTTCAGTTTTTCCCTATACAAGCCTATGTAAAACTGTGACCCCTGGGGTGGGGCCTAATGTGACCCCTGGGTCACCATTTGAACAAACTTGGTAGAGGAGCACAAGCTTATAGTAAATGCAAAATATTTAACCTCTGGCTCTTGCAGTTTCAGAGAAGAAGATTTTTTAATTTTTTCCCTATACATGTCTATGTAAAACAAGTGACCCTTGGGGCGGGGCCCAAATGTGACCCGAGGGTCACCATTTGAACAAACTTGGTAAAGGACCATAAGCTTATAGTAATAAGCTTATAGTAAATGCAAATATCAACCTCGGCTGTTGTAGTTTCGAGAAGAAGATTTTTTTTAAAAAATCCTATATAAGTCTATGTAAAACTGTGACCCCCCGGGGCGGGGAAAAATTTGACCCCAGGGTCACCATTTGAACAAACTTAGTAGAGGACCATAAGCTGATGCTACATGTAATACATGAGAGCTCTGAGCCGTGTGGTTTCAGAGAAGAAGATTTTTTAAAAAAAAATCCTATATGTCTATATGAAAAACATGCAAAACCTCAATATACAAACTTTGGACCCCCGGGCACGGCCATTTTGACCCCGGGGACTTTATTTGAACAAGCTTCATAGTCTAGGCGTTTGCGATCACTTTAAAAGAAAAACTGTTGAAATCTGTCCAGCGGTTCTGGAGAAGAAGATTTTTTAAGGTTTCGACCATATATGGTAATGGCAGCCATCTTGGATGTAGCGCTGACCTAATTTTAACAAATCTAAAAAGCATTCATCTAAGGATCATCCAGGTGAAGTTTGGTCAAAATTAGCCAAGCGGTTTCTGAGAAGAAGTCGTTTGAAGAAAGTTAACGGACGGACGGACGGACGACGGAAGACGGACAACACACCATCCCATAAGCTCTGCTGGCCCTTGGCAGTAGAGCTAATGACACCAGTAGATTAAAATGTCATTTGTTGACATGGGGTAATTGCATCAATTATAGGGGTGTGAAAAGCAGAAAACAAATATTTCTGTTGTTAAAGGTTAAATAAAATGTATATCATAGACTTTTGTAGTAAATAATTATGGTAAATTGGTAATGATGTACATATAAAGTTTTATATATATATTGACAGTTACAAACATGGACTTCTACTTTTCAACTAATCCAATATAGAGCCTTCATTAGCTCTACTGCCGTCTCGTTAAGACGATATAGGGCCTTCATTTTTCATCTGATCTTTACCAAACTTTAACAGTTTATTAATTATCAATAAAAGCTGGGACAAGTTTGAAAACCAGCCAGATCGGAATAATTTCACCGGAGTTATGGCCCTTGTTTTGCCTGAAAAAATGCCATATTTAGCTTTGTGAACACTCTAGCACTTCATTTATTATTTGATCTTTACCAAACTTGCACAGATTGTTGATATCAATGAAAGCTCGGACAAGTTCGAAAATCAGCCAAATCGGATCAGTAACACCGGAGTAAGGCCGTTGTTTTTTCTGAAATTGCTATTTTCTGCCTTGTGAACGCTCTAGCACCTTCATTTATTATTTGATCGTTACCAAACTTGCACAGATTGTTAATAGCAATTATAGATTGAACAAGTTAGAAAATCAGCTGAATTGGTCAGTTACACTAGAGTTATATGGCCCTTGTTTTTTCTGAAAAATAGCATTTTCTGCCTTGTGAACACTCTAGCACCTTCATTTATTATTTGATCTTTACCAAGCATGCACAGATTGTTAATTTCAATGAAAGCTCAAACAAGTTTGAAAACCAGCTAAATCGGATCAGTAACACCGGAGTTACTGTCCCTTCTTTTTTTTTTGAAAAATGCTATTTTCTGCCTTGTGAACACTCTAGGGCTTCCAATATTAATCGGATCTTAACTTTGTCAGTGTATTTATATCAATGAAAGCTCGAACAAGTTCAAAAACCGGCAAGATCGAAATAATTTCAACGGAGTTATGGCCCTTGTTTTGCTGAAAATGCCATATTAAGCCTTGTGAACACTCTAGCACCTTCATTTATTATTTGATCTTTACCAAACTTGCACAGATAGTTAATATTAATGAAAGCTCGGACAAGTTCGAAACCAGCTAGATCGGACCATTAACAGCAGAGTTATTGCCCTTGATTTAGTTAAAAATGCTATATTTTGCCTCGTTTAGACTTTATTTTTTATCCGATCTTTACCAAACTTTATCAGATTGTAAATGTCAATAAAAGCTCGTCAAGTTCGAAAACCAGACAGATCGGACCAGTAACAGTGGAGTTATATTTTTTTTTTTTTTATTTTTTTATTTTTTAAAAAAAATGTTAGCTGTATTTTCGACCAGTTGGACCAGTCGGACCAGAAACAGGAGTTGTGGCTCTTGATTTAGTTAAAAATGCTATATTTTGCCTCGTTAATATGGTAGGGCCTTCATTTTTCATCTGATCTTTACCAAACTTTACCAGATTCTTTAGTTATGGCCCTTGATTTAGTTGATAAGCTGTATTTTGCCATAAACTTTAAAAAAAAACGTAAATGGCAGTCTCTCGCTTCATTGATGTTATAAGAGGTTAGCGAGTAGAGCGTCCACAGGCCCTCTTGGGCCTCTTGTTTCTCAAACATTTTTGAATTGATTGGTTCCAACTCCATGTGCCCATAACAACTGATTACCTTATGTCCTTCTGTATCACACATTGTTGATGCCTAATTTATTACAGAATATGGCCTTTTATTTAACTTAGAATTGTTCACTCTATAATGAACTTCATGTGGATTTCACTTTAACACTTTTCATGGATTGTTGTTACACTTGACATACAGTTCACACGTGATGATATGATGTGTCTCCGCATTAATGGTTTTTCGATTCTACATTATTTTTTTTTACAGAATTATGAACCTTTGTTTTACTCTTTCACATTAAAAAGTAACAGATATTTTAAACATTCATTATTCTTCATTTTGCCCATCATCGGCTATAGCAAAAAGCGGTGGTTATTCATCACCTTCAGTGATAGTTCTAGTCTAAAGGTTTGCACAAGTAAATTTCTTTTGTAAATTCTGGCATCTCCCACTCTATCTCTGGATAAAATCTGAGTTCTTTCGATTTTTCATTTGCTTTCTGGATCTCCGGATTTAAAGGGACACATGGAAAACTTGAGTTTTATTCAAACATTAAAATGTGTTCCTCGATTTAGTTATTCTCCGTCGTTTTTACTTTAAAACTGCTTGCATGTAATTAAATAAAAATTTGAGATTTCAATTTTCGTCTTTATTGTAACTTTTTTTTTTTAAATATATTGGTGCAATATTATAAAAAGAAAGTTAGTAATATATGAAAACAATTTGCTTTGAACTATTCTAATAATTAATGTTAATGATTGAACAAATAGAAGTTAAGAGAAAAACTAACGGGACGCCGTCAGTTTTTAAAAATTCAAGATTGCCGTGTGTCCCTTTAAGTGTACAATTACTAGATTTTTACATCAAATATTATTTTTAAAAAATGTTCATGATTTAACAGCTATATATTCACATTTTACCAGCTAATTTCCTGCATAATGGTCCCTAGTCAGTGATGCAAAGGAGCGAATTTACAAGTGTCATATCAGTGGGGGTCTTTAGAGTAATGCACTTACTGAATATACAATAAGGACATAATTAGTTCCTACAGTGATATAACAATTTATTGCACCTCGCACAAAATCCTAGGAATTTTATTGGATTAGAGCGGTCACATGGTGACCCTCTATTGTTCTATAGTGGGTCAGTAGATTTCATAGAGGGTCACTAAAACAATATGGACTACAATTCCGATTCAGAGTTTAAATCATTTGTAAATAGTTCTTTAAGGCGTTAGTAACAAACACAATAAGTAAATTAGTAATGTTTTTAAACTGTACCGAATTGCGCGAACGTCTGAATGACGTTAACGCTCCATTAAATTGGGTTAAATATCGGCGATTGCCTTGAAAAAGGTGCTCGATGCAATAAATCAGTTATTGGGTTTGTTACTGACCCCCTACAGAAATTATCGCCTCGCCCCATATAAATCTTACTGACCCCACATATTTCTGTAGCCCCCTACAGAAATATGTGGGGTCAGTCAGATGTATAGGGGACTCGGCTATCGCCTCGCCCCATATAAATCTTACTGACCCCACATATTTCTGTAGGGGGTCAGTAACACACCCAATAACTAATAATGTGCAACAGCAGCAATATATCTCTGGCTTCTTAATTGGACAACATAATTGAAATAGCAAATGTGAGGAGCTAGTGAATCCTGTGGTATCACAGATGCTGCTGTGTATGATGATCATACTTTGTTTGCATATGTGTAGGATATTATTGCACTTTCATAGAAAAACAGTTGCAGTATAAATTAAACCAGGTACTGTAGATAGAAATAAACCTATAAAGTCTTTTTAATCTAATTGCAAACTTCTCCCTTAACCAAACTATGTTTGTGCAAGTATGCCAATCCTATATTTTGTATAACTATGACCCAATGCATAAGTATTAATTGCATAAATAAAAAAAATAAAAAATAAAAATCGCATTAAAAAAAACAAGTTTGGAAATCAAGTCACGAGCTCAGCCAAATTTCCATTTAAAAATGTTCTTCGCATGCTTGAAATCTTAAATTTTCGACAGCCCGGTGCATGCAGTCAAATCTGGGGTCAAATCTGGCCTGCCCTTGGATCACAGTTTTACATAGATTTATTTAGGAAAGTCTTTAAAAAATCTTCTTCTCAAAACCACAGCTAGAGGTCTTATATTTTGCATCATAAGCTTATGGTAAATGGTGACCCTGGGGATCAAATCTTGGAATTCACAAACCATTCTTCAAACTATTCTTAGACTTGAGCTCAAGTACTCTAAGTTTTAATGAAAATAACACCTGTCAGAATAACAGTCAGAATAACAAGCTAGAGTATGGCAAATCATGTTAATGAAAATAACACCTGTCAGAATAACAGTCAGAATAACAAGCTAGAGTATGGCAAATCATGTTAATGAAAATAACACCTGTCAGAATAACAGTCAGAATAACAAGCTAGAGTATGGCAAATCATGTTAATGAAAATAACACCTGTCAGAATAACAGTCAGAATAACAAGCTAGAGTATGGCAAATCATGTTAATGAAAATAACACCTGTCAGAATAACAGTCAGAATAACAAGCTAGAGTATGGCAAATCATGTTAATGAAAATAACACCTGTCAGAATAACAGTTAGAATAACAAGCTAGAGTATGGCAAATCATTTTAATGAAAATAACACCTGTCAGAATTTTAATGAAAATCATTTTAATGAAAATAACACCTGTCAGAATAAATTATTTATTCTGACAGGTGTTATTTTCATTAAAATTCTGACAGGTGTTATTTTCATTAAAATGATTTGCCATACTCTAGCTTGTTATTCTAACTGTTATTCTGACAGGTGTCATTTTCATTAAAATGAATTGCCATACTCTAACTTATTATTCTAACAGGTGTTATTTTCATTAAAATGATTTATACCTGCGCTATATAACAAAGAGAATTGTCAGTGACCATACTACAACTGCCAGTTATTGGAAGTTAGAGTATGGCAGGGAGCTGAAATGGACATGCTACAAAACAAATAGATCATGGTGTCATTTCGTTGGTTGTTTTAAACACCTCGATG
The DNA here is from genome assembly GCA_037043455.1 of Cyrtodaria siliqua. Classification (NCBI taxonomy): domain Eukaryota; kingdom Metazoa; phylum Mollusca; class Bivalvia; order Adapedonta; family Hiatellidae; genus Cyrtodaria; species Cyrtodaria siliqua. Next base: position 69,283 of record JAWPHD010004043.1, read on the forward strand.
GGCTAAATCAACCAACGAGATGAGACCATACACTATATATTACTTAAATGTAATCTGTTATTTACACTTAATTCTAGTTTATGATATCTTAAATGTATATATAAATTACTACGATGTGTTTCAGTTAAAAATAAAGCGGCCAAGCATAGATCCTGACCCAAGGCATATGCAGGATGTGTAGATAGGTATGTATGTAATATTCATTATAAATTTCCTTCAACGACAATTCTAAAATCGTTCTTTTTAAAAACATTCATTATGTGCTTCTCACATTGCATATCTCCAAGACTTGTTTATGACGGTGGGGCGCATATAGTGTTGCTCTTGTCCATTTGTAAGAAGGTCGCTTTTGAATGTACATCACACCTTCTTGTCTAGACTACTCCCAGAACTTCTCAACAGATTTAGGAGATACTTGATAGGAAGTATCAGTATGAAGTCTAGTTGCACATATGGTCGTGTTGTTCCGGTTACGGTCCATTGACTTAGAGTTGTGGCCTTATTTTCAGCTGATAGCTCACAACAGGGGCAACACATTCATGTCCACCAACCCTTTAGTTAAAACATTCCACGATATATAGGTCACATCTGGTCTCTGCTATAACATGCATCCTCCACTGTTAATGAAATTAATACCTCTTAGGATTGACATTGGTGTTGGGTAGATAAAAAAACTCGACCTTTATTATAGGGCTTGACATGCGGGCTTCTAGATCCACTTGGATGTTTAGTTAACATTTTGAATGTAATCACATTCCAAAAACATATTGACAGAAAACTTTGAAACTTGGCATACATGTTTATCATCTGTGTTACAAGCACCATAACTCTGTCATGACTTTTACCAAAATTATCCCTCTTTTCATGTTAGATTTGTGCAGTAAGTGTTAGCAATCTAGTGTTCGCATCAGTATTGGTGCTTCTTTTTTTAATTATTTCACCTTGATTAAGGTTTAACCTGGAACTTAACCTTTCTTTTTACAAATGATTGTGGCTAATAACTTCCAAAGTATTAGGTCTACAACAATGAAAAGACTGGCGTATATGCCCCGCTAGGCGGTTCTCTTGTACATCAGATCTTGACCAATCGTTTGCAGAATGTTAATACCATTAAAAGCTTGGATGAAATCGAAAACTAGAGCAGGGCTATGGCCCTTGAATTATATAAAAGCGCTATACATATATTTTCCTTTGTTACCAATCTAGCACATTTATTTTCCATCTGATCTTTAACAAGCTCAGATTGTTGATAGGAAAATCCAAGTTTGAAAAGAAGCTATATTGAATTAGTAAAACAAGAGTTACAGTCTTGAACACATTTGAAAACCAGCCAAAATTGAGCAGCAATCACAGGGTTGTTGCCCTTGATTGAAATATGAGAGCTAAGTTTTGCTTTGTTAAGACTGTAGGTCCTTCATTTTCATGGGTGATTGCTTAATAGAACACCATTGTCATGGGTAATTGCTTATAATAGAACAACATATTCATGGGTAATTGCTTATAATATAACAACATTGTCATGGGTAATTGCTTATAATATAACAACATTGTCATGGGTAATTGCTTATAATATAACAACATTGCCATGGTTAATTGCTTGTATTATAACAACATTGCCATGGGTAATTTCTTAAAATAGAACACCATTGTCATGGGTAATTGCTAATAATAAAGCAACATGGTCATGGGTAATTGCTTATAATAGAACACCATTGTCATGGGTAATTGCTAATAATATAACAACATTGTCATGGGTAATTATTATAATGCTTATAATATAACAACATTGTCATGGGTAATTGCTTATAATAGAACACCATTGTCATAGGTAATTGCTTATAATAGAACAACATATTCATGGGTAACTGCTTATAATAGAAGAACATTGTCATGGGTAACTGCTTATAATATAACAACATTGCCATGGGTAATAGCTTATAACAACATTGTCATGGGTAATTGCTAATAATATAACGACATTGTCATGGGTAATTGCTTATAACAACATTATCATGGGTAATTGCTTGGAATAGAACACCATTGTCATAGGTAACTGCTTATAAAAGAACACCATTGCCATGGGTAATTGCTAATAATATAACAACATTGTCATGGTCAAATCTGGGGTCAAATCTGGCCTGCCCTTGGATCACAGTTTTACATAGATTTATTTAGGAAAGTCTTTAAAAAATCTTCTTCTCAAAACCACAGCTAGAGGTCTTATATTTTGCATCATAAGCTTATGGTAAATGGTGACCCTGGGGATCAAATCTTGGAATTCACAAACCATTCTTCAAACTATTCTTAGACTTGAGCTCAAGTACTCTAAGTTTTAATGAAAATAACACCTGTCAGAATAACAGTCAGAATAACAAGCTAGAGTATGGCAAATCATGTTAATGAAAATAACACCTGTCAGAATAACAGTCAGAATAACAAGCTAGAGTATGGCAAATCATGTTAATGAAAATAACACCTGTCAGAATAACAGTCAGAATAACAAGCTAGAGTATGGCAAATCATGTTAATGAAAATAACACCTGTCAGAATAACAGTCAGAATAACAAGCTAGAGTATGGCAAATCATGTTAATGAAAATAACACCTGTCAGAATAACAGTCAGAATAACAAGCTAGAGTATGGCAAATCATGTTAATGAAAATAACACCTGTCAGAATAACAGTTAGAATAACAAGCTAGAGTATGGCAAATCATTTTAATGAAAATAACACCTGTCAGAATTTTAATGAAAATCATTTTAATGAAAATAACACCTGTCAGAATAAATTATTTATTCTGACAGGTGTTATTTTCATTAAAATTCTGACAGGTGTTATTTTCATTAAAATGATTTGCCATACTCTAGCTTGTTATTCTAACTGTTATTCTGACAGGTGTCATTTTCATTAAAATGAATTGCCATACTCTAACTTATTATTCTAACAGGTGTTATTTTCATTAAAATGATTTATACCTGCGCTATATAACAAAGAGAATTGTCAGTGACCATACTACAACTGCCAGTTATTGGAAGTTAGAGTATGGCAGGGAGCTGAAATGGACATGCTACAAAACAAATAGATCATGGTGTCATTTCGTTGGTTGTTTTAAACACCTCGATGGGCTAAATCAACCAACGAGATGAGACCATACACTATATATTACTTAAATGTAATCTGTTATTTACACTTAATTCTAGTTTATGATATCTTAAATGTATATATAAATTACTACGATGTGTTTCAGTTAAAAATAAAGCGGCCAAGCATAGATCCTGACCCAAGGCATATGCAGGATGTGTAGATAGGTATGTATGTAATATTCATTATAAATTTCCTTCAACGACAATTCTAAAATCGTTCTTTTTAAAAACATTCATTATGTGCTTCTCACATTGCATATCTCCAAGACTTGTTTATGACGGTGGGGCGCATATAGTGTTGCTCTTGTCCATTTGTAAGAAGGTCGCTTTTGAATGTACATCACACCTTCTTGTCTAGACTACTCCCAGAACTTCTCAACAGATTTAGGAGATACTTGATAGGAAGTATCAGTATGAAGTCTAGTTGCACATATGGTCGTGTTGTTCCGGTTACGGTCCATTGACTTAGAGTTGTGGCCTTATTTTCAGCTGATAGCTCACAACAGGGGCAACACATTCATGTCCACCAACCCTTTAGTTAAAACATTCCACGATATATAGGTCACATCTGGTCTCTGCTATAACATGCATCCTCCACTGTTAATGAAATTAATACCTCTTAGGATTGACATTGGTGTTGGGTAGATAAAAAAACTCGACCTTTATTATAGGGCTTGACATGCGGGCTTCTAGATCCACTTGGATGTTTAGTTAACATTTTGAATGTAATCACATTCCAAAAACATATTGACAGAAAACTTTGAAACTTGGCATACATGTTTATCATCTGTGTTACAAGCACCATAACTCTGTCATGACTTTTACCAAAATTATCCCTCTTTTCATGTTAGATTTGTGCAGTAAGTGTTAGCAATCTAGTGTTCGCATCAGTATTGGTGCTTCTTTTTTTAATTATTTCACCTTGATTAAGGTTTAACCTGGAACTTAACCTTTCTTTTTACAAATGATTGTGGCTAATAACTTCCAAAGTATTAGGTCTACAACAATGAAAAGACTGGCGTATATGCCCCGCTAGGCGGTTCTCTTGTACATCAGATCTTGACCAATCGTTTGCAGAATGTTAATACCATTAAAAGCTTGGATGAAATCGAAAACTAGAGCAGGGCTATGGCCCTTGAATTATATAAAAGCGCTATACATATATTTTCCTTTGTTACCAATCTAGCACATTTATTTTCCATCTGATCTTTAACAAGCTCAGATTGTTGATAGGAAAATCCAAGTTTGAAAAGAAGCTATATTGAATTAGTAAAACAAGAGTTACAGTCTTGAACACATTTGAAAACCAGCCAAAATTGAGCAGCAATCACAGGGTTGTTGCCCTTGATTGAAATATGAGAGCTAAGTTTTGCTTTGTTAAGACTGTAGGTCCTTCATTTTCATGGGTGATTGCTTAATAGAACACCATTGTCATGGGTAATTGCTTATAATAGAACAACATATTCATGGGTAATTGCTTATAATATAACAACATTGTCATGGGTAATTGCTTATAATATAACAACATTGTCATGGGTAATTGCTTATAATATAACAACATTGCCATGGTTAATTGCTTGTATTATAACAACATTGCCATGGGTAATTTCTTAAAATAGAACACCATTGTCATGGGTAATTGCTAATAATAAAGCAACATGGTCATGGGTAATTGCTTATAATAGAACACCATTGTCATGGGTAATTGCTAATAATATAACAACATTGTCATGGGTAATTATTATAATGCTTATAATATAACAACATTGTCATGGGTAATTGCTTATAATAGAACACCATTGTCATAGGTAATTGCTTATAATAGAACAACATATTCATGGGTAACTGCTTATAATAGAAGAACATTGTCATGGGTAACTGCTTATAATATAACAACATTGCCATGGGTAATAGCTTATAACAACATTGTCATGGGTAATTGCTAATAATATAACGACATTGTCATGGGTAATTGCTTATAACAACATTATCATGGGTAATTGCTTGGAATAGAACACCATTGTCATAGGTAACTGCTTATAAAAGAACACCATTGCCATGGGTAATTGCTAATAATATAACAACATTGTCATGGGTAAATGCTAATAATATAACAACATTGTCATGGGTAATTGCTTATAATAGAACACCATTGTCATAGGTAATTGCTTATAATAGAACAACATATTCATGGGTAATTGCTTATAATAGAACAACATTGTCATGGGTAATTGCTTATAATATAACAACATTGCCATGTGTAATATCTTATAACAACAATTAATTATTTCAATTATTTTATTCAGCATAAACATCATACAATGTTCATCGCCTATTACAATGAGGCGGTTACATTACATTGAGAAGAGCATGTATAATACTATCCTGGAGTAAAGCTACAAAAGAGCACTTACCCCTAGTATTTTAAACAAACAATTTCGAATAGTATATAGCATAACCAATACAGAGGGGAAAATCATCAGAAAAAGAAAGAGAGAAAGAAAACAAAACAACTCTATACATATAATTTGTTTGTACAGTGGATACATTTCGGTCAAGCTTATTTACAACTCGTGCTATCAGTCCTCGCACTAGCGGTTTCACACAATAGCAATTCTTCGGAAAATAAGTCTAAGGCCAGTAGGCAAAAACTATGTGTTTCAGACAGATACTTGAATAATGGTTTACAATCATAATAAATATTACGTTAATCTCGATAATTCACGTTAATTGTCTATTATACTCTCACGTCTCAAATTCGCTAAATATACATATTTTGCCAATTTACTTAATACACTAGACTGGCTAGAAGTAAGTAACAATTTAAATTTTTGTAAATTTGGCCAGTGACAATAGTATTTAGGAAGACACTCAATTCTAATATCGCGAAAACATGGACAAACTAAAACAAAATGATATTCATCTTCGATTACATTCATTTGACAGAATACACATTTACGTTCAGATCTCTCTACATTTTTAAATCTACCTTCTTCTATAGCTAATTTATTGGCAGAACACCTTAGTCTTGTCAAAGAAATACGATGCCTTTCGTTTGCGACACAGTTCAGGTACTTTTCAACTCCAATATTATTTTTAATTTTCTTGTAGGTTTTTAGCTTTGGTGATGTAGCTAATGTCGAATACCATTGCTGATAATACTGGTCATTTAGTCGCTCTATAATTTTCGATAGTTGAAGATTCGTTATATTAGCATTATTCCATAAATAGTTAAAACCTAGATCGTTTAACAAACGCTGTACTTCTGAGGCCCAGGACCCACGAACATTATTATTTACTTGGTCTTTATAAACTTCGTTGATTAAAGAGCCTTGTGACTTAATAATTTTGAACCAAAATTTAAGAATTCTTTCCTTACGTACAATATCTAGAGGAACCTTACCCAATTCTCCATAGACTGACGCATTTGGAGTTTGCGTTCTGACGTTTAGTATTTGTTTAAGAAATTTTAAATATATTCTTTCAATATCAGGAGCTTTATGAAATCCCCATATTTCAGCTCCATAATTTAAAATTGGCAGGATCATACAATCAAATAGTTTCATCTTTTCACTTATTTTCAAAGGGACAGTATCAAATAAGGAATTCAAAGAATAAGTAGCTCTAAGTGCTTGGTCTGCCAAGGCTTTTTGAGATTGATAAAAATTTCCATTTGATGACATAGTAACACCTAAATAGGTGAATTGTTTAACGTTATCTAGTTTTCTATTGTCATAGAATAAATCAACCTTATCCATTCTTGCGCCTAATTTACATATCATAGCTACAGTTTTACTAGCATTTACAGTTATATTCCTTACTTTACAATACTCAAGTAATTTATTTAACAGAATTTGTAGCCCATTGACTGAATATGAAAAAAGTACAGTATCATCTGCAAATAACAAAAGAAATATCTGCATTTCATTGAGCGTAATCATATCTGCATCACTATCGTTTATATAAGATGACATGTCATTAATAAATATAATAAATAATAAAGGTGATAAAGTTTCACCTTGTTTTACACCCATGAAGCTATCAAAATAATCTGATATATTGCTGTTTGCTTTAACACATATTTTAACTGAAGCATACATAGATTGCAACATTCTAACAAGCTTTGATGATACATTATTACTAAGGAGTTTAAACCAAATTCCATTTATATAGACTAAATCAAATGCTTTCTTAAAATCAATAAAGGCACAATACAGTTTTTTCCTTTCATGTTGAATAACTTTATTAATTATAGACTGTAAAACAAAGATACAGTCAACTGTACTTTTGCCTTTTCTAAAACCAAATTGACATTCCGATAAGATATTATTATCTTCTATCCATTTACGTAAACGATTGTCTAACATAACTGAAAATATTTTAGAAAATATGCTAGTTAATATAATACCTCTATAGTTATCAATGTTATTTTTATCACCCTTTTTAGGCACTGGTACCAGCATTCCCTTTGTCCAAGCTTCTGGGTATATGCCATTATTGTATATAAAATTAAAAAGTTTACATAATATTGGTGACAATAACTGTTTAGATTCAATGAAAATTTCAGAAATTAAAAGGTCTATACCGGAACTCTTATTTCTCTTTAGCGCACTAACAGCTTTTAATACTTCGTCAACACTGAAATCACAATCTAACTGGTCTATAACATGACTATCGAGATATTCCTGTTGTAGTACGTTTTCTGCCTCTTCATTGACAAAAGTATCATTTTCAGAAAATAATTCTTTAAAATGACAATAAAAATCCTGAACAGAAATATTATTAGTGCTTTTGCACTTTTTCTTATATTTACGAACAAGATCCCAAAATTTTTTAGGATTATTTTTAGCAGTATCATGTAAAACAGATTTTTTATTGTTTTTATATTTAACTTTAGCACGCCGTTTAACTTTCCTAAAAATACGACGTTTACCAATTACCAAATTAAAACATTCCTGTGTCCTAAATCTACGATATCGTTTATTCACACTTTTTAAATCACGCCTCGCGGCTTCGCATTCTTCCGTGTACCACGGGCTTACATGCTTTCGTCTAGGTATATTTCTATTATTAGTAACATGTTTTTTTACGCCAAATATACTATAAGCACTTGTGTACAGGACGTCTGCAAAAGAATCAATACCTTGGGATATGTCTACATTTGATGAAATTATTTCAGAAACAATACGATTAAGATTAGTTTCTTCATTTAAAATTATGTCTTTAAAATCATCAACTTTGCCCTCGTCCCATTGCAATCTGTCTATAAAAATAGAATTCACAGTTTCATCCACTTTATCAAAATGAACTTTAAAATTAATCTGAATTGGTACATGAGGTGAACATGAAAAACTATCATGCACAATGAAATTTTCAATAATTGGAAATAGTGTGTAAGATACAAGAGCATAATCAATTACACTTTTACCAGTATTAGCCAAAAACGTAAACCGACCGACACCTGTGTCATCACCCACTCGTCCATTAACAATTCTGAGATCAGTACTTTTACAGATATCTAACAACTGTAAGCCAGAAGAATTACAGACTGTATCTTCGCTACATCTATCACCTATATCAACTGGACTCTCATCTACATCATTATCAAGAGTAGGAATATATTTATCAAACATATCACTTGACTGAATGAAATCCTCCCGCGAAGCAGTTCTAGCATTCAGATCACCTATGACTGCTACTTTACCAATATCAGAATATTTTCTAATGCCAATTTCTAATTGTTCAAAAAAACCTGTTTCATGAGATTTAAAATAAACCGAATCATTTGGTGGAATATATGCAAAACAAATGCAAATATCGCTTTCTAAGTTAAAATAAACTTTATCTAACTTAACCCATAAAAATCCATTACAGTCTTTTTCTAAAATTATGACTCCCTTTGATATACTTTCTTTGACAAACAAACATACACCACCATGACCTCTACGACTCTTACGTTTTACAGACATACTTTCATTTCTAGGAGCACATATACACTCATATCCGTCCAACTTAAAATCATCCTTCTTACTCTGCCAAGTTTCACAACACAATATTATATCAAAATTATATATAAAGTTCACAAACTCAAAGTCCGTTAAACAGTTCTTTAGACCTTTAACAACATTGTCATGGGTAATTGCTAATAATATAACAACATTGCCATGGGTTATTGCTTGTAATAGAACACCATTGTCATGGGTGCTAATAATATAACAACATTGTCATGGGTAATTGCTTATAATATAACACCATTGTCATGGGTAATTGCGAATAATAAAGCAACATTGTCATGGGTAATTGCTAATAATATAACAACATTGCCATGGATAATTGCTTATAATAGAACACCATTGTCATGGATAATTGCTAATAATATAACAACATTGTCAAGGGTAATTGCTTATCATATAACAACATTGGCATGGGTAATTGCTTATAATATAACACCATTGTCATGGGTAATTGCTAATAATATAACAACATTGTCATGTGTAATTGCTTATAATATAACACCATTGTCATGGGTAATTGTTTATGATAGAACACCATTGTCATGGGTAATTGCTTATAATATAACAACATTGCCATAGGTAATTTCTTATAATATAACAACATTGCCATGGGTAATTGCTAATAAAAAGAACTCTGTACTTGCTTATAACTCGTTCTTCAGCTCTTAAGTAATATTACAAAATAAAACACTTTAACATTACTGTGTGTCCTCTAATAATTATAGTTATACCAATGTTCACATAATAGCTCCTTTTTTTTATTAGGAATAGTGTCAGATGATACTATTCATGCTTTGAATTTTATAATTTCAATTTGTAAGAACTAACAGCATTTTTCTTTATATTTTCTTTTTCCATTTCAGTTTATATCCATATGTACTTATCGGGCTGTTCCAACATACTTTCCACATTTCTTATATACTCTATATACCCCAGGGTGTTGGTTTTTTAAAAGCATACATGTGTTAGAAAAGGTCTGCTTGAAGAGTTCAACAACCCGAAGTACACAGAATAACTTCAGAAGAAAACATTCACAATATGAATTATGAAGACAATGCAGAAATACTTTACCACATAAAATACTCTACAGTAGAAATACTCTGTCATACTCTACCGCAGAAATAATCTACCGCAGGGATACTCTACCGCAGAAACACTCTACCGCAGAAAAATTCTACCGCAGAATACTCTACCACAGAAATAATCTACCGCAGAAATACCCTACCGCAGAAATAAAATACCGCAAAATACTCTACCGCAGAAATACTCTACCGCAGAAAAATTCTACCGCAGAAATCTACCACAGAAATACTCTACGAAGAAAATACTCTACTGTAGAAATATTCTACAGCAGAAATACTTTACCGCAAAAATACTCCTCTGCAGAAATACCCTACCATGGCATATAAATGGTTATAATTCAGATAATATTCCTGTAGACTTGTTTGTGAACACAAAATATGTATACAATCATGATTACATGGGACATATATCAAAATTCTCAAAATAACATGTTAATTTTGCATATGTATTGGGCAAGGCGCTTAGGGATCACTTTGTACGTCATCTTGTGACCATCCTTCGTCATCTTGTGACCGTCCTTCGTCATCTTGTGACCGTCCTTCGTCATCTTGTGACCGTCCTTCGTCATCTTGTGACCATCCTTCTTCATTTAATGACAATCCCATGTCATATTGTTACCATCCTTTGTCATCCTGTGTCCATCCTTCATCATCTTGTGACCGTCGTTCTATCTAATGACAATCCCATGTCATATTGTGACCATCCTTTGTCATGTAGCGACCATCCTTTGTCATCTTGTGACCATCCTTTGTCACGAAAACTTAGTGACAATAGCCACATCACCACGCCAATATATAAAGCAGGTCAATGTCACAGTCACGTCATGAGAATCAAAACTCACTCAGGTGACACAAGTGATCCACCCATCTAGTGTTTATTGTTTACGTATTTAAGACCCTTCTTACGGAACATTAACTAGAAGATCTATATACAAAATGTGTAAGCAAGTGGTGAATTTAAATACTTAAAATAAAAAAGACAAAAATTGACCTTAAATTTCAAATTGTCATCTTTGTCAGTGTTGGTTTGTTCAAACAAAACTAAATATGTAAAAAACAAAAATGCTATTGTACAAGCATGTATAACATTTATAACAGATTGCAGTTCAGGTTAAAGCAGAATTTTTATTATTAAAATAACAATTATTTATAACGTGTTTAGTACTACGTTTAAATCATTCAAACCTTAACACTGTAAGTTGTTTAAAAGATTTACAACTAACCAATTAATTATATAACTTCATGTAACATCACCAATTAGTAGCAATACCAGTTTTTGTCTCGCCTTTTCGAAGAAAAAAAGAGACATAGGTGTTGCTTTAAATGAGTCCGGCGGTGGCGGCATTCAAGTTTTGCGTTTAGGTCATTTTCTCACAAACTGTATGCACTAGACCTTTCAAACTTTGCTTATAGTTGTATCATGGGTGATGTATCGCAACGTGACAAAGCAAATGTGGAAGTGACCTTGACCCTCCAAGCAAAGGGCGGATAACTTACTAATTTTTCGGTTCAAGTTTTGCGTTTAGGTCATTTTCTCACAAACTGTATGCACTAGACCTTTCAAACTTTGCTTATAGTTGTATCATGGGTGATGTATCGCAACGTGACAAAGCAAATGTGGAAGTGACCTTGACCCTCCAAGCAAAGGGCAGATAACTTACTAATTTTTCGGTTCAAGTTTTGCGTTTAGGTCATTTTCTCACAAACTGTATGCATTAGACCTTTCAAACTTTGCTTATAGTTGTATCATGGGTGGTACATCACAACGTGACAAAGCAAATGTGGAAGTGACCTTGACCCTCCAAGCAAAGGACAGATAACTTACTAATTTTTAGGTTCAAGTTTTGCGTTTAGGTCATTTTCTCACAAACGGTATGCACTAGACCTTTTAAACTGTGCTTATAGTTGTAGCATGGGTGGTACATCGCAACGTGACAAAGCAAATGTGGAAGTGACCTTGACCCTCGAAGCAAAGGGCAGATAACTTACTAATTTTTAGGTTCAAGTTTTGCGTTTAGGTCATTTTCTCACAAACAGTATGCACTAGACCTTTCAAACTTTGCTTATAGTTGTAGCATGGGTGGTACATCGCAACGTGTTAAAGCAAATGTGCAAGTGACCTTGACCCTCCAAGCAAAGGGCAGATAACTTACTAATGTTTAGGTTCAACTTTTGCGTTTAGATCACTTTTTCACAAACTGTATGCACTAGACCTTTCAAACTTTGCTTATAGTTGTATCTTGGGTGGTACATGGCAATGTGACAAAGCAAATGTGAAAGTGACCTTGTCCCTCCAAGCAAAGGGCAGATAACTTAATAATATTTAGGTTCAACTTTTGTGTTTAGGTCACTTTTTCACAAACTGTATGCACTAGACCTTTAAAACTTTGCTTATAGTTGTATCTTGAGTGGTACATTGCAGCGTGACAAAGCAAATGTGAAGTGACCTTGACCTCCAAGCAAGGGCAGATAACCTTATAATTTTTACCTTCAACTTTTGGGTTTAGGTCACTTTTTCACAAACTATGCACTAGACCTTTCAAACTTTGCTTATAGTTGTATCTTCAGTGGTACATTGCAACGTGTCAAAGCAAATGTGGATGTGACCTTTACCATCCAAGCAAAGGGAAGATAACTTTAATTGTTACATTTACATCACCTTCTCATGAACTAGAATTATGCACTAGATGTTTTAAACCTAATTTATAGCTTAATCTTTGGAAGAAAACATATTCTATTTTGACGTAGTTGTGTCTTCGTTAGTGCATCTTTTTTTTTGATGCCTGGATTTCACGTATGAAATTGACCTACTTTTTCGAGCTGATGATTTTTAGCTCTACTGGCCAAAGGCCTTCATTTTTCATCCGATCTTTACCAAACTTTACCAGATTTGTTAATATCAATGAAAGCTTGCACAAGTTCGCAAATTTGCCAGATCGGACCAATAATAGCGGAGTTATGGCCCTTGATTTAGTTAAAAATGCTATATTCAGCCTCGTTAATACGATAGGGCTTTCATTTTTTTCATCTGATCTTTACCAAACTTTACCAGATGTTTTGCCTTTTTTTTTGTTTTAATTATGTTTGTTTTTTTTTTAATTTTTTTTTTTTAGTTATTTCTTTTGTTTGAATTTGTTTTTTTTTTTTTTTATTTTTTTTTTTTTTTTGGTGTTAACGCCATGTTAGCAGGAAGCATTGCTGTGCCTATTGCATTTTTTCCCCGGTTCATCGATTTTTGATGGAGTTACAGCCCCTTGACATTTCTTTTTTAAATTTCTTGATTATTATTATTTTTATTTTTTTAATTATCTTATTTCATTATTTTTTTGTTTTAATTGTTTTGTTGTTGTTAACGCCGTGTGAGCAGGAAGCATTGCTGTGCCTACTGCATTTTTTTCCCGGTTCATTGATTTTTGATGGAGTTTTTTTTAATTTCTTGTCAGCGCTACTCCTCCTAAACACCTTGTTGGATTTCAACAAAACTTGGCAGAAAGCATCGGTAAGATGTCTAGTTGTGCATATCGCGCTTTTGTTCCAGTTTGCTGATTTATGACGGAGTTATGGCACTTTGACATTTTTACTTTAAATTTCTTGTCGGCGCTACTCCTCCTAAACGGCTTGTTTGATTTCTACAATATTTTCGCAGGAAGCCTCAGTATGATGTCTAATTGTGCAAAGCATGGTTTATCAATGAAATTTTGGACAAGTTCGAAAACCAGCTAGATCTAGTTAGTAACGACAGGTTATGGCCCTTGATTTGTTGAAAAATGCTATATTGTATTTTTGTATTTTGCTTTGTTAAATCTGTAGTTACTTCATTTTTTATCTGATCTTTACCATATTTGTTTAGAATGTTAATATAAACCCTCCCCACCACCCATTTTTATGAAATTTCATTCATAGAAGAAAGTGGGACAAATTAAAAAATGCCCATGCCAGACTAGACACAGCAGACATATTGCCCATGATTACCAGGTGAGCGATCTAAGGCCATCCTATCCCTGTTGTTTTTGCAATGTTTTAGAAAAACTACTGATGGGAATTTTATGTCGACAACCCTTGATATAAGACCTGTTTTAGCCAGTAGAGCATCCACAGGCCCTCTTGGGCCTCTTGTTTTTAATAGAATGGCATTTTCTTTTTAAACAAATGCACTTAAATGTCATCTCAGCAAACGGCAAACTCTATTGTTTTTAATTACTCAGATGTTTACAAACTTTCATTTAATCATCATTGACCTTTTTATTTTTAAATCCAGCCCCCGTTAGGCGAGACATGTGAATCCACGGATTTCTTGTTTAATATGTATATTTCATTTGATTCTAGTTTATGATATCTGAAATGTTTTTTAATATGTATATTTCATTTGATTTGCTGCATGTATGATATAAACTTTTTGATTTTGTTTTAAATGGTTGTTGCACTATTCTCAAGCAAGTTGTATTTAAAACAGATACTAGGAAAAGAGTAAAACAATTAACAAAACACCCCAACAAACCAAGGAGATGTGACTTACTAAAAAAGTGTGAAGAAACATAAATGTAGGTGGCTATTTTTAGATTAAAAATGTACATTATACAACATCGGGAAAAGGATTGGAATGAATTGCTTATAGAGCTCCTTTCCAAAGTAATCTTTAAATTACATATAATACTGGCAGGTATAATTGCATAAATGGGGAATGAAATTTCCAAGGTAAGTTTAAAAAATGTGAAAATCTGCATAATTTTAAAAGAAATTTAAGTGGGGAAGCGAAAGAAGGGTAAAAAGGTCCTGCCAAAGTTGTATAAAGTTAAAAACATTTTCTTGACAAAATATACTTCTGCACAATTTTAATATAGTGACATTATTTGCCAGGATAATGAAGAATCACTAAATATTATTATTTATCACATTACTTGCGGCGTGTGAGTGTAATAAAGAAATGGTGTATTTATCTTATTACACTATTGAAATAAATATGCAAATAAAGGTTGAATTGTCATTTGGTCTTTTCCATTTAGCTTGGTGTGCATCGGAATTGCCTCGTCGGTTTCTGTAACCATTTGTAATACCGGATTACAGAAATCGATGAATAGTTCCATTGTTTGATGGCCTACAGAGCAGACCGAGGGCATATACAATGTCATCATAGAAACATACAACACCATGAACCGGCAACGTAATGTATAGGAAGCTACAAGGGAGCTACAATAAAAAATGTTCATTGTCAGTCTTTTCTGGAGTTCTGTGATAAATGGAACCTCACATTTGTGCCTATTTAATTATAATTTAAAGATAAGTATAGTCTGCAGAATAACGAATGTTGGAATCAATATCAGCATCAATATTATTTACGGCGTATTGATAAAAACGAAAGTCACTGCACATGAATCTGACGTCATAAAATGAGAATACAATGTATAAGATGTACAATTTTGTTCTTGTATTAGTTTTAATAGAATGGCTGACTTTATTTGCTTTAATCCCTGTGTGGTTGCCGGGGTAGAATACAACCACAGCAAATCTCGCTAGAGGCAGATGGGTAGGACCCTCCAACCCTCCTTCATGTTCATTTTGTCATTTTTTATCATGCTCATTCAAGGTCTTTATCATGACACTGCGTATGGAAATGTGGAAACGTGGCTCCATTGTAAATGGAGTATTTACTATAGAACTTGCAGCAACTCTGCAGTTCTGCAGGTTACGAGGACCATTCTCCATATTTTATCTTGTTGTACATGGAGGATGAGCCTGGAATGTTCATTCCTGTTAGGCGCCATATAATCGTTCATGTGTTGGTGCACCATAAAACCCAATTCAATTCAATTATTTGCTTTAAATATTATTTATTAAAATGCCATATTTGGTAAAAGGGCTTAATCCGAGATGTTTCTTGGCAAATTTTCCAAAGGTCATATCTCAGGTATTCATTATTTTATAAAATTGTGTTCCCCTTTCTGAAGTTTTAAAAGCCTTTTTTAAATAAAACTTGTTTCAGAATAGTGCAAACGTACTGTACTAAACTGTACAACATTTACTTAGGTAATGGCCTGTCTGAGGAATGCTTGCCTGGTACAGGGAACCCTGAGGCTGTTCCATTGCACTACGGTTGGGCCCATAAGTCTTTGTTATGTATATGTACAGTAAAGTCCACGTGGTGTGTGGGTGGTCACTCGGACGGCACTCTGAAATTGTAAATATTTTTAAATATGCGTAGAAGAGATTTATGAAAAAAAAAAATAAAAAAAAATAGGTAATGGTGCACATTATAATTATATATTTCTTAAAACTAACATGTATCCCATTAGCTTTCTTGGGCTATTTTAGATTGCCTTCATCACCTTCACATGGACTTTAACTCATGTTTGTAACCCAGAGACTTTGCACATAACCAGAATTTTTTTGATTTTGTTTATTGTTTTGTTTATTATCGTCTTGTATTGTACGACATCTATACCTTCTAAAATTGCCTTTAGTAATCGTTCATTGATTTTTAGCTCTACTGGCCGAAGGTCAGCAGAGCTTATGGAATGACGAGTTGTCCGTCATCCGTCCGTCTGTCGTCTGTTAACTTTTATCTCGTTAAGACGATAGGGCCTTCGTCCGATCTTTACCAAACTTTAACAGGTTTTTAATATCAATGAAAGCTCGGACAAGTTTCGCAAACCAGCCAGATCGGACCAGAAACAGTGGAGTTATGGCCCTTGATTTAGTTAAAATTGCTATATTTTGCCTCGTTAAAATGATAGGGGCTTCATTTTTCATCCGATCTTTATCAAACTTTATTAGATTGTTAATGTCAATAAAAGCTCGGTAAAGTTCGAAAACAGCCAGATCGGACCAGTAACAGCGGAGTTATGGCCCTTGATTTTGTTAAAAATGCTATAATTTGCCTTGTCATACGATAGGGCCTTCATTTTGCATCTGATCTTTGCCAAACTTTAGCAGGTTTTATGACCCTCTTTTATGTATTTTTTTTTATTTTTTTTATTTTTTACTTTTTTTTTACTTTTTTTTTTTGATTTTTTTTTTTTGATTTATTCTTTCTTTTTTTAATGATTTTTTTTAAAGCTCTATGTTGGACCAGTCAGACCAGTAACAAAGGAGTTCTGACTCTTGATTTAGTTAAAAATGCTATATTTTGCCTCGTTAAAACGGTAGGGCCTTAATTTTTCATCTGATCTTTACCATACTTTACCAGCTTCTTTAGTTATGGCCCTTGATTTAGTTGATAAGCTGTATTTTGCCCGAAACTTTTAAAAGACTGTAAATGGCAGTCACTCGCTTCATTGATGTTATAAAAGCCATGTTAGCCAGTAGAGCGTCCACAGGCCCTCTTGTTACTAGTACCAATTTATGAAATATTCATTCGTAACTGTGCGGAACAGCATAGATGGAATATATATTATCACTGAGAGGGATTGAATTTATTCCCTATCTCGATAGATTACTCATGGTCAGTGAAAACACACCACAAAACAAACTCTTTTAAAAGTTAAAATTTGAGGCATTTTTGGACAAAATATGATATAATACGTAAAATCCGTGAGAAAACGGTTATGTCTACTATAGTATAGATTGCAAATCACATTGTGTAGTTTTTTGTGGGTTTTTTTGGTAACATTTTAGATAACTTTTGTCTAAATCTTTGTGAAAACACATCTTGTTAATCCAATATGTATAGTGTAAGTTCAATGTGTTTCAGCAATTGAATTGCAACAAACTACGGTTAGGAAAACACTGGCAATTAACAGATGTTTTAGCTTATGTAAATAGTTTACAAATTCTGTTATAGGATATATATGCCATTTTAACTAACTATTTTTGTACTGATTGCAAATATTTTGAATAATGGTGTATCCTGGTGGCATACATTTTGACAGTCATAAAAATTTGACGGTCTCACTTTATTGTATATCTCTGAGTAGCATTTCGTTTCCAAACACAAGGAAATTTCATCACCTATTTGTGTTTTTAAGAAATAAAATGGACATTTGAGTGGTAAGTTAAGGAAAACAATAGCCATTACCCACATCACCCCGCCCCACACCCTACCTGTTTATCTATGTTCATACTACATGTATCTCAACATATTTGCCCCATGTGGTTCCGGGGGCCTCGTTTGGTCCCGGGGCAAAGAACAGGGCCACTGCAGATCCTTTTGGAGGGGTAGGCAGAGGGGTAGAAACCCCGCCACCCCCCTACCCATCCCCGCAAATTCATGTTCATTTTATCATTTTTTGTTCATGCTCATTAAAGGTCTTCATCATGACCCCTGCATTGTTTCAGGAGCCATCACGCTCAAATCACTAGAGCAGTGGCAGTGGCTCCAGCGTAAATGGAGCGTCTACAATAAAATTTGCAGCAACTCTGCAGTTCTGCAGGTGAGAAGGTTCTAGGCTCATTCTCCATATTTTATCTGGATGTACATGGAGGATGAGCCTGGCATGTTCATTCCTGTTAGGCGCCATATAACCTTTCATGTGTTGGTGCACCTTAAAATCTCAATTCAATTCAATTCAAAATATCTCTTCAAATAGAATAACTTAAATTGGTACACATTTTTAGCATGATCTAATGAGTACATAGAAATACCTCCAAACCAGTGAAATACACCCTATTTCCATTATTTTATATTGCTTACCAATAAGTCTTATATGATGGGTGTATATGCCCCGCTATGTAGTGCTCTTGTTAGTCTATGCTTTTTGAACACAGGATGCAATGGCCCCAAGTTTCCCTATGTAACTACGTTAAATAAAGGAAAATGTCCCTGTGAATATGTTAAAACTGTTGTGTTGAAATTAATGTATAATTTCTATTTTTGTGTAGCTTAATGTTTTTGTCTGAATTTCACTATGCAAATAGGAAGACTGTTCGAAAACTTATGACATTGTTCACCGCACATGCATAGCGGGTACCCTATGAACAAAATAAGGTCAAATATGTTAATTTTTAAGTAAAAGACCTATGACACCAGGATACTTCAATTTTTGTACTTTGCCATGTATTTTATTTTAAAAAAACTAAACAAATGTAAACATCCATTTTGTATTCTGTGGTTATCTCACCTGAGCCAAAGGCTCGGAGTGAAGCTATTGAGATTACTCTTCGTCCGTCTTCATTTACTTCTACTTTGAACAAATTCTCCTCAGAACTGCTTGACCTGACCAAACTTAATACGGATAATCATTGGGTCAATGATTTTCAGATCTGTTAAAATTAAGCGTGACATCCAAGATGGGCGCCTTTAAAAAAAATAATTTTAAAACAAGAGGTAGGGTCTAATATTTATCGTGTAGTATAAGCTTATGGTCCTATACTCCCCACGCCACACCTCCACCTACACACACACACAGGAATCACATTTTTACATAGACTTACATAGTGAACAGTTTAAATATCCTCATGTCTGAAATCACAAGGCTCTTAAATATTGCATGTTTCATAAGTTTAATAAATCTGTATTCCTCTACCAAAGTTTGCTGTAATGGTATCGCTGAGGTCAAATTTGGTACCGCCGCGTGGCTCACAGTTTTATATATAGTTAGGATTTTGCTTTTTAAATATTTTTCTTTCTTTAAATATTTTTCTTTGAAGCTATAAGAGCTAGAGGTATAATACTTTGCTTGAGCATAGACTTATGGTCCCCTACCAAGTTTGTTTGAATGGTTAAATTTGGCCCTGCTCCAGAGGTCACAGTTTATATAGTCTTATAAAGGTGTGCGGGGAGGGTAGGCGGTGAGAAAAGTGTTACCCGACCTTCTTCTCATCCACTTTGGTTACAGTTGGAAGTGTATGCAATGGACAAGGCCATAAGGTGAGCAATTCAGGGCCATTTCCACACTTTTGTATGTATGTGTAAACAGAAAAAACATTGAAAACAAGTTGTGTAGTATACTAATTAAGATCAGGTAAAAAACAAATGAGAGTGTAAACATACCTATTGATTCTAAAGTCATGAAAGAATCATCATCAAAATATAATTAAAGAGGCTATAGAGGCTTGCCTCCATATTTTTTTCTTAATTAATATTGTCAAGACTTTGACTACGCGTTTGACATTGGGAGAAAATATGTTCTGTTAAATACAAGTGTTGTATGACGTTTAGTTCAGTTTATATATACAATCAAATAATAATAAAAACTTTTGTTATACCGATGTAAACAAAGCACGAAACTCAATTGAACTATTCTAAAAAGTGGGTTGAATGAGTCGATTAGTTCACACTTCAGGAAATGATGACTTAGATACAAAATGTTTGCATACTCATTGCACCCGAATTGTACAGTTTGGAGAATTTTAAAGGTTTGTTGCGCATGTTTTTAATTAAATGTTATGTTTAGACAGATTACGATGTTTTCTCTGCTATTTTACAATACAATTTTGGATAATCAAAGAACAATTCATTTTGGAGACAAGCCCCACTAATGGTCTACTTTAATTAAGAAATGGTAAAATGAAACATTTTGAGGTTTTATAATATATGGAAGAACAACCAAATCAGTAAAATAGAATAATACTTTGTAAATTATGCCCATTATCATCTTGTTAAACTCATGTGTACTCAACTACAAACTTATTATTAAAACAACGCACCTGTGCATACCACTGGAAGATGGTTATGTTTTACCTGTACTAGTTCGAAAGAGACAAAACGGCACATGTTGCTTAATTTAAGCCTATCAATGTTTGAAGGTAAAAAACACAAAATATACTCAGTAAAAAAGGTTTTGGACCAGGGTATATAAAGTCATATAAAAATAAAACTAGTGGACACAATTTAAGTATCCTTTTTTAGTAACCAAGGTCTACCCTATCCGGTTAATTTGGTACCAGAAACATTAAATTCCAAACAAGATTTGATTTTAAAAAAAATATCGCGAACACACAAAGGGTCTGTAAAAAATGTGGCAAAGTCCATTAAAAGTAACGGTTACGGACACATTCGAGTAACAAATAAAAATATTTTTTGCGCAAACTTTCATTGTAAACGATAATTATCGTTGATTGTTGATCTATTGTGAATTATCAACTGAGATAATAAGGGTTATGGTCGAATGTCAAGGTTCAGCGATCATTGTACGGGTTCGAACACTGCCATGGTCCAAAACTTTTTTTCCAGAGTATAGTATTAAAAATACAGCCCAGTTAATGAATTTTTATGAAAACTGCTGACACTATTCATTGTGTGGTTAACATTCCTTAATTATTTTATTTAGTTTTGAAACTGTGGGTTTGGTTATTGCTTTTAAGGGAATACACGGCAATTTTGAAGTATTTATCAAGTATTAAAATGTGTCATTTTCATAATGATTTGCATATATTTAAACAAAACAAAATACACAACTTGAAGATTTCAAGTTTTCATCTTATCCTATATCATTGTTGGGATATAATCAACAGTTAGTAATATGCAAAAACAATTTGCTTTAATAACTTCACAAAAAAAAAAAAAATTCAAGATTGCCATGTGCTTGTTACTGTATCAAGATTGCCATGTGTCCCTGCTTGTTACTGTATCAAGATTGCCATGTGTCCCTGCTTGTTACTGTATCAAGATTGCCATGTGTCCCTGCTTGTTACTGTATCAAGATTGCCATGTGTCCCTGCTTGTTACTGTATCAAGATTGACATGTGTCCCTGCTTGTTACTGTATCAAGATTGACATGTGTCCCTACTTGTTACTGTATCAAGATTGCCATGTGTCCCTGCTTGTTACTGTATAAAGATTGCCATGTGTCCCTGCTTGTTACTGTATCAAGATTGCCATGTGTTCCTGCTTGTTACTGTATCAAGATTGCCATGTGTCCCTGTTTGTTACTGTTTGTATCTAAGTTTTTTGCTATGATTGTAATCAGAACTTTATTCTTAAATTGCTGTGTTACTTTTTATTGAATTTACCAAACTAAAAACCGATTGTGTTTTATGTCAAAATATATAAACATCCCTTAAGCCGTGGTCCCAACCCGCCGTACTTGCAAGTGCGTGCTGTCTACTTGCAAAAACGTGGGCAAAATTTGGGGATCCGTACGTGGTGAGTACCGCCTCAGTACGGATTTGGGAGCACGCAGACACGCCGTAGCACTTTTAGTGCATGAGGAACTTTCGCTGCGTTCGGGATGCGGTCGGGCTACGGATTCACCCAAGTACGGGTGACGCGCGTGTCTTCTACAGCCAATGAGCGCACAACGCACTGACTCCGTGAGTCTTTTAAATTTTGTCCACGGTCACTTGCTCTACGGACGGCGCACTTAGCACGTGCGTGCTGCGCACGTGATAAGTGCGTGGTCTGTGCTTACCCGGCACTTCCCCAGTTCTACTGTCCAATGAGCACGCAGAACTGACGTGGACCGTACCGAGTAAGCACGTGCTCCGCACTTACAACGCACGTTGTGCGCACTGATTTCTGCAGTATATATAAAAGCCGAGCCGACGGACGAGTGCCAACATTTCGTATCCAAGATGAGTAATAAGAGGACACAGAAGAAGGGGTCAGCTGCATCTGCAGCTCAAAAGGCAGCGGATACGGCCAGAGAGGCCCAACAGAAACGGGCCGCGGAAGATGAGATGGCCAGAGAGGAAGTGGAAGAGGCGAGGAGGAACGAAGAAGAGTCAGATGGTGACGGCAGAGAGTCTGATCATGAGGAGGGTGCTGCTGGTGGATCGGAGAAGGCCAACTGCTCGTTCTCGGCGAAAAAGGAGGAGCGCCTGGTTGAGTTCTTCTCGGTGAATCAGGCCTTCTACGATAAGTCGCACCCAAACTACCAGAACAAGCAACAGAAGGATAAACTCCTGGACCAGCTGGCCAAGGAACTCAACACAACCAGTAAGTACCCTCATTTCCACGTGTTGCTGTGTACATTTTATTTCAGGAGAAACATGCGTGCTTTCATGTATAAGCTCTTTCATAAGCACAGTTGTCGAAGTAGGATTGTACCATATAATGACCCATGAATTATTTGCGCTATTGGTATTGTCAATAATTTGGTACTTTCTTTTTCTGTTCCACAGGAAAACAGATCCAGGGCTGGTTCAAAAACATGCGGACTTCAGTGGGAAAACTCTACAAGACCAAGTCAGGCCAGGCCACCCAACCTGTCACAGCAAGGAAGAAATGGCAACTCCAGAATTTCGCCTTCCTGAAGGCCTACATTGTCCCACGCACCTATACTGTAGAGACCACACCGGTAAAGATTTTCTACACAGTTATTACATGGATAGACATTTCTAGTTTTTAAACATGACAACATTACAATACACAATTGTACATTTTACATGTAATATATTATAGTACAAACATGTAATCATTAATTTTTAAATTTCAGAACATGTAAATTGAAGAAAGGAAAATCATTAATGTGTAAAACTTATTTTCACTTTCAGCTGGAGGAGACGGGAGAGCAAAGCGAGGATGAGGAGTCACTACACTCGATCCCAACCAGGCCAGCATCTCCATCTCCCTCCACCTCCGCGGCCACCCGCAATACCAAGCCTCCGGCCAGCAAGAAGTCGAAGATCGACGACCTTCTTATGAAGTTTTTGGACAGGCCCAGGCCCGAGGAGGTCCTGAGTAAACAGGTATTTAATGTTAATACTATTGGTGTGAAATGCACATTGCATATTGTATGTTTGCAATTGTACTTTGCTATATTTATATTGCACAGTGTTCTACTTTACTTCACAGTGAATGACATGTACTGTTTATAGATTTGATGTGTATAATGTTTTTAACAGAAGTAACACATTGGTGTTTATATTATATACTTACCTTTACGTACCTGTGTGTTTGCAGTTGGAGACAATTGTTGCTGCCCCTGCCCCTGCACCCCCACAACCAGACGAACGCACAGCATTTAGCCAGTGGATCGCGGCCAGGATGTCAGGGTTCACCCACGATAGGTGGGACGACTTCCAGTTGGCTGCTATGCGCCTGATGCAGGACTACAGCAGGCCCCGACCCAACCCTGACACATCTCCATCTCCAACTGCACAGCCCAGGCCAATGCCACCAGTCCAGCAGCATTGGCCGCACTTCCCGCAGCAGCAACAGCAGTGGGGTCAGATGCAGACATGGCAGCAACAGTGTCCACAGCAGCCGTCGCAACAGGTGTTGCAGCAGCCCAGCTCCTCCTTTCAGTCACAGACTCCCGAGGTAAATACACTTGTCAATTGCTTAGCTTAGATCTGGCAATAATTTGTATTAACTTAGCATACAATTATAATTACTTATAATGTTCCTTCTTTCCTTTTGTGCTCCAGCTTGGTGCAACTCGGTCGCAGTCTGTCCCTCCCCTCCTGTATTCATCAATCAATGGCAGTGGTCTTACAGATTTGTTTATGAACCAGTTGACCCAAGGTATCCCCTCGGGTAACACCAGCCAAGTAGCAGCATCGCAGGCAGCCAGTCCTTCGGGTACACAGGAGGACTCAGGGGACAACTGAGACAGCTCCCCCACCAACTAGTGTGTTTTGTGGACTTAAACTGACTCCTGCCAGTGTGGACTAGGGATTTTCTTTGGACTACTATCCAGGGTGGACTAGGGGACTAGGGGTTTTGTGGACTACAGTGTCAACTTTTTTTCGTTGCTCATGTTGGAATGTTTTTGTTCTTATGCTATTATTACTTATTAGTTGTATTATTGAGTAAAATAAAGAACTGGTTTGCCTTAAAAGTGCTTGTCTTCCTTGATTTAAACTTTGAACAAATGTCAAAGCTCAAGATTATATGGTGCATGGGGCAAAATGATAACAAAAACCTCCCCCCAACCAGCCCCAAAAAACAAATCCGTAATTTTTGCAAACGGTAAATTTATTATAACCATTTGTTAAAAATGACTGGGTTTTTTTTGGGGGGGATGGGGGGGGGGGGGGCTTTGAAAGTAAGAAGTGAGACCGGAACCATTCTGGTATATAATATTAAAGTTAAGGTTGATTTTAAATAAGAACAAAAAAAACATTTTATTATATGTTTGACACAATAAACTTCTACATGTTTATTCACACATGAATACATAAAATTAAATCATGAGTTCATGAAATGACCCCAGAGTTCATTAAAATCATGAGTGTCTGTAGAGTTCATAGAATGTCTGCAGAGTTCATAAAATTAAATCATGAGTATCATGAGTTCATGTGTTCAAACAACCCGATCTTGCCATGGTAGGCGGCCAAGTGGGGAACTGTAATAGTCCGCCAAATAGTTTCTCAGGGTTTTCCCTTCCCTTGAGTCCCGTTGGCCGACCATCTGGTTGGGTTCGGTCATCTGCACATCCTCCCTCCAGGCCCCAAGGACCACGTTCCCATCCTCATCCTCACGGTCCACATTAAGGTCCTGTAGTCCGGGCCGGCGCTTTCGCAGCCAATTGTGAAGGGTGAGGCAGCCCAACACAACGCGAATCACATTGCCAGGCTCCAACTGCAGGGTGGTGAGTAGGCACCGCCACCGGTGAGCCAATATCCCAAAACCGTTCTCCACAACACGACGGGCCCGAGAGGTCCGATAGTTCATCACCCTCTCTTTGTGGGTCATGGCACGGCGACTGTATGGCTTCATGAGCCACTTTCGCAGGGGAAAGGCATCGTCGCCCACGATGAAGAATGGAAAGTCCCAGTCGTCGCCTGGAAGTGGATCCGGTGCTGGGAATCCAATGGTGTTGTCCTCCAGTGCCCCACGGAGGGTAGACTGGTTGAACACGCCTGCGTCTGAGGAGGAGCCGTTGGCCCCCACCTTGCACCACAAGAAGGAATAGTTAGCATCCACGATGGCCAGGAGCACCACAGAAAAGAAGCCCTTATAATTGTAATAGAGCGATCCACTTTTCTTGGGCTTCTTGATGGCGATGTGTTTCCCGTCGATCGCCCCACAACAGTGGTGAAAGTTCCATCGCGTTCCAAACTGGCGGGCGACGGCTTTCCACTCGTCCTGTGTGGAGGGCATGGTGAACATCTCCTCCTTATATTCCTCGTAGATGGCGGTGCAGACCTCCGGCACGAACTTGGATATGCTGTTGTGTGCCACCCGGAAGTCGTAGGCAAGGGACCTGTAGCTGTTCCCCGTCGCCAAGAAGCGAAGGGTGATGGCCAGCTTCAGGCCAGGCTCCAGAGGGCGGCGACTCCTGAAACATAGAATGTATAGCATTAATATATAGCAAGGTCATGGCTGTTGTTATGATTTTACCATAACCAATACCTTAACCATTCCTTTTTCTTAAGGGGGCTCAAATTGGCACGGTATACTACTATTGACGTCCAATGCAATAATGTGCCATATCTCAGAAATACCAAGATAGAGACATTAATATTAATGGATTAATAGAATGTATTCGTGAAATGATAAGACAACATTTTTAAGCAAATACAAAAAGCAAAACCAAGCATTTGTTATGGCAGAAATGAAGACACATACCTTGGGCCCTTGGTGATTCGAGGGGTCACTCGGAGCAGGAGCTCGGCGAAGATCTTGGGGTCCATTCGGATGTATCCGACATAGTCCCCCCTCGATTCACGCTCTAGCTCTTGGAACAACGTTTCGTACTGCCCGAAAAGCCTCCTCCTCTCGATCCATGGACGAACCCACCATCTCCTGCGTCGGCGTCCCTGTTGCCTCTCCCTCTCCCGTATCAAGGCAAGTAATACCACGTCGTGCTTGTGCGCTGCCACTTGAAGCTGCTCTTGCAGCATCAGAACCCGGAGTCTCTGCGGTGGAATGGGCAGCATATTGAGGCAGCAGCAGCTGGGACTTCTGGAGAACCTCGGAATGTCGTTCTATATATCCCCCCCCCCCCCGACATTGGGCGGAAAAACTCGCGTTCGTCGCACTTCCACGCACTTACAACATGCGAGTGAGTAAGGACACAGTACGTGAGCAGCACGTGTAAGTACGGCCTCCGTACGATAACGTGGCAATCGCACGGAGATCGTACGTTGTAAGCAAGTTGTAAGCACGTACAACTCACTTACCATGTGTGCAACGTACGATGCACGCAACCGCTCACGGCCAGGCGTGGCGTGCGGGCCACGTACTTACACCTTGCGCAACCGTGCGAGTGACGTGCGTTGACGTACTCTCTCCCTGCTCTTGCCACTCCCTCCCCACGTTTTCAGAAAAACGTGGCGGCCGTGGCCTCCCCAAAAAACGTACGGACTAAAAACACGCACGGTGGGTTGTGACCGGGCCTTTATTGGTGTATACAGGTAATCTAGTGTTGAAACAAGGACTTCATAAACATCGGTGGTGTATACCTACATTGTTAAAACAAGGACTTCTAATGAACATGCATTTGAGGAGGAGTAGCCGGGAGAAGAGGGGTAAAAATTCCTCTTATCTATGGAAAATTAATGTAAACGGCTATGTGCAACAGAACTTGTTTTAACACATTGTGAATAAATCAGACAATTCTTTCACTTAAATTACTGCATTTCAAATGTGGCACTTTTCTTAAAGTCATTTCAGATTTAAATTGAAACGCAATATATAGAATGCATACACAAAAAGTAGATACAAAGGTCGAACAGGAAATGTAGCTTTTACAGAACTCAGCCATCGAAAAACAGGCAACAATTACTTGTCAAATGTGCTAGTTCACTTTAAATGCCTTCATTTATAATAAATCACCTTCGATCCCATAATGTACCAGAGTATTGTCCCTGAATATGTGACACAGCCAAACAAGCTCTGTAATTGAGAGTTCTAAACAACTTGGAAAATGTGAAATTATCAAAATCGGATGATAAACAAAAAAAGTATGACCATTTGAAGGGTGTTCTGAAACGGATATTGGAGCCGCCATTTTGAGAACTATGACGACGTCATAGTTCCAAATGACCATATATGTAATATTGATAAATATCATTTAAACCAAAGAAAATCTTTGCAAATGAATGCAAAATTGCGACTGGTCATATAAAGCATTATTGCCATTAAGTAAACATATTTTTCATACAACTGCTAAATTTCTTTCCTATAAATTAGTAAATTTGCATATTTATAAATAGTCCAAATATGGTCAATCATTTAGAACTGTGATGTCATAGCTCTCAAAATGGCGGCTTCCATATCTGTTTCTAATTAGAACCTTCAACTGATCATATCTTCTTTGTTTAATGTAATTTTGATAAGTCTTTCACCTTTTTCCAAGTTTTTCAGAAAATTATTTTATATTAAACGTGATTCTTATAATAAGAACCCCTGTAATAATTAAGCATGAAAACAAGGTGCATGCGTTATTATTTAATTAATGAAAACAATCTGTTGAGCCGGGGTTCAGTAAAAATAGATATTACAATCGAACAGGAAAAGCAGCATTCGAGGATGACAGTCAACCACAAACACACACACAAACAAGAATGACTTTAAAGAGGAATAAAAGGCAAAATAAGACATCACAAATACAAAAGGATTGACAATAGGGCTACAGCCTTGGAACGGTCAGTGGCAAAAAAGGCCGCTGGGGGTTTAAACCAGGTTCTAGGGTGCACCAAACTTCACTCTTACCCTATACCGGTGTAAATAAAGAAATCCCCGCCAGGTTATACTCTAACAAACAAGGCAGCATTAATAGTTTAATACTATTTTATTGCAGATATGTTACAATACATCAATTCAACATCACATTATTCATAGAAACATATGCAAATGGATTGAACTACAAGTTATTACAACATTAGTTACAGTTCTCTCCATAGTTACAGTTCTCTCCATCATTAATAGGCAATATAAGTAAAATAAATGAATGATCATGTATATATAACAAAAAAAAGCAAAAGCCTAGAAAACCACAAACTATGTACTCAATGACTTCGCAGAAAGCAGAGAAACACCATAATAAACTATTAAGGGTGCGAAAAGACAAGATAAAAGACACATCAAACGCTACCGTCCTATAAGGATTTAGGTAGACGTCATCATAGGGTCCACAATCTGTCCGGTCAGCGCATAATCAAGGAGGAAAGCATAGTGGCGAACTGTAAATGGGTCCACTACTAAACATGCAGTGCATTGTAAAATGTTACGGTCATAACCTCTTTTTTTAAACTTTTTAACAAGTTTAATAAAGAGTGCATGAACGTGTTCAAGGATCTTACGAAGTTTGTAAATCACATCACTACAGAAGTCCGGTATAAGTGATTAAACTAGTTCTCTAAGGTATTGAAACATATATAAATAATGTATATAGTATCCATCTATAAAATTATATAGAATATATTACAGCATAGTGAAGGGTGGGTGGGAGACACTAGTAATCTGCCCAAATACAAATCCTCAAGTGAGCCGCACCAGTGAGGCCCTCCAGGGCTTTTGAGGATCTGGGGAACATGGCCAATTACATTTAGGGATCTGGGGAACTTTGCCAATTACTTTAAGGGATCCAGGGATCAAAGGCCTACTTTTAGGGATCTATGGAACAGTGTCCTAAAGGAAAAAAAGAAGAAAAAGTACCTAATTTTTATGTATAATTGCTATAATTTACTTTTAAAACAACATTTGGACCACATATCACTACTGACTGCTTTTGACGGCTTTCAGTATTACCTGTTATGACGGTTTTTAGTTGTGCCCATCGCTCAACTGGACACTCTCTGCGGAGAATATCAACTTTCCTGTTCAACTGAAGCGTTTGCAAGGCGATGAACATTTGCCGTGTGTCCATTTTAGCGCAACTGATCAAAGATCAGCAGAGCTTATGACGTGGTGCGTCGTTCACTTGTCTTTCCGTCCGTCAATAAAATTATTTGTGACGACTACTCCTCTAAAACTATAGATGGATTTTCATGTAACTTTACAGAAATGTTGCCAATAAGGTCTAGTTGATCCTAGCAAAAATCCAGGTTGATGTGAAATCCAAGATGGCACCAAAGATAAAAATAGATTTTAAAAATATAATTTTGTGGCAACTACTAAAAAAAACATAAGGGGTATTGCTTTGGAACCTTTACCAAATAGACTGGCATGACATAGTGTTGGTCCTAAACAAGATGAATTTTGATTCGATATTAAACATGGCCACCAGCAGACATCTTTTTTGATGGATTTTCACGAATTGAATTGGGTTTTACGGTGCACCATCACATGAAAGGTTATATGGCTAGCTTTACATGAAAGTTGCTCTGAATCTTGAATTTCAAGATGGCCACCATAGCTAAAACTAGATTTTAAAAATAGAAGTTTGTGGCGACTACTTCTCAAAAACCACAAGTGGTATTGATTTTGAAGCTATACCAAAATGACATAACACGTAGTTGGATCTAAACAAAATTCATTTTGATTCGGTGTCAAACATAACACGTAGTTGGTCCTAAACAAAATTCATTTTGATTCGGTGTCAAACATGACACGTAGTTGGTCCTAAACAAAATTCATTTTGATTCAAATACCAAAATTGTCCGCCAGCAGACATCTTTGTTTACATAGAGTTATATACAGGAAACACTTGTGGTGATTACTCCATAGATTTTCATGAAACTGTATAGGAATGTTGCTCTTCATGTCTAGTTCGTCTATTGATGTCTATATACGGTGGCTATATAAACAAGAAGTCGATGACCTTGAAGCTCTACTGATAGGTTTTTGATAGCTAGATTAGCATTCCTGTGAAGTTTCATGAAAATCTGTCAAGCAGTTTCAGAGGAGTAGTCTATGTATGTAAACAAAGATAGCCGCTGGCAGCCATGTTTAATGTTGAATCAATAAGTTTCAACAAGGACCAACATCATGTCGTGCTGATTATTTTAGAACAAGTCCCATATCAATAACCTTATAGTTTTCAAGAAGTCGCTACAAATTTATTTTTTTAAAAATCTATTTTTAGCCATGGTGGCCATCTTGAATTTCTGGCCGACCTGAAATTTTGTTAGGATCAACTAGACATCAAGAGCAACATTCCAATGAAGCTTCATAAACAATTGTCAAGTAGTTACAGAGAAGTACTCACTACAAGTTTTTACTACATAACTCTATGTAAACAAAGATGGCCTCCGTCAGCCATGTTTAATGTCGAATCAAAATGATTTTCAACAAGGACCAAAAACATGTCATGCTGATCATTTTAAGAAAGGTCCTATATCAATATCACTTAAAGTTTTCAAGAAGAAGTAGCTACAAACTTATTTTATTTTTAAAAATATATATTTTTAGCCGTGACGGCCATTTTGAATTTCTGGCTGACCTGAAATGTTGCTAGGATCAACAAGATATCGTGAGCAACGGCCTTGTGAAGTTTGATGAAAATCCGTCGGAGGAGTAGTCGCTACAAGTTTTTACTATATAACTATCTAAACAAAGATGGCTGCTGGCAGCCATGATTAATGTCGAATCAAAATTATTTTCGGCAAGGACCAACATCATGACATGCTGATCATTTTAGAAAAAGTCCCATGTCAATATCGCTTATAGTTTTCAAGAAGTAGTCGTTACAAACTTGTTTTTTTTAAATCTATTTTTAGCTTTGTCGACCATCTTGAATTTCACATCAACGTAAATTTGTGCTAGGATCAACTAGACATCATAGGCAACACTTCTGTAAAGTTTCATGAAAATCCATCTGGTAGTTTCAGAGAAGTAGTCGCTACAAACAAACGTTTGCCGACAGACGGACAGTGCACCATGGCATAAGCTCTGCCGACTAAAACTGGCTAAGAAAACCCAACAGAACACTGGTGTGTTTTTTATTTTAATGTGTTTAACATAAGCGTTATTAAGCGAACAATATTTGTTACATTTAGGGAACTATGTTTAACACTTTTGTGGATCTGGGGAACAGTGTAAATACTATTAAGGATCTAGGGAACATGGGCAAACTACTTTTAGGGAGCTTTGGCAAATACTTTTGGGGATCTGAGGAACATCTGTGATCTGGGGAACAAGGACCCCCTGGGAGGGCCTCACCAGTATAATTATATACCCAAAAAACGCGCCAAAACGGAATACCCAATTTGCACGAGAATAACTAACCGAGCACTAATAGAATGACTACATTATGACTACATTATGACCTAACCCGGGGCTAGAGGGCGTGAGCGGTAGCTAGCATATTTCACTACCGCTCATGAACAGTCTCAATCAAACCGAGACTGCAATATTTCGTATTTGTCGTGCTCGGCCGTTTCCAAAGGTCCATTATCATACTCTTTTTTACATGCTACGATACGAGAATAATTTCATGTATTACTTGAACAGTCAGCACAACACTTCTGCTGTCGGAATTATACGCTCCATCGCTTAGAGATTGGGTTTTAACGCTGACTGTTCAAATAATACATGAAATTATAGATAATTATAGATACCGGTAATAGGGGGATATCGTTTTTTTTTATGTTCTTTTATAATATATCTGCGGCTCAGTGCCAGTGAATTGAACTGTGTGAACAAGTTTGTAGTTTGGGGCCATATGTACTGAACCAAACAGCTAACGCACCAGTAGACAAAACTTTTAATGTATGAACTTATTATATGCCGACTGGTACCGTTTGAAACCGGTGATTTGAAGGATTTGTTTTTAATTTACAGTCGTTATTGACAAGATATTTGTCTCGTTCAGATTGAAATTTGTTTTGATTTATTGATTGTTATTACTGAGATATTTAAAGGTATTGTCTACTGGTGCGTTAGCTGTTTGGTTCAGTATATGTTCTCAGAAGCCGATTTTCCATGTTTTATATTGACATATAAGGAACATAGTAATCTGTCCGTCCACGCGTGTGTTTAACTGCACATTCATTTTAAGGCTGACTGTTTTAATATTGTGTAAGCTGATTAAGCATGATCGTAGCGAAGAAAACAATTGTTTTGATTTGATTTTTACATGAGTTATGAGCCTTTAATTTTTTAATATAGGGAAATCGTGTGTGTCTGACTCCTCATTCATTTTCAGGTGGATTGTTGTAATAGTTTGCATGCTGATTAAGTATGATGTGAAGATGTAAGTTGGGATGAAAATATAGGGTCCTGATGTAAGCGAGGAAAAATATTGTTGATTAGACAATTTTTACA
The DNA here is from genome assembly GCA_037043455.1 of Cyrtodaria siliqua. Taxonomy (NCBI): domain Eukaryota; kingdom Metazoa; phylum Mollusca; class Bivalvia; order Adapedonta; family Hiatellidae; genus Cyrtodaria; species Cyrtodaria siliqua. The sequence continues at coordinate 102,493 of JAWPHD010004043.1, forward strand.
TGATTTTTGGCCCTTATATTTTTTAATAAATATTATATGTTTCTAACTCCTCAATGGTTTTTAGGTGTGTTGTTTTAATATTTGGCATGCTCATTAAGTATGATGTGAAGATGTTAGCGAAGTAAGGTATCTTTAATTTGATTAATTTTACATGAGTTATGGCCCTTTGATTTTTAGCTCTACAGTACGGGCCAAAGGGCCAGTACGGCCAAAGGGCAGCGGAGCTTATGGGATGGCGAGTTGTCCGTTGGTCGTCCGTTAAATTTTGGCTTGCTTACGCGATATGATCTTCACTTTACCAAACTTTGTCAGTGTCTTTATATCAATGAAAGTTCGGACGAGTTCGAAAACCAGCCAGATCAGAATAGTAACACCAGAGATATGGCACATGTTATTTGATCTTCATCAAACGTGCACAGCTTGTTTATATCAGTGAAAGCTCGGACGAGTTCGAAAACCAGCCAGGTCAGACCAATACCATGGCCCTTGTTATGGCCCTTGATTTTTTTTCTTAAATACCTGTATGCTATATTTCGCCTCGTTTATACGATATGGCCTTCATCTGATCTTTACCAAACATTGCCAGATTGTTGGTATTAATGAAAGCTCGGACAAGTTCGAAAACCAGCCAGATCGGACGAGTAACACCGGAGTTAAATATGCTATATTTTGCCTCGTTAAATTGCGATAGGGCATTCATTTTTCATTTGATCTGAAACAAACTTATTCAGATTGTTGATATCAATCAAAGCTTGGACAAGTTCGAAAACTAGGCAGATCGGACCAGTAACACCTAAAAAAAAAAGAGTATGATAATGGACCTTTGGAAACGGCCGAGCACGACACATACGAAATATTGCAGTCTAAGTTATGGCCCTTGCTTTTTTTAAATATACAATTTAATGTTATATTGGAAACTTGGGTCATGGGTTCAAATTCCACTTGGGGCTAAAAGTTTGTATTTTTAAACTTGTTTCAATGTTTCAGTTAAAAAGTGTTATTATTATTTATTTATTTATTTTTATTTTTTTTTAATTGTTTCTTTTTTTTTTCTTTTTTTTTTTTACCAGGTTTTTCTTTGGAAAAGCCTGGTTATTAGTTTGGCGTATGTCGTTTGGGGGGCAGGCGGGCGGGCCTTTGGCGGGTAGGCGGACGGGCGGTCGAGCGTACGTGCGTGCGTGCTTGAGGGCGGCCGGGTGTCAAACTCATGGTTTCCGCTCAATAACTTTTGTTAGGAATGAGTGTTTCGATGCAACTTGCAGTGTAGGTAGCTTATGTTAGGTAGCTTATATGGAACGGAAATTTGGGATTGCATTTGGGGCCACTGGGTTCAAGGTCAATGTAGCTGTTACTAAAATAGAAAAATGGTTTCCGCTCGATAACTTTTGTTTGGGGTGAGGTATTGTGACAAAACTTGCTGGGTAAGTAGTTTATGTGGAAAGGAAGACTTGGGTTGCATTTGGTGTCACTGGGTTCAAGGTCAATGTCACTGTTACTAAACATAGAAAAACATTTTCCGCTCGATAACTTTTGTTTGGGGATAGATATTTTGACGGAACTTGCTGGGTAGGTAGTTTACGTGGAAAGAATAACTGAGGTTGCATTTGGGGGTCATTGGGTTTAAGGTCAATGTCACAGATACTAATAATAGAAAAAAATGTTTTCCGCTCAGTAACTTTTGTTAGGAGTGAGGTATTGCAATGAGACTTGCAGGGTAGGTAGCTTATATGAAACGTAGGGGTGAAATTGCATTTGAGGCCATTGGAGTCGAGGTCAAGGTCATTGTTACTAAAACTAGAAAACAATGGTTTCGTTGGGAATGGTGTATTGCGATGAAACTTGCAGGGTAGGTAGCTTATATGGAAATGAAGGTTAGGATTGCATTTGGGGCCCCTGGGGTCAAGGTCGCTGTTACTAAAAATGGAAAAATGGTTTCCACTCAATACGATAACCGAATGAGATAACTTGATGGTTAGGTAGCTTATGTGGAAGTGAAGGTTGGGATTATATTTGGGGTCACTGGGATCAAGGTCAATGTCACTGTTACTAAAAATAGAAAATGCTTTCTGCTAAATAACGTTTGTTAGAAGTGAGGTATTGCAATGAAACTTGCAGGGTATGTAGCTTACTGGTATATAAAAAGGAGGGTTCGGATTGCAGTTGGAGCCACAAGGGGCAGGGTCAAGGTCAAGGTTGCTGTTACTATATTAGAAGAAAAAAGTCCACTCAGTTACCTTCGTTAATAGTGATGTATTGCGATGAAACTTACTTGGTTAGATAACCTATTTGGAAAGGAAGGTTGTCACTGCATTTTGGGCCACTGGAATCAAAGTCAAGGTTGCTGATACTAAAAACAGAAAAAAATGGTTTCCGTACAATAACTTTGCAAGGAGTGAGGTATTACGACAAAACTTGCTGGGCAGGTAGCTTATATGGAAAGGAGGGTTGGATTTGCTTTTGCGGTCGCTGCGGTCAAGATCAAGATCGCTGATACTAAAAAAATTGTTATGAGTAAGTTAAGAAGTACTGATGGGCATTTTATTACAACAGGCCTTGATTAAAGAGCCATCCACATAAAAGCGTCCACATGCCTTGTTGGGCCTCTTGTTTAATAAAGATTATATAGGGAAATATTGTGTGTCTAACTCCTAGTGCACTTTCAGATGGATTGTTTTAATATTTGACAAGTTGAGTTGGTGATAGCGAAGGAAACGATTAATGGTTCGATTGTGTGCGAGTTATGGCCCTTTGATATTTTAACATATTTAGAAGAAATCCTCATGTGTTTAACTCCTGATTCACTTTTAGGTGGACTGTTTTCATATTTGGCATGCTGACAATGTTTGATGTGAAGGTAATAGCGAAGCCGTTTTTTTTAAAAAAAAAATATTATTTGATAAGTTTTTACATGAGATATGGTCCTTCGAAATGTTTGACATATTTAAGATACACAGAGGAAATCGTTGTGTGGCTTACTATCCATGCATATTTTTCTTACATAATGTTTTCATGTGCTGGACAATTCCTAGTTAGACCAAGAAAAATAATAGTCGTATTTCAGGTTCCCGACCGACCCTATATTTTGACCCGACCCTAACCTTTTTTTTCCTGTTTCAAAAAAAAAAAAAAAACGGAGAAAAAGAAAAGCTACCGGAATTTAAAGAGATTCGGATACTAGTGCAAGGAACAGATACAACAATAAATGATAAGTACTTTTTTAATACTTTGAACGAAGAACAGATATGACATTATTAAACGATCATTCAGAATTCTTTGAAATTCAGGAAATAAATTTATTTCAAAATAACGGAAATGTTATAAATACAGTTAAAGGTAGTTTAGAACAGCAAACCATAGAGGTTTGTGAAAGAATAGGAGCTACTCCGGGCTTTATAGACGCATTAAGAAATGGCTATAAAATCCTCTTTTTCGAGCCGGCAGTTTCTTTTTCTAATAATTATAAGGAGGAAGACTTGTAGTCAAAATATAACTGGGTAAATAAATCAAGGTACTGATTAAAAGCTTCACAACAACTTCAAGTTTTGCTGTGTGTCCCTTTAAGGGAGGTGATTAAACTGGAGATGGAATTGTTTAAAATTTGTAATGTTTCTTGACGATGGGTGGGGGACTATCAGCGATATACTTAGGCAGCATGCATGAAAGATTCTGTTTTTTTAAAGAATAGTCTAGAGAAAGCAGGTTTTGTCATAAATTATAATGAATAAATGGTGTTTTACGGCACGTCGACATATAAATAGGTCATATTGTGCGCAAAAACCGACGAAAGATGAAGAAATTACGTAGTAAAAATTAATGTAAATATATAAAGATAAAACTATTACAAATAAGGGATGATATGGTAGTAATGTGGACTATATATGTAAATCAACAAATGCCCGTCAACGGGTATATAAACAATTAAATATATGTAAGAACTCATAAATTATAATAAATCATTATGGGATCCTGTAAACTGTCTGACATGGGTTGGTCTTTGCTTGGAAAGTATTGAATTTAACCTTTCCATACCAGAGAAGCCAGTTCAAGACCTGCTACTGACTCTTGGTTTAATAATTAATATCGAATATTAGCGAAACTTACTGGCAGAATAAATTCATTGATGCCTGTTATTGACAATATCGCGAGATTTATGACAAGGTCATTATACGTATATATCTCCTTGGGATCACTTATTTAAATTAAACATTGACGATCCCTATATTGAGGAATTGCTATTTTGGTAGAATAAAGTAGACAATCAGAACATCCGAAAACAGGGTAATGTTTATCGCTGCCAGACTATAGTTTATTCAGATGATAGCAACAGAGCATGCAGAGCGTCAGTTCAATCTTCCACAAAGCATGGTCAGAAGTAAACGCCTTAAAAAAAAAAATTGTTCTAATTTTAGAGAAATTTAAGCAGCAAGACTAGTAATTAATGCGTTTGGTTCAAGTCGGTTAAATGGTTCACGTATTCTAAAAAACTGCGCCAGAATATGCGTAGAAATAATATTTGATATAATGCACAACAAATAAACGCACGTGCGATTCATGTATATTTATGTACATATTTCTTATTAAGCTCATCTTAGCTAAATTTTGCATACATATGAAGTAGTAGTAGTTATTATATGCGTAAAAATAATATTTGATATAATGCACAACAAATAAACGCACTTGCGATTCATGTATATTTATGTACATATTTCTTAATAACGAATATACATGTTTAAATATTGTAATATTAAAGTTGTAATATTAACGTATGTTTGTATGTGCACTCCATTTCAGGCATTTCTCTACAACAGTATCGGGAAGCTCTGAAGCTGCGGATCGAGTTGGTATTCGTTTGCAAGCAGTGTGTGTTAATGATACCATCGAAAGAGCCCACAGTCGAGGTACTACTTTTTTTAATAAGTTATTACTTTTAGAACCCTGAATAAGCTGATGATGTCGATTATGTTTATTATTATTAATATTATCATTATGTTTATTTACGTTTTAAGTTTTTTTTACTTTCAGAACACAGTTTTATCATATTTTTTTTCATTATAATTTTTGTCATTATTCTATAATCTTACTATATACTTTTATTATTGTTAATATTATTATTACATTATCAGCCTTGTATTAAATTTGTGTTTTACTTTCAGACCTCTGTAGAAGCTGATATCGATATGGATGGTACGACGGGTGGTACGGCGGATGGTACGACGGAGAGTACGCTGGATGGTGCAGCATTTGGTGACTTCACAATGAAATTGTCAGACATCAACTCGACAGTGACGACAACAACCGTTGAAGACGTATGTAGCGTACATAGTATTATCATATATATATTATATATATATATTTATCATGCAGAGCTGGTCCAACCGGACTGACGTTCTACAGGCTAGTTCCACTTCTACGGAAAGAGGCAGAGATCGTACAGATACAGACGAGGCTTGTCGGTGACAACTTACTGACAGTTGACACCAGGACCCGGTACAGTAAGATCGAACAAGGAGTGCAAGAGTTGTGGACACAGTATACGGACCGAGACATCACCACGGCCCAGCTGCTGCGTGGTTGCGCTCGCTTGTACTCACCAAAGACGCAGGCACCACCAGTGGAAGCTGAGTAAATAAACGCCGCTTGAGATATGTTAAGAATATGTTATCCTGTATATTGAACAAAAAAATAAAAATAAAAAAAGTGTCAAAAGATGTGCACAAACGCACCACGAAAAAACAGAACAAAAAAATATATAAAAAAAGATGTGTCAAAAGATGTGCACAATTGCACCAAAAAAAAAAATGAAAAGAAAGAGACACGCACAAAAAAAAGAAAAGAAAAAAAGGTATATTATGAAACGTTTGAATGTACTGTAAACATTACGCAAGAATTTGAAAACGTCATAATTTTCTTTAATTCACGGCTTTATTCTTTATTAATTTTTTAATATAATGTTTTTATAATTGGCGAAATTAACGATCAAAAACATAAACAGAACTTCTGAACTGCTATGTTCATCCTTGCGTAATGTAATATTTGTTCTGTATATGGTTAGTGAATGGGTGGTAGATGAAATTCTACCACCAAGTCCTAGTTACACCTCCTCGTTGGTACTAACCGGAAACAACATATTTTTATTCATTCAATTATGAATAAAATATGTTGGCCGACGTAACAGGGCTCTAATAAAAACACACGCAAAAAAAGACAACACTACAATATATTATACAATCCTACAATGTAATCAATCAATCAGATTTATTCAGGCTAAAATAAATATATAACTATATAACTATATATATATATATAGTTCTTCGCCAATACATTTGGATAACAGTTATGAGTAATTTAACGTTTTTTTGACAGATAATATATAATTAGTTTAAATAATATAACAGTATAAACAAAATATCATTATGATTATACCTTAATTTATTATTCAGTTTAATAAAACTCATTACATTCACAATCAAATACAATGGCTGATAGATGATGTGCTAAACGACCGATGTGCGAAATAACCGATGCGCAAATTCACAATCAAATACAATACCTGATAGATGATGGGCGAAACGACTTAAATGATGTGCGAAACGACCGATGTGCGAAATAACCGATGCGCGAACGGGAAAGTGTGCGAAACGACCCGGGACCCATGGCGAGAACGGACGGTTCTTCAGGCTAAATGATTTCGTCTTTCTGGCTTCTAAAAGAGCTTTAGTGGATTGTGGAAGGGGACAGGGGAAGGGTTGGTTTACTGAACGAGATCGGTCTAAATACCTGACATGGCATTTAAAGTTGGATTATGGTGCACTTGACAAGTACGATTTTTATCACAACATGCAGCATACAATGAAGAAGAATAAATGTGATCGCCGTTACATTGCACCTCCCCCGAAAAAGGGATTCAGTCTCTGAATCAGTAGAAATAAAGGTACGTATAGCTACAGGTAAGTATCAGGTTTTGTTTATGAAAAAAAGTTAATTGTTCGTAACATAACAACTGTCGGAACAAAGGGAGATCACTTCGTTTTTCTTCATTAAAAGTAAAATTATTGATTGAATTATTTTTTTGAAAACACTACATTTCATGTACATTTAGGCAGCTGATACATCTATCTTTCAAAGTCGAATCATTGAATATTATTGTCCTCTACTCTGTTAGATATTTTTATTTTATTAAAGAACCAAACGATGAAAATCAAGTAACACACATTTTTATACCCTATTGTGATTTTGGTAAAATCTCAACAATTTGGCAATGGAAAATTATGAATTCACAATTTCTATTTTAGCAATAAGTGTTTAATACTAATCAAAGCTCCTCATGGTGAAGAATATTTATATTTATCTCTAAAATTATTACAGGTAATGTTTTTAATATCTATCAATGGTTAATAATGTATGATGTGAATAAAACTTTGCTTAAAACAAGAACATTATATTAAACATGAACACATTTACAAAAGCATGGTGTATAAAATAATAAATACGTGCATCTTTCTCTTATACGTCTTCATACTGTTACAGTATAACATACTCTACCAGCGGGTAGGTAAACATCAATCCTGCATAACACTCTGAACTATTAAGAACCACTCTTGCCATTTTCCATTTATCTCAAACCTGAAGCCAACACTACCGGCAGGTAATATAACGTCTATCCTTATCTCGCCTTATTTTGACAATAAAACAACACCATGTTAAAGAAAAATATAATAGTTATAACTAAAAAAATATTAGCATCTCTCTAATATTTATATCATGTATGATAAAATTTCACACATTCTAACTTTCATTTCAGCAATTGGTCGACCCATGTCTTATGTTTCCAGTGAAGACAAGGAACGGTAGCAGGGTAAGACCCTTTATTATTCGGTCCAGAAATGATAACAACAGCTAATATCTGGACATCAACTTTTCACATAAGAATACTTCAACTTACAATATCAGTCCTATCCATGTCAACAACAACCTCTACAAGGATTTCATAGTCTCGCTCGACAAAAAGGGTGCATAATATGCATCAGGGTAAGACCCTATTAAAACAAGTCATATTTACTTTAATGAACTTGCAAGAAATAATAATTTAAACAAAATACTTCTCTCCTAATCCCGTTAACTTAGTTACACAACATAAAAAGCCATCCATGTCTGATGTACTTCAACTTAAAATATCAGTCATATCAATGACTACATCAACGTCTCCTATAAGTACTCCAACTTAAAAAATCAGTCATATCGATGACTACAACGTACTCTCATATAAGTATACTCCAACTTAAAAAATCAGTCATATCAATGACTACAACAACGTCTCATATAAGTACTCCAACTTAAAATATCAGTCATATCGATGACTACAACATACTCTCATATAAGTATACTCCAACTTAAAAACTCAAGTCATATCAATGACTACAGCATACTCTCATAAGTATACTTATCTCAGTCATATCAATGACTACAGCATACTCTCATATAAGTATACTTATCTCAGTCATGATGACTACAACATACTCTCATATAAGTATACTTCAACTTAAAATCTCAGTCATATCAATGACTCCAATAGCCTCTACAAGGATTTCATAGTCTCGCTAGACAAAAAGGGTGCATAATATGCATCAGGGTAATAAGACCCTATTAAAACAAGTCATATTTACTTTAATGAACTTGCAAGAAATAATAATTTAAACAAAATACTTCTCTCCTATTCCCGTTAGCCTAGTTACACACCATAAAAAGCCAACCATCTCTGATTCTCTATGAAGTATAAACTTACCACAAAATGAGGTATATTCCATCCATCGCTATTTTTAAAGGTTAACATCCGGTTTGTGTCAAGAAAGATTACTATGAATTAAAGATGGAGATTGTGAATATATCAAAGCATATAGTTGTATAGAATGTGTATATCTACATAAGCTTTCAGTAGAAGGGAAAAAAATAATTTTACAATATTATATTACTTGTGACAATGAGTTGCAATATTTTTAAGTTATTAATAGTAAAACAGTATAACTATGAATTTGTAATGTGACATTAGATTTTTGCATGTAATTCAGTACAGTATGTATTAATGATTCAATAGTCCGCAATTCTTGAAGGTTCTGTTGTTGTTGATGATCCTAGTTCTTCTTTAGTCTCATGGTCAGGATTTTAGACAGTTCTAAGATGTTGTAAAACCTGGATTCTATTAACATTTCTTCCAGAGAAGCCCGGTTTGTTGGGAAGGTGTTCATGGGTAGATAGCATCCATTGCGAAGAAAGTCCAAGATGAATGGGAAATGTTTTGCTGATCTGTCCAGAAAGATGGTATTGTCTTTGATTGTGACAGGCGAATCTGGTGCGGTTAAGTTCGATAATACAGAATACGGTGAAGCTTGCAAGGTATGTCGGCTGGTAAAGAATTTGGTGCCGCCTATATCTATTTTGATGAAGGTTTCCTGTTGTTTTTGAATAACTATAAGTGTGTCCATTACTTTTTCTGTGTTGTATGTGTCGTCGGAAAGGTCCGGGTTTGGTTCATCATATGTAGGTGGGAGGAAATCAGGGTCTTCTTCCAAAACGTTTATATGCCTGATATCGCAGATGTTACTTTCTGATAATATTTTCTCGACCAAATCTACTGGTTCCTTCAAATATTCCAAATTTTGAGTTCCTTTCATGGTTTTGTTTTCATGTGACTTCTTGGATTTCTTTAGGTCTTGTAAAGTTTCGATTTCCTTGGTTTTGGTTCCGTGTGGTTTCTCAGATTGTGTTGCCCATTTTAAATTTTCAGTTCCTTTGTTTAGGGTTTTGTTTGGCTTCTCTGATTTGTTTACGTGTTCCAAATTTTCAGTTCCTTTGTTTAGGGTTTTGTTTGGCTTCTCTGATTTGTTTACATGTTCCAAATTTTCGGTTTCTTTGTTTTTGGTTTCAAGTGGCTTCTTGTATTTCTTAGCATGTTCCAAATTTTCGGTTTCTTTATTTGGTGTTTTGTTTGGCTTCTCTGATTTGTTTACGTGTTCCAAGTTTTCAGTTTCTTTGTTTAGGGTTTCACATGGTTTCTCTAAAAGTACTGCTGTTAGAGGCGCCCAATGTAATAGGTCTTCCTCTGTAATGTCTACCTTGGGTAGTGTGATGGTATGTGAATTTCTCCAATCACTGTCATCTGACAGGTAGAGGTCCTCTGAAACGTCTTGTATAGTGACTTTTTCTTTTTCATGGGATGTTGATATGGATGTTTTAGAGACATCCATGACTGTTGATTTGAGTTTCATCTCTTTGGAGTGAGAATGAGACTCCCTGTTATTTTTGAATTTGATAACTACATAGTCGTGTGCAGCTTCCCCTTTCATGTATGTGTCCAGCACTTTTTGGGCCTCTTCGCCTTCTTTGCCTGTCCCACGGTGGTATAGAATCCATTGGCTGGTTTTGAACAGGTCACAGGTATGTCTTGTCTTCCTAACTACACTGAACCCGCAGAGGTCACACACATAACACATTCCAAGGTTTACCTCTTGTAGGTGTAAGACATTGGATTTCCTATAAAACGACCGGTCAATGCGTGGACATTTTTTGCATTTCCATCTCGGATCCTGAAAGTAGGAGGTGTCGTTTAATATACGGTTGATCAAGTTATTGGTTTATTTGGTTTCATAGTTGGCTTTAAGTAGGCTTTGGACTGAATCCATGGTAGACATCATTGGTGTCGGCGTCGGCGTCCCACATCAAGGTTTGCGTGTAAGCTATGTTTACAAGTCTATATCTCTTACATTTCTTATCCTACCACAACCAAATTTGTTCATGGGCTTCCTTGTAGCATTATCTTAAGGGCTGTATAAGCAATTTTGGTTCCTGTAACCCATGGGCTCCCATGAAACGCAAATTATGATAGCCCATAAAATGTGTCCCATTTCATATCAAATTTTGCGTGTAAGCTGTGTTTACAAGTCTTTATCTCTTACAATTCTTACCCTAGCACAACCAAATTTGGCCATTAGCTTCCTTATAGCATTATCGTAAGGGCTGCTTAAGTAATTTTGGTTCCTGTAACCCCTGGGCTCCCATGGAACCCAAATTATGATAGCCCTTAAAATATATCTGTTTCACATCAAATTTTGTGTGTAAGCTGTGTTTACAGGTCTATATCTCTTACTTTTTTTTGTCCTAGCTGAACTAAATTTTGGAATTGGTTTCCTTATAGTATGTTGTAAAGGTTTGGATAAGTAATTTTGTCTTCTGCAAATTCTGGGCTCCCATGGAACCCAAATTGTGATGGCCCATAAAATGTGCAATAAATGCAGATCTAGGTTTGCATGTAAGCATGTATATATCTATAATTTTGGTTTGGGATTTGTTATAGCATATATGCATCTTATTACTTCACCCATATTGGGTCATGGGCTCCCTCCTCCCCACCTCTACCCCCGCCTCCACACTTTTTTTTTTACTTTTTTTTTTACATATTTCTGTGTTGTTTTAGTCAATTCTTACAAATATATGTTGCAACCCTCCCCGCCCCCACCACCCCCTACGCCTCTCACCCCATCACCTCCCCCCCCCAACCCACCCCGCCCCAGACTTAGAACTTTTTTTTTTTTACTTATTTCTGTGAGCTTTTGTAAATTCTTACACAAATATGTTGCAACCCTCCCCGTCAACCCAAGCCCCCCCCCCCCCCCACCCCCCGCCTCTCACCCAACCCACCACGCCCCACACTTGAATTTTTTTAAAAAATATTTCTGTGTTGTTTTAGTCAATTCTTATACATATATGTTGCAACCCTCCCTGCCCCACCCCCCCACCCCCCCTGCCTCTCACCCCATCCCCCCCCCCCCCCCGCACCCCGCCCCAGACTTGAAACTTTTTTTTTTTTAACATATTTCTGTGTTGCTTTTGTCAGTTCTTACACATATATGTAGCATCCCTCCCCGCCTCCACCCCCCCACCCCCCACCCCCCACGCCTCTCACCCCATCACCTCCCCCCCACCCCACCCCGCCCCAGACTTGAAACTTTTTTCTTTTTTTTTACATATATATGTGAGCTTTTGTCAATTCTTATACAAATATGTTGCAATCCTCCTCGTCAACCCCCCCACCCCCCCACCCCGCCTCTCACCCCATCACCCCACCCACCACACCCCACACTTGCATTTTTTTTTTTTTAAATATTTCTGTGTTGTTTTAGTCAATTCTTACACATATATGTTGCAACCCTCCCTGCCCCCTCCACCCCACCCCCCTGCCCCTCACCCCATCACCCCCCCACCCCGCCCCAGACTTTTTTTTTATACATATTTCTGTGTTGCTTTTGTCAGTTCTTACAAATATATGTTGCAACCCTTTCCCCCCGCCTCTCGCCCCATCACCCCACCCACCATGCCCCACACTTGAATTTTTTTATTTTTTTTACATATTTCTTTTTTGTTTTAGTCAATTCTTACACACATATGTTGCTCCCCCCATCCAAAACCCCCAACGCACTCCCGCCTCTCACCCCATCATCCCAACCCCCTACCCCACCCCGCCCCAGACTTTTTTTTTTTTTTTTACATATTTCTTTGTTGTTTTAGTCAATTTTTACACATATATGTTGCCCCATCCACCCCCACCCCTCCACTCCCCACTCCCCACCCCCGCTCCACCCACCCAATCCCCACTTGAAAATCTATTATTATTTTTTTTTTACATATTTCTGTGTTGTTTTAGTCATTTCTTACACATATATGTTGCCAATTTCCAATCCCCCAACCCCCTTTTTTTGTTGTTTTAGTCAATTCTTACACATATATTTTGCCCCCTCCCCCCGCCCCCAGCCCACTCCCGCCTCTCCCCCCGCTCTCCCCACACCCCACCCCCACTTGAAACTTTTTTTTTTACATATTTCTGTGTTGTTTTAGTCAATTTTTACACATATATGTTGCCCCATCCACACACCCCCCCCACACACACACACCCCCACTCCCCACCCCCCACTCCCCCCACCCAATCGCCACTTGAAAATCTAATTTTGTTGTTGTTTTTTTTACATATATATATATGTTGCAAACTTCCCATCCCCCAACCCCCACCCCACCTCTCCCCCACCCCTCCCCCCACTTGAAACTTTTTTCATCTTTTTTACATATTTTTTTTGTTGTTTTAGTCAATTCTTACACATATATTTTGCCCCTTCCCCCCGCCACCAGCCCACTCCCGCTTCTCCCCCCCCCCCGCTCTCCCCCACACCCCACCCCCACTTGAAACTTTCTTTTTTTTTTACATATTTCTGTGTTGCTTTTGTCAATTCTTACACATATATGTTGCCCCCTCATCGCCCCTCCACCCCACCTACACCCGCCTCTCCCCTCCCCCCTCCCTAGACTTGAATTTTTTTTTTTACATATTTCTGTGTTGCTTTTGTCAATTCTTACACATATATGTTGCCTTCCCCCCCCCCCCCCCCCCCCAATTGATTTTTTTTTTTTTACATATTTCTTTGTTGTTTTAGTCAATTCTTACACATGTTGCCCCACCCCACGCCTCTACCCCATCCCCACTCAAACTCGATTTTTTTTTTTCTTCATATTTTTGTGTTGTTTTGGTGAATTATTACATAGCTTCTTACACATATATGTTGCCCTCACCACCCCCACTCCCCCTACCATCCATCCCGCCTCTCTCCAACCCTCACCCCGCACCCCACTCAAAACTCGATTTTTTTTTTTTTTTTTTTTTTTTACATATTTCTGTGTAGTTTTGATCAATTCTTACACATAGTTATGTTGTGCTCCCAACCCCACCCCACATTGTTGTAGCCTTGTTTTCTGATGGTATATACTAGCTATAAATGTATTATTCTCCGAAAAATCGAATAGTCGAGCTGCGCTGTTCTCCGACAGCTCTTGTATATTTTTGGTTTCAACAGCATTTACAATTTTATTTATTATTTCGTCTGTATTAATTGTCTTAAAGATTTTTATTTTAAACATTGCCAATTGGTAGGTTACTATTGACTATGACACTGGAGCTTGGTTGGAGAAGATGAGCAGGTAGAAGGTTCTCCCAGGGTTTGTGGATTTGGTACAAGGAGTGATCTCTGGTTTGTATATCGGGTAGGGTATATATGACATCATAACAACAGCATTTTTGGTTTTTGTTTTATTTATAAAAATTGTATTTTGTACATGGCACAGGCACATTTATATTTTCCTCATCAGGAGTTCACTGCTGAACGATTAGTGGTGGTGTTGCTTTTTTTTTAAAGGTTTTTCAAGTTATGACTCGAACCATGATGGTATGTCACTACCTTTGTACAGCTTGAGTCTGTCATGATGTACCACTTGTGCTTTCTTGTTTGGGGCACTTTTGATTTCATACAGGATGTCACTCCACTTCTTCACAATAATGAAGGGACCAGTCCAAGGTTTCTGTAACTTAGGACTTATTTTTTTTATGTCGTTTTGGATCGTGGTACCATACGGCGTCCCCTACAGTGTACTCTGTGACAAATTTTCCTTTGTCGTATATTCTCTTCATGTTAACAGAAGCATTTGCGAGTTTTTCTCGAGCTATATCATGTATTTGTAACATTTTCATTTCAAGTTCATAGCCATGTGTAGAAGTGCTTCTTCTTTCTTCTTCTACAGGTCTTCCAATTGCCAGATCTATGGGAAGGTTCATTTCTCGACCAAGCATCAGGGCAGATGGTGTAACTCCTGTTGATTCATGGACACTAGAATTGTATGCCATGGTAAGAAGTGGTAGGTACTTGTCCCAATCCTTCTGATTCTTACTTACAAATGCTGCAATCATGCTTTTCAAAGTGCGGTTTGCTCTCTCGACTATACCATCTGAACTTGGTCTTGCTGCTGTGGAGCGGGTTCTGTGTATGCCTAACAGGCTGCACATTTCCTGCAACACACGTGACTCAAAATTGGTAGCTCTGTCAGAAAATAACTGAGGGGTACACCCCAGATACTTATAACTTTATTTACAAGTTTGGTTGCTACATAGCTGGATTCTTGATTTTTCAGTGGTATAGCATGAAGCCAC
Organism: Cyrtodaria siliqua; assembly: GCA_037043455.1. Taxonomy (NCBI): domain Eukaryota; kingdom Metazoa; phylum Mollusca; class Bivalvia; order Adapedonta; family Hiatellidae; genus Cyrtodaria; species Cyrtodaria siliqua. The sequence goes on from JAWPHD010004043.1 coordinate 117,512, forward strand.
TTCGTAAAGTAATCTCCGACCACTAAAATGTATCTATTTCCATTTGATGATGGGGGATAAGGACCTTGTATGTCTATCGCTATTCTTTCTAGAGGTTGTCCAACCTGGTGTATTTTCATCGGTGCCTTAGCTTTGCGAGGTGGTGGTTTTCTGGCTGCACATGTGTCACACGTGCGACACCAGTGTTCAACATCCCATCCCGTCTTTGGAAACACCAATAAAACCGTTTTTGTATTTTCTTCAGAGTTTTCTTAAACCCTAGATGTCCTGCTGTGACTTGTTCATGAAGCTGTCTGAAGATATATCTGTGTATACTGTTGGGTAACAAGATTACTTTTCTGAAGGTACCATCTTCTAGCAGCACTCTCTGATACAAAATGTTTTCATCAAGGTCTATAACAGCCCAATGGTGCCAGTAATATTTTAACTCAACACCATATTTAGCCACTGTTTGCCAGTTTGGTTTCTCATTCTCCCGTTTCCGTTCTTTAATAAGTGAGAGGGTTGAGTCTATATTCTGTTCTCGACAGATGTCTTCTATATCTGTGATCTCAATGTCATTTGGATCTGACGGGGTGTTTATGTCTGGTTCATGGCTTGTACTAGGCTGTTCGTCGTCTGTGGTTGTACTTATCTTTGTAGTTGACTTGCTTGTTTCACCTTTGCTAAGACTGTCCTTGGGATCAGTGGTAATTAATGTTCTAACTGAGAGGGTGGTTTGATCATATTTCTTTTCTGCTCTATCACAATGGGGACAGTTGTTATCTGAACAGGGTCGTCTGCTTAAAGCATCACAGTTGTTGTGGACCCTTAGTAACCAGCACGGTATTCTATAGTCATGTCATAGTTTCCCAGTACTTCTATCCAGCGAGCCAATTGTCCTTCGCAGTTTTTGAAGTTGAGTAACCAGGTTAGCGATCCGTGGTCGTCGGTTCTTGTGCGGAAGTGGACTCCATATATGTAGTGGTGAAAGTGCTTTACTGACGATACTATGGCCAACAGTTCCTTTCTAGTAGTACAGTATTTTCTTTCCGTTTTTGAGAAGCATTTCGAGTAATAGCCTATAACTCTCTCTATTCCATCCTGTTCTTGACTTAGTACACTGCCAAGGCCCACATTTGATGCGTCACAGTCTAAGGTGTAAGGTAATTCTTCCCTCGGGTATGCTAAAATGGGCGTTGTCGTCAAAAGCTGTTTTATTGTTTTAAATGAGTTTTCACACGCATTGTCCCATGTAAATGTTCTATTTAGCTCTGTTAGTTGATGTAGTGGCTTTGCAATTGTTGGGAACCATCTTTCGATAGTAACTACATAGGCCGATAAACGAGCGCACCTGTTTGGTGTTCTTGGGCCGTTGCCACTCAGTAACTGCTTTTATCTTCTCGGGGCATGGTTCTATGCCTTCTTCACTTACTTTGTGTCCTAAGAAACTCACAGATTTTTGAAAGAAAAAAACATTTCTTTGGGCTAAGTTTAAGATTAGCTCCCCCAAGTCTCTGGAACATCTCGCGAAGGTGCGTCAAATGTTCTTCGAAAGTCTTTGAATGACACAATAGGTCATCTAGGTAGATGAGACATATAATGTAGGTTAGTCCGGCGAGGACCGTCTCCATTAAACGTTCAAATACTGCTGGTGAGGTGGTCATGCCAAAAGGCATCACTTTCTACTGATATGTTTCTCCGCCGATGCTGAATGCTGTCTTTGGTCGGTCCTTTTCAGCAACTCTAACTTGGTGATAGGCTTGACGACAATCCATGGATGAAAAATAGGATTTCCCTGTGAGTGCATCTAGTGATTGATCTACTCTAGGTAGTGGGTGCGCATCAAATTGTACTTTTGCATTTACCCGTCTATAATCTATACATACACGGGTGGAACCATCTGACTTTGGTATCAGTACAACTGGAGAGAGCCAAGGGCTTCGTGAAGGTTCTATGAGACCTCTGTCTAGTAATTTTTAGCTCTACTGATCAGAGATCAGCAGAGCTTATGCCGTGGTGCGTCGTCCGTCTGTCTGTCCGTAAACTTTTATTTGTAGCGACAACTCCTCTGAAACTACTAGATGGATATTCATGAAACTTTACAGAAATGTTGCCCATAAAGTCTAGTTGATCCAAGCAAAAATTCGTGTTGATGTGAAATCCAAGATTGCCGCCAAAGCTAAAAATAGAGTTTTAAAATACAAGTTTGTAGCGACTACTTCTTGAAAACTATAAGTGATATTGATATGGGACTTTTTCTAAAATGATCAGCATGACATGATATTGATCCTTGTCAAAAATCGTTTTGATTCAATGTTAAACATGGCTGCCGCCATCTTTTTTTACATAGAGTTATATAGTAAAAACTTGTAGCGACTACTCCTCTGAAACTACTTGACGGATTGTCATGAAACTTTACAGGAATGTTGCTCTTGATGTCTAATTGATCCTAGCAAAAGTTCAGATCTGCCAGAAATTCAAGATGGCCGTCACAGCTAAAAATAGGTTTTTAAAAAATAAGTTTGTAGCGACTACTTCTTGAAAACTATAAGTGATATTGATATGGGACTTTTTCTAAAATGATCAGCATGACATGATGTTGATCCTTGTGGAAAATTATTTTGATTCGACGTTAAACATGGCTGCCAATGGCCATCTTTGGTTACATAGAGTTATATAGTAAAAACTTGTAGCGACTACTGCTCTGAAACTACTTGACGGATGTTCATGAAACTTCACAGAAATGTTGCTCTTGATGTCTAGTTGATCCTAGAAAAATTTCAGGTCGGCCAGAAATTCAAGATGGCCGCCACAGCTAAAAATAGATTTAAAATAAATAAGTTTGTAGCGACTACTTCTTCAAAACTATAAGAGATATTGATATGGGACTTTTTCTAAAATGATCAGTATGACATGATGTTGGTCCTTGTCGAAAATCATTTTGATTTGACGTTAAACATGGCTACCAGCGGCCATCTTTGTTTACATAGAGTTATATAATGAAAACTTGTAGCGACTACTCCTCTGAAACAACTTGACGGATTTTCATGAAACTTCTCAGGAATGTTGCTCTTAATGTCTAATTGATCCTAGCAAAGTTTCAGGTCGGCCGGAAATTCAAGATGGCCGCCACGGTCAAAAATAGATTTTCAAAAAACAAGTCTGTAGCGACTACTTCCTGAAATCAAAATCAATCAGTAGAGCTTCAAGGTCATTGACCTCTTGTTCTATTTCTTTCTCGGCAATCTGACGTTTTGCCAAGGGTAGTTTATATGGTGGTGTACGGACAGGTTTACCATCTCCCGTGTCAATGGTGTATTCCACCAGGTTTGTATGTCCAATATCATCTTCAGATTTTGAAAAGATATCTTGGTATTCTATTAACAGTTCCTTGAAGCTGATTTTCTGGTCAGCTGTCATTCGCTTGGAACATCTGCTAAATACTTCATGCATGTGTTCTGGAAGTTCTGTATTTGATGTTGTACATGGAGCAGACCTAGCAAAGTTTATATTTTCATATTTTGGTGGATAAACTGCTTCCAAGGTGGCCATCACAGTGTTTCTGTGTAAGCGTGTAGGTTTATTCTCAAAATTTGCTAGTCATATTGGAACAAGTCCTTCTTCAGGTTTAACCAATGCCTTTGCTAGTAGAAGCTTATATTTGTCCGTGAAATTTGGTTTGCTCTCAATTAACCCTACCTGGTCCTTTTGAAAGCATCTATAGTTTTTCCTGTAACTATCATTTCTGTGTTTGGCGGTATTTCCACGTCCTCCATTAAGGTCACTTATTACAACCGATTGACTTCTTTTACATGTGAGAAGCAGTTTATTAATTCTCCATTAAGGTTCACACTTTGTTGACTGAACAAAATGTCAAAATTCTGAGATTGTATGAAGTCTCTTCCAAGGATACAGTCATTTTGTATATCTGCTATAAGTATCAATATTTCAAAGGATTGTGTACCAATTTGTAGAAGTACTCTAGCTTTTCCATAAATTGGTGCTATTTCTCCGGTAACTGTTATTAACTTTGTATTTATAGGTATGGTCTTTGGGCGTTGTTGTACAGGCCATGTATCCAGGATGTCTTTCCGCAGAATTGTCGAATTGGCACCCTTGTCGACCAGTAAGGTAATATTTTGTTTCTGTATCTTTGCAGGAAGAAAATAGCCTTCATCAAATGAATTGTTTTCCACCATTATTGTCACTGGCCCATCTGGTTTGATCGTCCTGTGGGCCTCCAGGTTGACTTGTTCTCGTTTCCCGGGACATGTCTTGTGTCTCTATTGTTATAGGCATTCTGAGGATAATTTGATCGGTTTTGATATTGGTTGCCTCCCTTATACTGTGTTTCATTGTAACCTCTGTTTGTTGCATTCTTGTCATGTGTTCTCCATGGTCTGTTACCAAATGTGTTGTTCTGATGGGAGTTAACTCCCCTATTCTGATTGTTGTATTGATTTGTTCCTCTATCAAGGTTTCTACTCCTGGATATTTCATGGATCTGATTGGCAAGATCTTGTACGGTTTGACAAAGAGTGTCTACTTTTTTTGTCAATTGGTTTCCATTTGATTTATCTTGCCCTACCGCGGCTATTGGTATAACTTTGTGTCTTTGTTTGTCCGCTATACGGTAGGCTTCTAGCCTGATTGCAGTTTGTTCAGCTTCTGATAGGTCTTTTAAACCTAATTCTTTAAGCTTTATACGAATGTCAGAATCTGTAAGGGCGTCTATGAAATAGTCGAGACTGACCGTTTCAATCCATCCTTTAAGAGCATCTGGATAGGCTTGACTGCTTAATTTTCTAATGTTTTGCGCTAACTCGGATATGGTTTCCCAAGGTTATCGTATTCTATTTCTCTGAAAACCTCTGCTTTGTTTACAGAACCGTAGCGAGCTGTTAACTTTTTGACAAGAGTTGAGTAATCTTTCCTCTCAGTAGAGTTTAATTCTGTCAAAATGGAGCGAGCATTTCCATTCAAAGTACCAGCCAAGTATAACCCTTGAGCTTGGTAATTCCATTGGTTTATCTCGCAGTATATTTGAAATGAGTCCAAGAACTCTGACAAGTCGTCTTGTCCATTGAATTTTGGTAGTTCATTTTCATGTTTAGATAATTATCTTGCCTATGATTGTTATAGTAGTTATCTCCCCTGGACTGTAAGTTTGGGAAATCAACTTCTGGTTCAGGTGAACTTGAGAATTGGTGGTTTTCTGTTTGTCTAGAAACGCATTTAGGTCTTGTGGTTTAGAAAGAATCACTATGTGATCTACATATCCCATTATTATTTTGTGTTTGTTGTCTCAGATTGAACATTTCTAGTTCAATTTGGGTTAATCTGGACTGTGTTTTGTGACTGTCATGAGCAATCACCCTTAAGTTTTGTTGAATATCAGCAGCAATGGAACTGAGCTGTGACCCAATTCGTCGTTCTATATCATTAGTCAGAGATGGCACTAAACCCTCAACGGAGTTCTCTTGGTTGTCATCTACTTCTAAATTCTCATCTCCCTCCAGGGTGTCCTGGTTCTCCTCTCTCTCTACATGATCCATGGTGTAATATAATGGTCAAACACTGAGATTATGATCTCTTTTTATTTATTTTCAGAACTCTGGCAGGAAGTTCAACAATGCTGCAAGAAATAAAAGAATTCTGTATGAATTATCGCTGGTAGTCTGCGTCTTCAGACCCAATGTACCTAGCCGGCTGAAAGGTTCATAGGATGTGGAAGGTCCAGTGAATAGACGTGGTACCTGGTGTCTACTCACTGGATGGTCAATCGTCTGGCCTCGTATCTGTACAGCTGAAATGATGTTAAAACACTTGAATATGGAGTTTTCGTTGTTTCTTCTGCAGACTGCTTTTCTGTATATATCCAGCACTTCTGACACCAATTGTTACGCCGTGACCCTGCCGTCATGACACATTACATGGGGGGTTCGCTCAGTGTTGACGCTTACTTTCAAAGTTGTGTTCGGCTTGTTTGTGTATTTTCACATTTGTATACTGCCTGTAAGTTGGATTGAAATGAATACCAGAATCAGTATCTCCACATAAACTGTTATGTTTATTTATCAGTTTATAACATGTATATTATCAGTACAGGATGTAAATAGATTTATTAAACCAGTAAATTTTGTTCATATTTATGCCACACACCTATTAATATGTCCGTGTTTATACATCTCTATTTCCATAGCAAACTATAAGAAGGTGCGCACCAGAAATCACTTCCTTGTATAAAATAGTATGGGACCCAGGGCTGGGGGTTGAGTGGGAACTGTAGGCTTTGACAGAAACTCAAAGGTCTCTATATTAGCCTTTGTGCTGAGTTAATAATCACCTCGTCGTCCATATGTCTCTTGAGGGAGCCGGAGCTGGAGCTGGAGCACATCTGTTTTGTTTATAAACGTTGGGTGTCTACATGTTTAGGCCAGAGATTGACAACGGAGCAGATTTCTCCCCTGTATTTATACTAGTTGATGACGTCACGACCGCCACTCGGAACGTACTTCGGCGACGTCCGACGTTTTGCTCCGCCGTTCCGCGTCTTGGGAGCGAGTTATTCGATTAAGTGCTTGTCCTGCTCCGGCGTATGTACATGTAGGCAAATCGATCGTCCCGTCAATTAGGAGCATGGCGAGATCGGACGGTTCTTCAGGCTAAATGATTTCGTCTTTCTGGCTTCTAAAAGAGCTTTATCGGATAAGTGGATTGGGGAAGGGGACAGGGGAAGGGTTGGTTTACTGAACGAGATCGGTCTTAATACCTGACATGGCATTTAAAGTTGGATTATGGCTTGTGATTTCTGGTGCACTTGACAAGTACGATTTTTATCACAACATGCAGCATACAATGAAGAAGAATGAATGTGATATCGCCGTTACAATACGTTCCCGTGCACAATAAAATTACTCTCATAACACGTCAAATGCGTATGGCTTTGATGAAGGCCCACCTTCATTATTGATTTGTTAAGTGAAATTAAATGAGGTTTAACGTAAAACGTTAACATGCTTCAATAATGATAGTTGACTTTACATGCAGTGTGGAAATTCAGACAAAGAACGAACTAAATGTATAGTTTATATATAAGTTTATTAAGATAAGTCATACAACACGTTAGAATACAACAAATGCATTGAAATATATACAGATACAAAACTACGACGTATACTAGTCAACATTCTTAAATAAACTAACCCGCCAAATAACGGCAAAATTACACTACAAAACCATGTATCAAAACTCTATCCAGGTGTTCAGGTAATACAACCATGTATATGTGCCCATAAAAAGTGAAGGTTTATCATAAAGAAGGCTAATTCTATGTCCACCGCCATATGCAAGCCATCTTAGGGATGGTTAACATTTTGTGCTGTTGATTTTATGAATATTGAGTTCTGCTCAACCCGGGGCTAGAGGGCGTGAGCGGTAGCTAGCATATTTCACTACCACTCATGAACAGTCTCGATCAAACCGAGACTGCAATATTTCGTATGTGTCGTGCTCGGCCGTTTCCAAAGGTCCATTATCATACTCTTTTTTTTTATTTTTTATTAACCGGTTCTAAAAATACCCGTGATATGCCTAAAATGAATTATGAGTTAGTAACTCTTAATTCAACGCTCCGGTTTCGGGGTTTTGGCCTGGCTGGTTAAAACCGTTTATACTGTGTCTAAAGAGTTTGGATTTTCAAAATGTGTAAGTTATATATACTACTTAAAATTTGCTAAGGATCACTTTTTTGCTGTCTAAATTTCTTGCTGAAATAAATAGCATTATTTCTATTTTACATGAAATTATTTAGGGCAGTGTATGGTCATGTGATCTCATGACTTGATTCAAATTGTGGAATTGTTGAAGTATCAATGAAATTAATATCGGTATTGTGAATTAATTTCTAATAAAATTATATGGAAGAATAAAAGTGATCCTTAGCAAATTTTGAGTAGTATATATACACGGTTTAGAAACGGTGTATATATGATGTAAAATTTGACTGTTGTTGGCAGGATAGCCACCTAAGAATATGTCAATACTATTCTCAGTATTTTGTGTATGTCCCGCTTGATTAAAGATACGGTTGAACTGCAAAATAACAAGTTTAATCGTCTGCTCTGATTGCACACAACACATTTTAAAGTTTACAAGTCGATGTGTTTTCTTAGAAACACATTATAACACTTATACAACTTCGGATTCTATTAAGTACTTTTAATTAATGCAGCTTTCGATGTTCCTTATTCTAAAATATGCCAACTGAAATTATTCTGACATCATGTTTTAATAGCATTACCGCTACAAATGTTTTTGCAAAATAAATTTTCGAAATGTTTAATGTTAATGCTGAATTAGTAGGTAGCTTAGGATTATCCATGTTTCATTTTATTAATAGTCTGAACATCTGCAATAAATGGGTTAAATTTTGAAGTTTTTTTTATATACTGAAAGGAAAAAGAAACGCATAATGGGATATCCGCTATATATTTTATGTTTAATATGCTACTGCTAATCGAATGATACAGGGCGATATTAGGCCTCTCCTTTCAGAAAAAAATGTTTAAACAGCACCGAACACACCAATGGTTACCTCTTTAAAGTTTCATTATCGACAGAATGCGCATTTGGCTCAAGCAGGTGAGCAAACTTAGGCTTTAAACATTGCAGTCTTTTAACATTAAACACAATACTGAAGGCTTGACTTTTTCAAGTTAAACGTCAACATTTATGAATTTCGTGTAACAAAGCACACTTTGATTAAAAGGTCTACTATATGACAGAGTTGTCCTTTCTGTAATTAGTTGTAGCCCCTTTTTGTACAAAACACGTTGGGATATAGCTGGAATATCGCGTGGAAATAGGTGTATATCATAGTGTAGTATAGGCAATATTTTGATTATGCGTTTCTTTTTCCTTTCAGTATATTATTTCCTGACACTTTTAAGAAAAGTTTATATCTGTAAGCTGACTGTGATGTTGTGTTTTATCAGCACATTTCATGTTTTCATATAAAAGGTGGGTGACTCTCAAAGGATGTAGCAATTTAAACAAAAAGTAATTTTGTACATTATTGGTCAAAACAAATTACTTATCACACAACTATTCTAAAATAGATTTAAACTTAGACAATTTTTTAAGATACAAAAGTGAGTAATTAGGAATTTTGTTAAGTGTATACTAAAGCAGAGATTAACAAACTACTTCTATATGCCGTAGATAGAAAAGGCATTCATGCGCATACTGCATCAAATAAAACTTAAAACGATGGGTTTCTTTCATCGCAAAATCTAAGTGAAAGTGGCACAACTATTAGCTGTACCCAGTATAGCTTATATACACTGGCCAAAAGATCTAACTAGACCCCTAATACTATTATAAATAACTCAACCAATTTTCAAGGTATCGTGATAAAATTTTATACACAGCTTTATGAAAAATCAGTCAGTATTTAGTGTGGCCGCCGTTTGCTTGTATTTCTGCCAAACATCTCTGTCTCATGGAGTTAACATTATTCATTCCGTGGCCGAGTAGTCCGAGTCTCTGACTTGAAATCACTTGCCTCTAGCCGCTGTGTGTTCGAGTCCTCATCGGACTATGAATCTTTATGTGAGGAAATATAGATATAAAAATCGAACAGGAAAAGCAGCATTCAAGGACGACAGTCAACGACAAACACACACAGAAACAAAGAACACACATTTAAAGATGTATAAAAGGCCAAATAAGACATCACAAACACAAAAAGGTTGATAATAGGGCTACCGCCTTGGAACTGTCAGTGGCAAAAAAGGCCGCTGGGGGTTTAAATGCAGTAATACAAGCAAATGGCGGCCACACTAAATACTGATTGATTTTTCATAAATCTGTGACTTGATTTCGTGGGTCAGTTTTAAAAATGTTAAAATTTTTAGTTTTTAGTCAATGGATTTTTATGAAATTTCCACAGTCTGTGTATAATTGATTGATAAAGCTGTGTATTATACAGTTATCACATGTGTGTTTGGGGAACAGTCAAAACTGTTGTCCCGAGGTGGAGGGGATGGCAGTGTGAACTGTTTCCCGAGGCCGATAGGCCGAGGGAAACAGTTCACACTGACATCCCCCGACACCAAGGGAAAACAGTTTTGACTCTTCCCCAAACACACATGTGATAACTGTTTTATTACCTGATTAATGTTACTGTGTTAATGTTAATGTTATTAATGTTCAATGTGTGGGAAAATTCGGCATTTTCCGCCCGTCACGAAGTGCAGCGGAAAATGCCGAGTTTTTTAGGTTCCTTCTATAAATAGTAATCGGGGAAATTCCAGCACGTGAGGGAAACAGTCGAAACTAAAGCCCGGTAACAGTTCGTTTTCACCGGGAACAGTCTTTTCCTTAGTGAATTAGCAAGAAATGACGATATAGCATTTATATAGGTGATCAGGTAATAATTAACACTAATGTCACCATTGATAGAGGATGATAAGCTTATGCTACATGCAATTTATGAGGACACGAGCTGTCGCGGTTTCAGAAAAGGAGTTTCAAGTTTTTCTTTATATAAGTCTATGTAAAACATGTGATCCATGATGTTGGGTCAAAATTGACCACAGGGTCACCATTCGAACAAACTTAGTAGAAAATTATAATACATGCGACATATTAGAACTCCAGCTCCAGCTCTTGTAGATTCAGAGAAGGTGATTTTTGAATGGTTTCCTATATGTCTCAATGCCTAAAAAGTTATGTTTATCAACCACACATTAATCGAACAACAATTACAATGTTAATAAGAAGCAAGGCATGTGACATCACAAACACAAAGTGGTTGACAATATACTAGTCAAAATTCCTAAGTTCCCACCTAAGAATGTGTCAATAATATTCTCATTGTTTTGTGTATTTAACGCTTGATTGGAGATACGGTTAAAATGTAAAATAACGAGTTTAAATCGTCTGCTTTGATTGCATTAAGTAATAGATAGAGTATGAGTTGGTTAATGTAACTACGACGAGATGGGAGTAGCCCATCGAGGTGTTTAAATTGTCCAACGAGATGAACCATACTCTATTTGTTTTGTAGCATGTCCATTGCAGCTCCCTGCCCTACTCTAACTTCCAATAACTGGTAGTTGTAGCATGGTCGTTGACATTTCCTTTGATGAATGCAGAGCATTAAATCGTTTAATTGAGGGTAACTAAAGGGGCGTGGCTATACCGTACTACAACTACCGGATATGTAATATGGTCTCAGCGAGTTGACTTATTTAAACACCGAGATGGGCGTAGCCCATCGAGGTGTTTAAATAACCAACGAGCTGAGACAGACTCTATCTTTTTTGTAGCATGATGTACTTAGTAACACTGACGTCAAAGTTACCGTACTTTAAATTCCAATATCCGGTAGTTGTAGTACGGTATAGCCACGCCCCTTTAGTTACCCTAAATTAAACGATTTAATGCTCTGCATTCATCAAAGTAAATGTCACCGACCATGCTACAATGGAATTTAGAGTACGGTCACTATGACGTCACAGTGTTACTAAGTACACCATGCTACAAAAAAGATAGAGTCTGTCTCAGCTCGTTGGTTATTTAAACAGCTCGATGGGCTACTCCAATTTCGGTTTTTAAAAAAGCCAACTCGCTGAGACCAGACTCTATCTATTACTTGTAGTACACCATTTATTCTGACAGGTTTTATTTTCAAATAAACGATTTGCACCTGTGCTATTACAAAGAGAATTTTCAGTGACCATGCTACAACATATTTTAAAGCTTTCGAGTCAATGTATTTTCTTAGAAATAAATTATAACACGTATACAACTGGGTACAAAGGATTTTGTTAAGTACAGCTTTCGATGTTCCTAATTCTGAAATATGCAAACTGAAATTATTTTGACACCATGTTTTAAGAGCATGTTTTACGAGCATCCCCACTACAAATGCGTTTGCAAAAGAAATTTTGTAAAATTTAATGTTAACGCTGAATTACATTTACGTGAATTTCAAACGATATTAAATTAAAAGGGAGGTAATTTAGGATTATCCATTGTTTGTGTCGCCTGCGTAGTATGGCAGACACTTAGGGATCACTTTGTCCGTCGTCCATCCGTCGTCGTCGTCCGTCGTCGTCCGTCACACTTTAACCTGCAACCTAACCTTGCCCATAGTATTTGACCTATGTTCATGAAACTTCACACACTTCTTCATCTTAATCCAAAGAATATTGTTACACGTGTCCAATAACTCTGACTTCCATTTTGGCAGAGTTATGTCCCATTCATAAAACTTTAACCTGCAACCTATCCAAGCTCATAATTGGCCATAACTTAAGAGGTATTTGACCCATGTTCATGAAACTTCACACACATCTTCACCTTACCACACAGAATATTGTTACCCAAGACCGATAACACTGACTTTCATTTCAGCAGAGTTATGCCTCTTTTCAATAAACTTTAACTTGCAACATAGCCAAGCTCATAACTGGCCTTAACTTGAAAAGTGTTTGACCTATATTCATGAAACTTCATACCTATCTTCATCTTAACCAAAGGAATGTCGTTACACATGTCCAATAACTCTGACTTTCATTTTAGTAGAGTTATGCTCCCTGTTTTTAAAACGTTAACCTGCCACCTAACCTAGCTCATAACTTGGCAACATATTGACCTATGGTTATGAATCTTTATACAGTTTTTCCTTATCAATTATCCAGTGCAGATGTATGTTTCTTTTCATGAACTTTAACACTTAAGAAATACAACTCAACTCCATATTTCATGATGGATTGCAGTTCGTCTTCAAACTTTATAGTTATATTGTACTTGATGAAATACGCACACGACAGGTGTCACAAGTGTTCCATGGAACGCCCTTCTAGTTTATTTTATTACAGACAGAACATTTGTAATAAATGGGTCAAACTTGTATGTGTTTTTTTTATAGTATTTCTTAAGAATTTTAAGAAGTTTATATCTTTAAGCGGAATTTGATTCATGTTATGTGTTTTATCTGCAAATTTCATTTTTTTCATATAAAAGGAGGGTAACTCTCAAAATATGATTTAAACACTAAATAAATATTTTACAAACAATATGGTCAACACGAAATACTTGTCACACAACTATTCTAAAATATATTTAAACTAAGACAATTAGTTAAGATACAAAAGTGAGTAATTAGGAATGTTATACAATATAATGTATATAATATAATATACTATTGTTTTTAACAGTCATACACATTCGATATTTTACCAAATCACGTCCAGCGATATGCACAAATACAAGTTTACATTAACATTCATTCATTTTGGTTTTTCATTTAACTGAATAAACTATTTAGTCGTATTTAAATAGCTCGAGTTGTTGCATTTCTGTACAATGGTAGATGTCACCACCTGCATACAAACAATGTATCGCGTCAGCCTTACTTTATAATTTAAACACGTGTTTACCTATAGAGAAAACAAAAAACTATTGATAATCGCAGGACGTTACATAATATATCCCTATAGCAATCATGTAATAGCAAGCCTAAACTTCCTTGATACATTGCAACAATGGATAATGGATAATGGACGGGTTTGTATACACGTAACATGAAGAAAAATCACGACGATTCCAAGTTATTTCCCTACGTTTAGGTTCTCAACTCAGTTGACAACATACATACAACGATAACAATAGTTTCCTCCGGAGAACCTCCTTGAAATTTTAAACTGAAATCGTGAAAATCGAGTAAAAAACATGCCACAATCAAGTGATTTTAGGTAAATTTAGAAATGTCAATCTTTTTAAAATGTTGATCATAATATTGTTGGACATGAATTGCGATACATTAAAATGATTTATATTTTACGCAAATAAATGTTCTCATATTTTTTAACATATAAATACCATTGTCTGGCAGCAATATGTCAATTTTATTTCAATTAAATCAGTCAAGCCTCTGTATTTAACCCGCAAGATGTCTTTATAATGAAGCGTCTATAACAATAAATACGAATGTACATGTATACCACAACGTTGAATAATAATTGTGATTCAGTACTTCACAATCATGCTTTAAACGCTTATCATGCCAAGTACATCAGGCTTTTTTTGTAAACGATTGTTGTATTTATAGAATGTTCCAATTCATGATACAAACGTCATATCAAGCAAAATATGGTGTTAGCTCCGTATTGTTTGAATTTATTGCATACGCATTTTCACAAGCTCCGTTTACTTTCAATGTTGACGTGTAGTAAAGTCAATTTGGGTGTGTAATGTATACTCGTTCGTGATTGGTGCACTTTTCTGTTCATGTCAAAGAAAGTATGTCACGTGATGTAAACATTGTGAAAATTCCTATTATGTTATGACAATATGTTTTTTTTAAATGTTTTTGGTGAAAATTAAATGTTAAAACGTATTTTATTCTCTCTAATTTAAAAATGCGTATGCAATAAAAAGGTTATTAGATTTATATTGGGATATATGTACTCGATCTTTTGCGCATAAATATTGCGCTCCTAAAGTCGCGCAATATTAATATGCATATATCCCAATCTAATAAACTATAATTACTATATGTTTTGAAAGGAATCGAGCATGCTTCAGTTTACCCTGGATAGCACATGCTGCTGTGTGAAATGAATATCCTTGTAAATAAGTAAGTCTTTATCAGCACTATCAAATAGAAAATATCATTTTGTCGGACCACTAGCTCCCACGTAAAACCTGATGTACTCTGTATGAAGAGACACAGGATAATCTTGATGTTTTTAAAACTCGAGGAGTCTCGTTAATATTAGTGCTACTAATTGGCATATTTTAAAATCATTATTAATAATTATGTAAAGGGTTCAAAACTAATTATTTTTACATATTGCTAATTGGTGAATATATTGCACCATAATGTATTAAAACCAATGATAGAAATACCAAGAACAAATGAAAACTCAAAATAATATTTAATTATAGGCAAACGGTTTTAAAGTCAAAAGGATATTAGAGTGATAAATCTAGGTGATAATTTGGATGCTTTATAAACTCACATCTAACATATCTTAAGACAGCTGATATACAAAGTGTGTCCAAGTTGAAATCCTTACAATAATAGTTTTTATGCATAACACACAATTATAGAGGATTGCTTCCAGAACTGAAACAAAAATAAAACATATCTAAAAACGTTTTGAGAATAAGTAATACATGAAAACAAAATTGTTATTCCCTATGTGCGCTAGCAAATTGCATTTTCGTTATGGTTATATAGACGGAGTCTTGATTAATAAATTTACTTGCTTTTACTTGTTATATTCTCCATTTCTGGACAAACATCGTTAGACCGTCAACATTTTACGATGCGCACACATAGTGGAATTGGCGATGGTTCCCCCGAAATGGAGGAAAACATAAAAGAACACCGCCTAGCGGGGCAAACTCCCGTCGTTTCATTGTTGTAGACCTTATCCTTTGAACGTTATTCGTCACAATCACATGTAAAGGGTAAGGTTAAATTCCGGGTTAAAACTGTTTTTAAAGGGAAACAATTTTAAAAAAATCTGAGAGTTATGGGCCTGTAACGGATGTATTATTAGCTGGGTAGAAAGTTTCATTGGTACTTTGAAAGTTATTGGCAAGATTCAGCTCCTGGTTAAGACTCTTTTCAAAGGAAAATATTTAAACAACTATGCATCAGAGAGCTATGGGTCTTTTCAGATGTATTTATTTGATCATGCTGAAGATATGTACATATATATCTCATTGTGGTATACCATATTCTTTGAAAGTTACTGGAAATGTTAAGTTTCATGTTAACATGTTTTCAAAGGGAATTGATTAAAAAATATTAATTAGGGAGTTATGGGCCTTTTATGTGTATTCGTTTGATCATGCTGAAGATGAGTACACAGTTGTATTGTTGTAGATGTAATACTTCGAAAGTTATTAGCCACAGTTACTTTTAAAAGGCAAGATTAAGTTTCAGGTTAAATAATTCTGAAAAGGAAATAATTTTTAAAAATGTTTATCAAATAGTTTTTGTGTCTTTATCTATATATCCAGTGGATCATGCTAAAGATGTGTACCAAGTTCCATTGTTGTAGATACTATACTTTGAAAGTTATGAGCCACAATCAGGTTTCAGCTAACAGACAGACAGACGGACAGAGAGACGCACGGACAGACATACAGATGGGCGGATTGACGGACGGACAACCCACGACATAATATGTCCGTACGGGTGTATAAAAAGCAAGCGTCTGTCCTGATAAAACACATAATACATAATTATCTTTGTTTACAAACGAAGTTCGTTTTATTCAAGACTTCTTCTTTCCAAATATGAATGTAATTTAAGGACTCTTCTGCGACAAGGACTATCACAACCTGACTTCTATGGTGATGTGATTTATAAACTTCGTAAGATTCTTGGTCATGATCACTTTCATACTATCTTTGTTAAACTTGTTAAAAAGTTTATCAAAAGAGGTTATGACCCTATCATTTTGCAACGTACTGCATGCTTGGTGGTGGACCCTTTTACAGTTCGCCACTATGCTTTCCTCTTTAATTGTACGATGACTGGACAGGCTGTGGACCCTGTGATGACGCCTACCTAAAGCCCATTGGGACGGTGGCGTTTGATGTTTGTCCATGATCTTTCTTGTCGTGCCCTTAATGGTTTATTCTCTTACTGCTCTGGCTTCTGCAAAGTTGAGTACCTTCATTGTGGCTTTCTAGGCTATTGTTTTTTTGTATTATATTTACACGAGCATATTTGTGTTTTACTTATATTGCCTATTGATGCTGCCTTGTTGGTTAGAGATTAGATCATGGCGGGGATTTCTTTATTTACACTGTCCTGTTTTAATGGGATGACAGTAGGGTTAGTGTGAGGTTTGGTGCACCCTAGAACCGGTTTAAACCCCCAGTGGCCTACTTTGCCACTGACCGTTCCAAGGCGGTAGCCCTATTGTCAACCCTTTTGTGTTTGTGATGTCGTTTGCATTTTTTATTACTTTTGTCTTTTCGTTTGTCTGTTTGCGTGTTTGTTTTTGTGTTTTGTGGTTGACTGTCGTCCTTGAATGCTGCTTTCCCTGTCCGATATTTTTATCCTTTTTTTTCTGTATTACATTACGAAAACGTATTTTGGTGTATTTTTCATGAATAACTTATTCTCAGTATATATTTAGATTTATTTTATTGATTTTTTTGTTCAATTCAGGAGGCAAGCCTCTTTCAGAGATACCTCTACTGCGGAATATCCTAACAATTAGGAAACTATAGAATGCATTACTGTTACTATACATTCAGTTTTCATTATAACGTTCAGCAAACGAACGAAATAACAGTTAAATACAAGAAAACGACACTCCCCATCTAGTCCTCATCACAATTGATGAAAAGGGGAAAGAGATTATAAAGAGGTTATTTAACTGCTGGGGTCGATTATCGGGAAATCCTTCACGAGTTGGTAGACATGTGATTCTTTTCACGAACGAGCGTATGCGAGTGAATGAAAAAACAAAACACGTTTACCATCGAGTGAAAAACTTACCTATAATCGAACCCAGCAGTTAAATAATCTGCTGTTTTACATTTTGAAATCGAGTTATATATGATTTTAGTCGAATTATTTTCGCTTTACTGAACGTTATCTCATACGTCAGCAGCACTTTATTGACGTCATGACTCCATGTCACAGTGATTTTTGCGTTCTGAGTTAGTTATTAATATTTAACGATTATAAATATTCTTTCACTGAGAGATCTCAATCTTTCACCCATAGAAATAGAAAAAAGTTTCATTTATATATACTGTTTCATTGGTAGTGTATGATCACATTTATACCAGTTAAGTTAGGCATTTGGAAAATTAAAAGCATGTTTGGTTAATGGGCGCCATCTTTTTGATTGTAAGGCATTCATAACGTCTGCTTGTTATTATTTTATTTTTTTATAGAGTAATTTCTAATATTTTACAAATGTTCTACCAAGCCATATAAACTTCCACCCATGTCAGGTTTTGTCGGTGAATAAGTACTCGTATAGTCGAAGGTCTAAAAGTTCACTGTTTGATTTTCTGCAGAACGGTGTTTCTGCTCCAAATATCGAATTCAACGCTTGGCAGGGTTGATTTGTACGGCGGCGGTTGACTGAAATATACGAATTTAACATATTAAATAGTGATAATTTTGTTTCAGCACAATTTAGGATAAATAATAGCCACTTATAATATGTAGGAGTTAATTTATTTTTAGGAAAAAACACATTTTTATTCAATTCAAATGATTCTATTTAATTATTTATCGTGTGTTACGCCACTAGTTTATAAAACAACACAAGCTATTTTTAAAACCTGCTTATTAAATAAAAAGGCCAGGAAGAACATGTTTTAGTCAATTTATTTGTTTTGTGGTGGGAATATGCGTCACGCATGGAATATGCGTCACGCATACATCAATAATCTATGGTCTGAATATATACATGACTAATCCGGTACCGTTAGGAAAAAGGCTCTTAAGGAAATGAACTTACATTCTAATAGTTTTATGTGTATATTTAAAGGGATAGATCTTACGTTTTGTCGAAATCCGTGTTGTTGTATGCAGGAACAGGGCAGGCAGAGACATTCCTGAAATGTAATAGAAACATGTAATTCAATAAACATTTCGTAAAACATATGTAATGTACTATTTTTTTATTGAAAAACTTATGTAGACTGTCATTGCAAATAAAAACTTGAAGTAATGATACATAATATTCAGGGTTCCTTATCATATACGTACCTTAATCAATTTGAACATCTAATTTTAGTTTTCATAAAAACACAATGACAAACTCCTGGAATCTAAATTAACCGGATATAACAGTGGTCCCACGAGTTAAAGAACAACATTAAGCTGTTAAGGATTAAAGATAACAAGAAATGTATAACGCATGCGTTATATGTAGACGATTTTTAATACTGGGTTAGTTTGTGGAGGCTTTGTTCAAGACACATACCTGTAGTCGTCGATATGGAGATGACAGGAAGGTAAAGTGAAGAATTAAAAGATACTGTATAAATACAGATACGTTTTTATTTGGTCTTAGGTATTCATTATTATACATGTTAAAGGGAACATATTCAAGTATTTTCAATTAAACGATTTACACCTGAGCTTTACAAAGGGAATTTCAGTGACTATGCTACAATATAATATAAAAGTCATGTTTTCTTAAATTTTACAAGTGATTATCATATGGGCCCTATTTATGTTTGTTTTAGTTGTATTCAGGCTCAAAACCGCTTCGGAGACGCAGTTAAGGCAATCAACTTTGCATTTTAAATGAATTACAAGTGATCTTTACTTTATTATGATACTCCAAAAATGGGTACTGGAACGTCTAGGGTAAAAACTAAAATAGAAGCCAAAATGATTTGATGCCGAAACGTCTAGGTGCCGATTCGTCTAGGTGTCGAAATGGTTTGATGCCGAAACGTCCTGAATCGATCTTGATCACGCAGACGCAAAAACTTGAGAATTGTCTGCATTTATTATAGTCTCGGCCAGCTAGACCGTATCACGCATATGTCTTACTTGCAGATATCGGTCTGGGCAGATAATGCCAATTAAAGCACCCACTAGCGATAAGCACAATTTATTCGCGCGTTTTTTTTCACGCTCATAAAGTCGACGTTTGCGTGACGTCATGTTGTAAAAACAAGTAGATCTACAACGTCAATTGTTGATGCAGCAGTTAAACTGTTTAAAGTCACTTGCTGTTTCTCATCAGTTAAAAATAAGAAAATATTATTAAATTAACTTAAAAATATGTTTTTTTAAAGTCTCGTTGAATCTCTAAAAATCTCACCAAAATCGCCCAAAACGAGAGGGCGATTTTAAGCGTCCTATTTTCCCCAGGCCCTGGTTCTGGATCCGTGAAGCATAGTGTAACGAAGAAATCAGAAGCGGACCGGGTGACCGAGGCTACATTTATTAATAAACATTTTTCATGTACTGATCATTGGGACCCGCTTTAATTAGACTAATATACTATATACACAATAGTTTTCGTCTAGAAAATGCCATGCTGGTGTAAAAGAATGCTGGTGTAAAAGAAGTAAAAGTGTTGTTTTTTCATTTGCATAATAAAACAATACAGAATAAAACAAAACAGAATAAAACAATGTTTAATACTACTTCAACTTCAAGTATTGAGGCTAACGTGTGCTTAGAAAAATGTTAAAATAGTTTTTTTCCGTCTAAAACTCGGCAAAAGACATTCATAAAAATACTGGTATGGATCAAGTCTTTTTTTTCTGTTTACCTTTACAAAACGTATAACCTTTATTGTTTATGGTTTATGTTTTATGTCCGTTCTAAGTCAACGCAGTTGCCATCATTTTTTTCAAAATCATTATAAAAAAGCTTTAATACAATATCATCAATGTTATATGTTTGGTGGGCGAGTGGATGCATAAAAAAGAAAGAAATTCGCGCTCATTGTGAGCTAATAAATTAAGCAAAACAGTACGTAAACACAATTTGTGCAGCAGTTTTGTGGCGCAGCAGTTTTGTGGCAAGTTGTTTAAGTTGATTATCTGTCATTAAAAATAGTATGTGTACTGGTGAATGTTTCTTCTCAAGAACGTTTATTCATTCACAGCCTTCACATTAATGTACCGGAACAAACAATAGCCCGATGACGATATACTTGTATTACAGACAGACATGACGTCTCATAACGTGGTATTACAATACAAATCATATAAAACAGAAACAATTCATTTATGTCTTTCCACAAGGAAATATAAGATTGATTCTTTATTTTCCTCCCAGTTGGAGAGCATACAATATAAGTTTACATATAAGCATTCCAACAATTCAATAATAATATATACATGACAATCAGTAATTTAGGGACAAATATACGCAGTAACACAGAAGTACTACTACAATAGACAATGAGAGAAATTTTGACATAGAGTAAGTTATAAGAATAAGTTAATATATATACATTCATGTTGGAGTCTTTTACTATAATTAAACTGATTCCATGACTGTACTCGTATGTTCATGGAACATATTTGCTTACCCTTATAATAAATACTTTTCATATTCAATATGTACAACAGATTACAAAGTTTTAAAAAATTGTTATGTTTAAAGATAAACTAGTAATCGAGTCCATACCCAGCCTTTATGAAACGAAATAAAAGATCAGGTATGGAATCACACATAGTTTACTTCATCTTACCAGTTTAGCAAATACATTCTTGAAAAATAAACATCATAACATCACTCTCCCTTACGGAAGCGAAATATAAGGGAGAGTCAATGACATTACATTTTAATTACACACATGGCTATTAATACATTATTTTCAATTTACCGCTTGTCCAACACTCCATATTAAATGGAAAGCGTTAATAACAACTTTTAAACAAGTCAAATTGCATTTATCGCTAAGTGGTCTCATACCATTAAGCATGACAATTATTTGTTCCCGCGGACTTAAGTTTATGAATATGTTAAATACATTTGAACCAACAATGGTAAAAATTGACTGCCACAATTTAACTGAAATATGTTCAGTACGAACACAATAAAAAATATAGTGTTCTGAGATAGATGAAACTTGACAGATACATATATACAATACAAATTAATTAAAAGAGGTACATTAAACAAAATTTAAGTAACCATTTGTTGATAATTCCAGCACTATTAAATGTATTATAATATAGAATAGTGTTTAAAACTGCTCTAAAAATGTACATGTTAAAACACTGGAAATAAATATTTACGCGTAGCCTTTATATTTCCTATTAACGTTGTTAAGCAGATACCGCTAAAATACCAAATTGAATTATTATTAGCAGCAAATGTTTAATTGTTGCACGACTTTAATTTGTTTGCGGCAAAAAAACAACCAGATTTTATTATATATATATAAGCTTACTTTCGGTTGTTTTTCCAACCTTCTTTATGGCGTTTATTTTGAATACGACACACACACACACACACACCACACACACACACACCACACTGTGTGTTTATATTATGGCAGGTTTTGGCAGTGACTTTAATCAAATCATAGCATTTCAAAAAGAAACGCAATTGTTTTTTCATAAGACTGTTATTCAAACGTTTGGCTTTATTCATCATCTCTTATATTCTCATATTTGGGAATATGCAGTAGAAAAAAACACACACAGAAAAGAACATTACCTTTTAAGTTTAAAAACCACCAGTGCGAGAACCACAGTAAAGACTATCAAACACACGAGCACGGCTACAGCTGCTGCAGTTACAGGTGATGTACATCGGTCCTCTTCCATACTTCCATCTGGAAGATAAGCAAACATTCTAGATGTATGTTTAATAACACCCACACCCACGTACTCACCCACGCACGCACATTACCACTGCAACATTTTTCCAAATACTCGTAAGATTGACGTAGGCAACATAGACGATATGATGAAGGCACTTAATGATTGTTCAGTTTAGCATATAGAAGCAGACATAAAAGGTTTAATAGTGTTTGAAACTCACTATCAATGTAACTCGATACTGAAAAGGCAGATTAGCAAAAACCGTTGTAAAGTACAATTCTCCGTCTGAAAAACATTTCGAGTTCGTAGAGCAAAATAGTCGTACCTCCAATGTTCGTAAATTGTTAAATATTAAAATGTTGAGGTGCAGAAATAATACAAACTAGAACGAATTCAACGGCGCACCATCGCAAATACCCACGTTTTCTTCACACAGGTCAATTCCCTTTAACCCTGTATCCATTTTACATGTAATTGTTTTGATCGTTCTTTAATACTCAGATCAGAAATAGTACTATTTATGCTTTTCTGTATACATATATGACACTGTAAATGAATAAAAAATGTTTAGGATATTTGTGTATTTCAACTTTTGACCCCTATCCCAATCCGATGGTGACCCTGGATCAAATTATACTGATATTCCCAAAATCATTACATTTTATTGAGAAAGAAAAATAGATATTTGACCGAATTTACCTCTCTCCCCCCTCAACCCCCCCCCCCCCCCACCAGCTCCACTTACCCCCCCCCCCCCCCCCCCCCCCCCCCCCCCCCCCCCACCCCAACACCTCGGTACACCTCTAGGTGGAAACATTGAAATTGTTTGATATGCTTTGTATTTTCAGAGGAGTATACTTGCATATTTGCCAAGTTTAAAAAATAAATAAATAGAAAAATTACTTTGTGTATATTGGACCTTATGACACCCATAACAAGCTTCAAACCCCCTTTACCCTCACCCTATCCACCACTGCCACCACCACACCACCACAACACACACACATACAGGAGAAAAAACATTACTATACACTGTAATCCCTTCATCAAAATGTTCGTTTAAGACATAATTAAAGAAAAAATGACAACTGTTACCCTCCCCCACCACTTACCCCCTCCAACTCCAACCCAAAGAACCCCAACCCCAAGACGTCCGAGTTTTAAATAAATCGTTTGACCTACTGTGTATCACTTCCATAGACGAGTATTATTCACGTTAATGTGCAAAAGTATGGAACATTGACACTGTAATTGAATTATTAGTGTATGCCCCTTCCCCAGGCCCACCGATGACCTATGAGGAAACAAACATATACAGTGTAATCCCATCATAACGGTTCATTTGAGACATAATTACAAAACAAAATCCCCCAATCCGCCCCACCCACTCAGGGGCCCCGGGCTGACGTCCGAGTTTGAAATAATAAAATCGTTTGATATGTTGTTTATCTTTCATAGACAATTACATATAGATCTACCAAGTTATGTGGGAAAATGAATGTAATTGAAACTGGGTGCGGAGCGAACTTGCACGCCGTCATCATATGGTGGTCATACCCTAAGTTTGGTTGAATTCCGTTCAGCGGGAGATATGGTAACGGACGGACGGACGGACAAACGGAGGAGATTTTAATATACCCTGTTTTTAAAAACAAACACACGTGGGCATAATAAGGCATCTTATAGTTAAATTGGAAATGCTATATTGCAACATGCTGGCTATTCCACAATGCAGTATATGCAGCAATGCATTAAAAATGTACTTCAATAGTATTAAAAAAATAATTATAGATTGCATAATTGTCTTAAAAACATACACTTTTGGTCAAAACTTGAATCTCTTTTATTTCACAGTTCCACAATGCAGTATTATTTATTAAACGTGAGTGATCTCCCCTTGAACAGTATATGTTTCCGTGCTTAGTTAAACAGAACAATACTATAGCTTTATTACTGAAATATCTCAAGCATATGCAATGTTGCGAATCAGATGCAACGTTTAGATGCATTCATTGGACTTTAACTGCTTTGGTAACGTAATACACAAGCATACAGTCACAATGAGAAGGATTAGGTTATCGTTTAATTAATGCAAGTTATTTAAAATGTATCGTACAGGTTGAAAGCATTCGTGCAACATAATATAATTATTTAAGAGCTATAGATTTCTTTAACAATGTAATTCTTTTTTAAAAAACGTATTTGATTTACAAGTGGTTGCTACACATACGCATTACAAATGCCCAAATAAAAAGTATTGAAACGCCTATTTCCATGTCCATGTAGCTCAGAAGGTTGATTTATTAAATGTGTTGGTTTGAGCATCCAAATATTGACAGTTTGATGCCATGGCCAAGTACTACTTTATTTTCGTATCACAACAATACATCTGAGTGGTGGTACTAATGGATTGTTCCTGGACCTAATACTTCGGCAGTGTCTACTCACATAAGTCCAACAAATCGACCAATATGATATTAAAAAAAACCTGATAATTAGTTATGCTATGTAAGATTGTATAAAACGAGATAAACTTCAAATCCAAATAATTCCTAGTAATATGTTATATAATTACTGAGTGTATCGCATATTCTGTTTACTAGTTCTGAGTTAAGTAATCACTATACTATATATTAATCTTAAAGGAAATAACCCGCCAAATAACAGCAAAATTACACTACAAAACCGTTAATCAAAACTCTATCCAGATGTTTGGACCATATAATAATGTATATGTGCCGATAAAAAATATAAGTTTATTCACGGGTTTTTAAAATAGCCGTGATTGAATATACGTAAAAGAATTATGAGTTGGTGACGTTGGTTAATCCACGCTCAAGTTTTGGAGTTTGGTCTGGCTGGCTAAAGCCATATTGTGTCTATTGAGTTTTGATTCTCAAAGTTATATATTTACCTCGTCGTCAGAATGTTTAGAAAGTACGTTTAGAAACGGTGTACGTCTGTTGTAAAGCTTGTCGATGGCGGGATATTGACTTTAATTTATTTCATTCCAAACAGCCATATCAGTTAAGACATCCTCTTAAAGTATTATTCGTAGAAATTAAGCAAACCCCAAGAAGAGAAAAGCGGCATTTTTTTTATCTTGATTTCAGTATTTCTTACGTATAATGGCAGGGACTGTAGATAGAAATATACTGTATTAATCAAATCCTGATCATTGTTTACCTGTCTGGTCAGTTCTGTCAAAGTGATCCTTCCTTGTTTCTGTCCCTATAAAACAATTATATTTAATTTTATAATACTATAATATTAAATATAATCAGAATACAATATATGCCAGTTTCTTTTATAAGCTTTACATACCGTTCTCATAACTCCCTAATATTTTCTAATTATTTGTCCAAATACGTAGATACAATAATACTATGCAGAACATAAGATACATGCTGAACGAGATAGCATACTTTTCTTGAACATAATTTCACAAAAAAATGTGCCAAAGCCCAGCGGGCAGGACTGAAGATTATCGACACCAATGGCCTTAAGCCCGCGCTTGCGATGTTCTTGTAAGTTCAAAACAGCAGATTTGATCTTGCACAATGTAACCCGCTAGACATATTTTATTTCTTATCTGAAATGGATTTTTTCTGTTTTTAATACGTACATTTTCGAGAGATTGAAATATGCAGCTTTATCCTGTTTTTTCAACAATCTAAATTGTGTCGGAATGTAACGATGTTTAAAATAACGGTTAACGGACGTGAATTCAGAGGTATTGATAGGAAATGCAGTAACTCCTTACTCAGCAAACAGCATTGCGTATTTTAATAAACCATGTTAGATTATCGTCAGTTACAATTATTAGTTACAATAGCAATAACATGTTTAACACCACCACCTGTATAAAAAGGACATCGCAACATCTTAATTGAAATTTTCCTTAGCAATTTATATTACTGTTCACTCAAATCATAATTATACCTATAATGACCCCAGAATTACTCATATACAATGCAATGAAAAAATAATAAATATATTTTTTATCACTATGTATTGCGTTGTTCTGGTACGTCATGACATCACTTCGTTTTGAACGATCCAAGTAATTTTCAATAACTTAAGTGTCAATCAAAACGACAATGTGGTCCAAAAGGATACAGTCGCATAGTAACTTCGTTGAGAGATGGACGTAAACTGGATTGTTTAATTGTCTCGACAAAGTTTATTTATGACGAATACAGTTCATGTCGGACAATTATTTAACATTTCCAGCTGGTTCTTATTACCAATCAGTACCTAGTGATCGATTGTCACTTGCATAATATGCTTTTCCCGCTCACCTGGCATTGCTCTGGGATAATACAATTAAATATTGTGTTAGTGCAATATATATATTATATTACCTTCGGAGGTTTTCATTTCAGAAACTGTTGTGATTCGTGTTGTTGATGCTGGCGTGGTTTCAAATGGACTGTCTAATAAATGGAAAATAAACAAATACTGGTATAACTGCCTTAACATTGAAATAAAATAATTGATATCTTGAAGCTTTTTTTTAAGGTTTTGCAGCGAATCAAAATAAACGAAAGCAGTCAACGGCATGATAGAAATAAAAAAATATCGAAGAAGCTGTACACACTTACCGAAGCAATATCTTTGCGGACATCCCGATGGCAATTCCTTTAAAACAGTACACATTGAAGGAGCCGCAGTTTATCACTTTCAGCCCATACTTGTTTGTACAACAGCTAGAAAATGTGGACAAGCAGCCTATCCTATCAACAGCACATCATATTCAGAGGGGAACGTTCCTATATTGAGTTAAAGACATATTATTTATTTAGCCTGTTGAAATACCAACACATACTCATCCTATACATGTACACAATAACAAGCTACGTCGTTTACGAACTTTAAATACCACAAAATAAAACATGTCGTAAGCAATTATGTTATGACTCCATATTTGTTGAAATAACTAATTCAGTTTCTCGCAGTCGCTATGTATTTGACGTGATAAAAACAACGTCGTATATAAATAGTCGGATACACGTATCGATAATAACGATAGTTTAATAAATATTCTAATATCAAAGAAGGATGTTTCACAATTGCTTTATTATCAAAACTGATTAGGAAATTATCCAAAAAACTTACCGTTCATCCATATTGTATAATGCGTGCCACATGTATCTGTCGAGACACATTCATTGACCATCTTGTAATCATACCTGTACCATCGACTGGGTACTATACCATATAGATCACATTCAGCTCCACTATAACATGTCGGACATCTACCCTGCGTAGTCGGCAAAAGCACGTAGTTTTCGGGCAGACATATGTCTACAATGTCGATCAGATTCTTTATTTATTAAATAACGACCGTGTGGTGTAATGAATACTTAGTAAATGTGTTGTTTTCTTTAACTCTACTGTAGTAGCTTTTGAACTAGATTACCTTACCCTCTTTGTCTTGGAATAATTTTATGGAACGAATTTTAGATGTACGAAGAAATTGCTTATAGTTGTTCAAAAACAACTATCTTTATCATAGGTACCTACACATAAAAGGTAAAACATGAACGCATACCGCTGGTTATTTTAAACGATGACATTTTTACAAAACATGACAGTGAAATAAAACATCCTGTTATCACATGTAAGTTCCTATTAGTATAGCGACCTCTTAGCGAGATGCGATGAGATGAAAATTCTACCAGACATGCCCCCGACAGGTTCGATCCCAAGCGGGACAGAGGTCTGAAGCTGTAAAACACAAGATAATCTCACCAAGCTCCCTAGGTCGCTAAACAAAACATGAATAACAAAACTCACGCTTACCGATATCCGATGGACATTCTTGCGATGAGCCTGGAACAAGTACATCAATTAATTATGTATACAATTAATATTTGCTTATATTTTTGGCTAACTACAAATCATTGGTCTCTGTTCTTATTTGATTTGATAGATATAGTCAAATCGGCCCATATTATATATTTGGTTATGTTGCAATTTGTTTTTCTTGCATACCGGATAAGGTTATCCGCGTTTTCATGGGTGATGGAAAGCCTGATCTTACACATGGGGGAAGATAAAAGTCGCGCGCTTATATCAACAATGACACCTCATCGTGTGATAAACATGCAACACGTTAGTAGTTGGAGACGTCAATGCTCAGAATGTAAATGATATGCACGAAAAAGAATCTATGATGTGATATTCAGATAGGGCAATTCCAAAACTCGGTATAATTATTCTAATCGGATCGCAGCAGAGCCTCGGTTCTGATAAAAACAATTATACCTCGTGTTGGAATTGCCGATCTTCACCGGATGCCCATGGAAGATTCTTATATTCTTTATCACTTTTCATATAAAAAGGTACATTTCCTTACACAATGTTTTTGTATTTCTATTAGATAATTTTTCTAAAGTCGTAGGAAAACTATTTAACGACTATCGGTCAGCCATCTTTGATCCAAAAAATCCAACAATGGTGTACTTCGAATTTTGCATTATGTGATAACATGGCTTATTTTATTCAGAAATGATGTCTCGTCTGCACTCGCTGGATAAATGGACTATTTTATGGTCCAGTTTATTTAACATAAAAAAAAAAAACTTTGAGTAAAACTGTACCAAACTTTTCGAATGTAAACCACACATTTTCTGCCATATAAGTATTCTTTCTAATATTATGTTCACATCAATATTGTTGAATTACTGTCATGTACTATATGGTTGCCATTGCTCGTGCCTAAAATGCGTACATCGTTGAAATTTTCACTTGACCATATCTCATCGATTTTGGATTTTTTGGATCAAAGATGACTGGCCGATAGTAATTTAAGACGTGTTCCATTAAAATATCAATAATTCTAATACGATATTATGCGAACGTATGTAAATGTCCAACACTATGCAAAATGTAATTTATATGCAATGCTATAAAACTACTGTGACCAGCCCACACATATTTGAATCCATATCAGGAAATATAAAAAGATCGGACAGGGAAAGTAGCATTCCTACATACTTGATGATGAACAATTGTGTATTACGTGTACTTTGAATAAATGCACACTATTGCACAACCACAACGTGTATAGTTTAGAATGCTCACGCTATGAGTAAATATATTTAAATATATTATCTATATCCAATACCTTGGCATATAAGTTCATTTTTCTGGAATACAAAGTATATACAAACACAATTTCGACAATGAATTGAATTGAATTGGGTTTTAAGGCGCACCAACACATGAAAGGTTATATGGCGCCTAACAGGCATGAACATGCCAGGCTCATCCTCCATGTACATCGAGATACAATATGGAAAATGGGCCTAGAAACTTCTCACCCTGAACTGCAGAGTTGCTGCAAATTCTATCGTAGAAACTCCATTTACGCTGGAGGCACGTTTATTGTTTTTCTGCCACTGCTCTTTTGATGTAAGCGAGATGGCACCTGAAACAATGCCGGGATCATGATGAAGACCTTTAATGAACATGAACAAAAAATTTAAAAAAATGAACATGTATTTGGGGGGATTCTACCCCTCTGCCTACCCCTCCAAAGGGATCTGCAGTGGCCATATTCTTTGCCCCGTGACCAAACGGGGGCCCCCGGGAACCACACGGGGCTTTTTGAACGTCGATAATTGTATATTATTAGTTATCATGCAAGTCCTAAAAGTCGATATCAATAAAACAAATCATTACATTTATTTATTTTATTTTATTTTAAGATACGCGGTCTTTAACACATTATAAAATAACACATACGTGTGGGTTTTATAAATACCATTTTTCATAAAATATTATCTTGATGTCTTGGAAACTAACGGTGACAACCGTTTAAAACAAACCATTCAAGTAACAAGATTAAACAAACTTACCAATCTTTAGAACGACCAGACAACACAAAGCTCCAAATATTCGAAAATCCATTTTGGTTAAAGTTAAGATTCAAGTTTGCCGATATAACTGAGCGGATTTTACAAAATAGGTATATACGCTTACAAGTCCGTTGCACAAAATCAATATCTGCCGTTATTGGGATTTATTATTAATTGTATTGATCTTTTTAATTGCGCAGTTCAGAAACACGGAAAGCTTCCTGGTTAGAAAATGTGCATTAACCTGTTTTATTTAACAAAGCATGCAGTGTTATTGCGCAGCCGACATATTTTATATACGTTTAGGTGATATATCATATTTTGTCTTTGCCTTCACTAGTCTAATCCGAGATATAATTATGTTAAAGGCACTTACCAGCCAAATAACAGCAATTACACTACACACTTGTTTATCCAAACCCGTTCCAGGTGGGCATCATAAAATAATGTCATTGTGCCAATTAAAAGTAGAGGTTTATTCACGGTTACTTAAAATACCTGAGATTGACTATGTGTAAAATGAATTATGTAAAATAAAATTAATTCGACGTTCCAGTTTTGTGGTTTGGCCTGGCGGGTTGAAGCCATTTATATTGTGTCTATAGAGTTTCGATTCTCAAAATATATAAGTTATATTTATCGTTGTCAGTAGGTTTAAAGACGACGTACAGTGTTATTAAATTTGACTGTTGTTGGCGGGATAGCTACTTTAATATAATTGCTATTAATATTTAATAAGGTAATTTAATTCATTATATCTCAGAGAGTTAACAACGTTGCGTTGTAAACCTACTCGCCTCTCATCACTGCGGTTCGAATCCCAATATGAGCTTGACTTGTAAGTGAGGAAGTGTCTATTCTCACGGATGGCAGGAGGTGTACAGTACTGGTTCTACGCAGGAAAAGTGGGTGGTCTGCCTCCACCACAAAAATCGACCCGTCATATATAACCTTACACATGTTTAAAATGACGTAAAACACCATACAAATAAAACAAAGATGACAGAGACCATTGCTAAAAACAAAAATAACATAATGACCGTTAACACATGTAAGGGCATACTGGTACAGCGACCTCCGAGGTAGAGCAGACGAAGGATGAAAATTACCATCAGACATGCCATCACAAGGCTTTGTAACTACTAAACAGTTACATGCTTGATAATTGCTCTTTGGAACTAAGCATTTCAAATGTGAGGGACCTCAGTTTTAGTTTACTTGATGAACTTATTATTATATAAATATTTTAAAAATTGTGTTTTAAAACTACCAAAACTGCACAGGCCTGGTTAAGGTAAACATAAAGACAATTGTTTCCTTTATATTATATTTTGATGATATTTAAAGCTATATTTACTTTAAAATGTAGCTACACATCTACATGTTGTTCTAATGAGTGGCAGAGTTGTATTTAGCTACATTCAATAAGTTTTCTTAAAAGGCTTATTTGCGTTTTGCACATTTGACCTACTTCCCAGATTAAGCGTCAGAAATGCGAATTATTAATTCAGAAATATTTTAAAGACTATTCATTTGAAATATGTTTAATTAACTGATATGTTTTTATGCATTTTCTTAATTTTAGTAGTTTTATTTTCTATTAAAGGTCATGGACTTGAACAAAGCTCCGTGGATCTTCTGACTATATAAGACTTAAAACTGTGTCAGTTTATTCATTCAACAAGTAGGCATTTGGAATTCTGCAGTTCTACATTTGGCAATTCTGTATTTTGCATTCGACCTTCCATAAATCTGCAACTTAGATTCTGCATACTGCATCTTGGATATATTATTTCTAAAGAAATGGTAATTATAATTCAACAAATTTAGATTTCTAGCAGAATTATTGAAAGATGAAGTATTTATTAATTTTTTAAATATATTTATTCGGCAGTAAGGGTCAGTCAAGCTAAGTCCTTGCAAATCACACTGAATCATATTAAATTATATAACGAATGTGCGAAATCCTAGAACTGAAACGTTTCTAAGTATTTCTTCACAACATTTGCAATATGAGCTTTTTATATACCAATCTAGGTAGTAGGGATAAAAAAATAGTGGAATATTTGCAGGATAACGTGTTTAAACAATCTTTTTTTCAGTCACTTCTGTTCTGTTCAAATTATTTCTTATTCAGATCTACATAAATGATATGTCATCCTGTACTAAATCCGCAGGTTTCCTGTTTTGCGATCGACTCTCTAATAAATAGCATCACATACAACATTACAAATTCTGATATTCTTCTTAGGCAACGTCGACCAACATAAACACCGTGAACCCATTCGGTTGAAAATGTCGTAGAATTACAAACATTCAAAACATTCATACACAATCAACACATTAATGCCTTGGTGTCAATAAAGATCCCAGAAATAACAATCACATCAACACCAAAAGACAAGGTTAATTCATAATTAGCCATTCGAAAAACAAATGTATATACGCATTTGAAAAAGTATGAAAGGAGAAATTTGGAAATCGTCGAACACGATAAATATTGCGGTCTCGGTTTGATTGAGACTGTTCATGAACGGTAGTGAACAGTGCTTGCTACCGTTCACGCCCTCTAGCCCCGGGTTGAGCAGAACTCCATATTTAAAATGCCAAATAGTACATCAATTTGAGCCATCCCGAATATGGTATGCATATGACGGTGAACATGGAACCTTCAGTGAGGTATTTTCACACCATTCCATGGCCAGCGGCGTATGGTCCCAGTTTCTAAAAAAATAATCATGAATCTAACAAAACGCGTTGCCCTAAACGAGAACAATGGGCGAAATAAACAAAATGGAATTTAGCTGGGAGCTGAGGTTTTGAAGCTTGCGTATCACAGGTAACAGTCAAAAGACTAAATTAAAAAGCAGGCAACATATCCTAAGGGTAATTAAACAATACTGAGAACCTTTAATGGCTGGAGTAGTGGAACCACATATTCGAATTCAAGTACGAAACCAAAAGTATTGGGCGTGTACCACCGATATCCGTAAATATCGGGCTCAACGATCTCCAAAGATCGGAATGAATAACAGTATTGAAGTAGACAGTATATTACATCTTAACAATATGGGACCAGCACACAGTCATAGCACTACCCATTATTTGCTCATCAGG
Organism: Cyrtodaria siliqua; assembly: GCA_037043455.1. Lineage (NCBI taxonomy): Eukaryota > Metazoa > Mollusca > Bivalvia > Adapedonta > Hiatellidae > Cyrtodaria > Cyrtodaria siliqua. The sequence continues at coordinate 150,784 of JAWPHD010004043.1, forward strand.
GAAGAGTGACGTGGCCTGGCGAATCGTGGCCAGGGAATCGAACCAATAACCGAATGCAAGGTAGACGCTCTGATACAGTGTGTGTGTGTGCGTGTGCGTGTGCGTGTGTGTGTAGTTCTAAGGATTATAGTCCCTCCGCCTTTCAACCATTAGGACATCCTAACGGTATAAGTACATGTACATGTACACTATAATCTGGACTGAAGACCTCTGGTTGTGCGGGTTATATTATAAATAATATAAGAACATAACAATAAGTAACGGAATGACGGAAGAACGGGGGAGATTTTAATATACCCTAGTGTTTTCAAAACGTGGCGATAATTACATACTTGTCCGCTTTCCCATTAAACTGTAAGTGCTGGATCACCGCTATAAGAATCCCAAGTTTTAAACTTGAAAAATAGCTATAAAGTTCCGGTCATTTACTACTCTGTCTTATAAATGAAAAAAAGTGTTGCTACTCTTGGTGTTTGGTGTCATTTTGTTTTCTTGTTGCGGATAAATGTATTCCTGTTCGAATTTTATACCTACGTTTATTATTAAAACTAAAAACCCAAGATTAGCAACGAGTGTTAGAATTAACATCAACTATTTAAACAAGATCTTATATATTTTTAAGTTTCGATCGTTTCATATATTTCTGTCTTTCTAATTCACATTTTATAAATGTTTGTTTTACTGTGTACGTTATGTATCCCACATATTATTATATAGAAAAATAAATTGTTACTTGTATTTTGTTTTACACCGATATATATTTAGCACGATAGTATTTTGACGAGAGCATGCGTGTTAGTAGCATATAACACTGACTCCAGTATCCATTAAATTATTTACTGCACCATACAAAGAGACGCAACAGAACCAGTTCAATGCGGCGTAAAGCCCCTATCTTTTCAAACTTGTTTATCTTTGATTTGTGATCAATAGTTTAAGGTCACTTTGACCCGATCATGAAACCATCAAACTTCGAGAGGAGGAGCATTTATGATGTTGGGTTAATTAGTATTAGTATTATCGTTATTATTATTATTATTATTATTATTATTATTATTATTATAAATAGCTGCAATTTGTAAGTAGTATACTTATACATTGAATAGACATCTACCCACTTCATTGCTATATAGTTTGTACATATATATAGTCGTTTTCTGATGTATACATGCTTTTGTTTTTTCTATGTGATGATTTGTCGCCATTCATTCATATGTAAGTGTATTTTGTAACATGTTGCTTATGCTGTTCATATATATGAACCTAAGTGAACTAAAGAAGTTGAAGGTTCAGTCAGAGACTCTTAACCATGTGTATGTAAGCTTGTATCTCTTAAACTACATAATAAATTGAAACTTCACACATGTATTCGGCATCATTAGACATCATAGAGCCAGTTTCTACAACTCGTGCTTCTATTTTAACCGAATTATGGCCCCTTTTATACTTAAAACAAATGGCTAAAGTTTTGTATGTAAGTTTGTCACGTTAGTCATTTTTAAATTTAAATGTTTCATAATATCTTAAAATCCCCTTAAATAATTCAAATCACACATGCAATCACTTTCACATGAAGAACTCAGAGACAAGTGTCATAATTCTGTTTGGCAATTAAGCAGAATTATGTCTTTCAAATTAGTTTTCCAATAAACAGACAACTTCAAAAGTGAGCGTCTGGTGCAGACGTGCAGTTGCTCGACTTTTAAAACCTTGTCTGTTTATTTGGACAGGCGGTGCTTCTTGTTGACATGTTTGCACAGATAAAAAATGCAAGGCATAAACAATTTTTGTTGCTTTACTTTTCTAATAGGTATATAATGGTCCTTTGAATGGCAAGCCACCAATCAGTACCTAAGACTCGATTTTTCATTTTTGTAAATACTTCCTGAATTCTTGTTTATAATTATTATCTTTTCGTACGGCTTTTCAAAAAGGAAGTTTTATTTGACCGACATAAACATATTTTGAAGCCTTGTCTGTTTATTGGGTCTTGTTGACATGTTTGCACTGATAAAAAATGCAAAGCATAAACAACTTTCTTTTTTTTACTTGTTTAACGTGTATTTCCCCCAAATATTTATTTAACGGGTTGAACGGCGTATATTTACTGGTCCTTTGTATGGCAAGCCATTAATCAGTAGCTGAGACTTTGTAAATACTTCCTGAATTCTTGTTTATAATGACTATATTTTCGTACGGCTTTTCTAGATGACCAATATAAACATCTGAAAACGAAAATATTAAACATATTATTTCTGAATCGTAAGTATCGTGCACATTAAAAGTTAAGTTAATTTAAGTTAATTTAAGTTTTTCTACTGATTGTTTTCTGGTTAGTTATAATTTTGACTTTTAGGTTTCGTGATTGGACTATTTTATTTTCGATTTGGTCTGGTATAAACATAACACATACTTTGTTTTAGTGTATATATGTACTATGTGTATAATGCGCATAATGATATATAAAACATCAAATTACGATTTATTTACCATGTTAATTTAGTTGAATGTTAGTATGTTGGACATTTGAGTGCGAAATTCTCTTTTTTTCCGAAACATTGGGCAATATGCAACCTTTTGTAACTGAGCCGTTGTTTGTGATACGTTTCGCTCGTATTTGGTGTACAGGTTTAATATATTAAAACAATGCACCTTTTAAATTGAAACAGATGATGGCATCAAGTACGATGGGTGTGGCTGCATGTATTCTGTTTGTAATGTGCTGGATTGAAAAAGGTGAGTATCCCAACTTTTAAATCAAACGCATACTCACCTGGTGAAATGCTTTTGCATTTAATTAACCGTTCCGCATATGTTCCATTCACATGTACTTCTTACTTTTTACTACAACTAATATCATCAAAGTGCATTTTAATTATAATACTTTTTTAAAAATGTATTCGACTTACGAATCGTTATATTTACACTTTCTGTCGTGGAATTTCAAATAAAAAAATTCACATTACAGCTATCTGCGATTTTCCTCAATAGAAAATGGCTATTACGCGGTCTGAAAATACACTGACGATATGTATCGTTATTGCACTTGTTTATCAATGTCAGCCTACCAAGGCACGTTAATGTTGGTACCTTATCAACGGGCAAGTAATGTAAACACTGTAGATATAATAATTGAATAGCATTACGGTTTTGAACACCGGTAATGAATGGCAAATATGACTTAAACCGTTAGCTCAAATCCGCATAAACGCTGAAAATGTGAGAATCTATGCTTAATTATCGGCAATCACAACGCACAATAGAATACACATTATTCTCTTGATGAACAAAATAACAGTCTTTTTCAGGAAACCCGTTTATTTACCCGTCACAGGTGTGTGTGGGTGTGGGTCGGGGGGAGTTGGGGTGGGGGTGGGTGGTGGGTGGGTGGATGGGAGCCATCCCTCAGTCACATAGTACAATAAAAAGTAATGCGTTATAAAACGTAAATATTAATCAATATTACATAGCTATGTATATCTTCTGTCATTATAATATGCAGAATATTAATAATATTGATGCGTTATTTTATTAGCTCGAATATTCGAAGAATAAGAGAGCTTATGTAATCACCCCGGCGTCGGCGTCCCACATCAAGGTTTGCGTGTAAGCTGTGTTTATAAGTCTATATTTCTTACATTTCTTACCCTAGCACAACCAAATTTGGCCATGGGCTTCCTTATACTATTATCTTCAGGGCTGCATAAGACATTTTGGTTCCTGTAACCCCTGGGGTCCCATGGAACCCAAATTATGGTAGCCTTTAAAATGTGTCTATTTCACATCAAATTTTGCGTGTAAGCTGTGTTTACAGGTCTATATCTCTTACATTTCTTGTCCTAGCTGAACTAAATTTGGAAATTGGTTTCCTTATAGTATGTTGTAAAGGTTTGCCTAAGTAATTTTGTATTCTGCAAATTCTGGGCTCCCACGGAACCCAAATTGTAATGGCCCATAAAATATGCAATAAAGGGAGATCTAGGTTTGCATGTAAGCATGTATATGTCTATAATTTTGGTTTGGGATTTCTTATAGCATTATGCATCTTATTCATACTTCACCCATATTGGGGCATGGGCTCCCTCCTCAATCCACCGCCCCCACTCCCTCCAACCCCCTCCACACTTTTTTTATTTTTTTATTTATTTTTACTTTTTACTGTGTTGTTTTAGTCAATTCTTACACATAGCTTCTCATACATATATGTTGCCCTCCTCCCCCCATCCTCCTCTCCCCCTACACCCATCCCACTCGAAACACAAATTTTTGTTTTTACATATTTCTGTGTTGTTTTAGTCAATTCTTACACAGCTTCTTACACATATATGTTGCCCCCTCGCCCCCGCCCCTGCCCCCACCCCGCCTCTCCCCCTCCACCCACTCGAAACTCAATATATATATTTTTTTTTTACATATTTCTGTGTTGTTTTTGTCAATTCTTACACATAGCTTCTTACACATATATGTTGCCTCCCCCCACCACACCCACTCTCCCCCCACCCACCGCACTCGAAACTCATTTTTTTTTTACATATTTCTGTGTTGTTTTAGTCAATTCTTACACATAGCTTCTTACACATATATGTTGCCCCCTCCTCCTCCCGCCTCTCCCCCCCCCACCCACCCCACTTGAAACTCAATTTTTTTTAACCTATTTTTGTGTTGTTTTGGTCAATTCTTACACATAGCTATGTTGCACGCCCCTTTCCCCCCAACCCACCTCCCCACCCACTCGAAACTGGAATGCATTTTTTTTTTTACATAATTTATTCTGTGTTGTTTTGGTCAGTTCTTACACATAGCTTCTTACACATATATGTTACACCCTCCCCCCCATCCCCCGCCTCTCCCCCGACGCCCCCCCCCCCAACTAGGAACTCGATTATTATATTTTTTCATATTTCTGTTTTTGTTTTTTCAATTCTTACACATAGCTATGTTGCCCCCTCCTCCCCCACTCGAAACTGGAATATTTTTATTTTATTTTTTACATATTTCTGTGTTGTTTTGGTCAGTTCTTACATAGCTTCTTACACACATATGTTGCCCTCATCCCCCACCCCCGCCTCTCCCGCATCCTCCCCCACTCCCACTCAAAATCGACACATGTTGCACCCTCCGCCCCGCCTCCCCCACCGCCTCCCCTCCCCACTCAAAACTGGATTTTTTAAAAAAAATTAAATATTTTTTAACATATTTCTGTGTTGTTTTGGTCAATTATTACATATCTTCTTTCACATATATGGTGCCTCACCCAATCCCCCGCCTCTCCCCCCACACCCCATCCCTCAAAACTCGATTTAAAAAAAAACCAACAACCTATTTTTGTGTTGTTTTGGTCAATTCTTACACATAGCTTTGTTGTTCCCCCCCCCCACCCCACCCCCTCACTCGAAACTGGAATATTTTTATTTTATTTTTATTTTACATATTTATGTGTTGTTTTGGTCAATTCTTACATAGCTTCTTACACAAATATGTTGCCCTCATCCCCCTCCCCGCCTCTCCACACCACCACTCCCACTCAAAACTCGATTTTCTTTTTTTACATATTTCTGTGTTGTTTTTGTCAATTCTGACACATGTTGCACCCTCCCCCCGCCTTCCCCCGCCTCCCCCGCCACCCCTCCTCATTGCCTTCCCTCCCCGCCTTCACTCGAAACTGGAATATTTTTCTTTTCTTTTTATTTATTTACATATTTCTGTGTTGTTTTGGTCAGTTTTTACACATAGCTATGTTGCGCCACCCCCAGCCCCCTCCCCTCCCCTCCCCTCCCCATCATGAAACTGGAATATATATACACTTCTCAAAACTGCTAACTACACCGCTCACGTTTTGGGTTATATATATCGATGGGTTGAATGTTTTTCAATAAAATAAAAAGGAAATACCAATTCAATCATTTTTACATCATTTCATTTTATTTTTTTCATGGGCAATGCTAGAACTAAACCACAATAAGCAATTACAAACGACCCATGTAAACACTAAAGTCACACTTTTCCCATATCTACATGTAGATATGGGAAAAGTGTGACTTTAGTGTTTACATGGGTCGTTTGTAATTGCTTATTGTGGTTTAGTTCTAGCATTAGATATGGGAAAAGTGTGACTTTAGTGTTTACATGGGTCGTTTGTAATTGCTTATTGTGGTTTAGTTCTAGCATTGCCCATGAAAAAAATAAAATGAAATGATGTAAAAATGATTGAATTGGTATTTCCTTTTTATTTTATTGAAAAACATTCAACCCATCGATATATATATCCCAAAACGTGAGCGGTGTAGTTAGCAGTTTTGAGAAGTGTATATATATATATCTTTTTTACATATTTCTGTGTTGTTATGGTCAATTCGTACACATAGCTTCGTACACATATATGTTACCCACTCCCCCCAGCCCCCTCCTCCTCCCCCTCATGAAACTGGAATATATATATAAATCTATTTTTTTTTTACATATTTCTGTGTTGTGGTCAATTCGTACACATAGCTTCTAACACATATATGTTGCACCCCCCCACCCCACCCTCCCCTCACCCCCGCACACACACACTCGAAACTCGATTTTCTTCTTTATTCAGATTTTTAAATTTAGATACACAGATGAAATACCCACCCCACAAACACACACACTCGAAACTGGATTTTTTTCAGATTCAGATTTTTAAATTAAGATACACAGATGAAATATCAATAAAAACATTGAAATGAGGCCACAATAAAAAATTGCCAAATATCAGCTCCCTCCCCGAGTTGCCTTTCGACCACACATTTCTTTTTTAAAATGACAGCAATTTTGGATTAAAACATATAAAAATAATAAAATTTCACACATAATTTTATATCAGCCCGAGTTTCTATACAAGCCCCGTCCCACAAACCCACCCAACATTGTTTTAGCCTTGTTTTCTGATGGTATATACTAGCTATATAATTAATTGTTCTCTGAAAAATCGAATAGTCGAGCTGCTCTCTCTTGTTTAACTAAAATAGTTGATTGTATCATAATACAAGCTAGTATTAACTACAATAACGTACGATTTAATGGTATCTTTAGATTGTGTATAAGGATTTTTTTTCCGTAAACACGTATTTTTAAACGGATGCATTCTTGTTTGGTGAGCGGTCTTCTGATTTTATTTTATTATACGAGTTGTTTTTTTAACTGGACATAGGTCAAGGTCAAGTGACCTTCTGCTGAATTATCTGTCTTCTGTCGTCGTCGTCCGTAGTCTTCATCCTAACGCACGTTCTTATGAGCGCTATATGGTTTCGGATTTCCATAAAATTACCTTAAACTACTTCGACAAAATATAAAACAAACAAACAAACACGTATTGCACTTGACGTAAAGGCAACGTATATTGGATATTATTATATACCTATCAATAATATATACATAGTACCTTCATTTTCTTACAATGGAATACAACACCTTGTATCACACTACGGGTTATCACTATGCTACTAAAAATAGAATTAGTATCACTATCTTACTAAAAATAGAACAGCGGTTTTTCCAATGATTCAAGCAAGTTTTACGCCACTATGCGCGAGAACGTCAAGACGACGTTAAGTCATACAAAGAAACAAGTAGATCAGACCAATGAACACCAACACCTTAAAACTACATACATTTTCCCGCTGCATTTTATCCAGAAATAATCTGCTTTATTGAATGTGTATGTAATAGCAATGTATGTCTATGTTAATGATGTGTACGAGGTATATAATAAAAGGATCATTACTAGAGTAACGTGTTCTGGAAGTGTGTATCACCTCTCGTAGGTAAATGCCAGATCAGCATCACACTCGAGGCTCCGCCTCTCGTGTGATCCTTGATCTGGCATTTACCTACTCGAGGTGATACCAACTTCCAGAACACGTTACTCTAGTAATAATCCTATTTTTGCCAAATGTCGTTTCAACGGTTGTTTACTAGCTTGGACCAGTTCGACAATGAACAAAATCGACATAATTTTATGCGCTATAGAGTTATTTCTCTTGATTAAAGTGGCAAAATCGACATATGCGCTATAGAGTTATTTCTCTTGATTAAAGTGAAAATAAATAAGCTATAGTTGTTAACGACACATCCGATTAAATCCACATAGCCTAGCATATGTTCAATAACACTTTAATGGCATTTACCATGTCGCTTATTTGCGAAACTTATTGTTTTGAGCATTGAAGCTGAAACCTATGGTATAGTAATGGAGACAATTTTAAAAATACCAAATCTTAATTCATTTTATTTAATTATATTGAAGCAAGTTTGAAGTCAAAACGATTAGCCCGTAGATAAGCCTATAGAGTATTAGAATTGAATTGAATTGAATGTTGTTTAACGGCTCATCAACACAGTATAGTTATTTAAAGCCGCCCAGAGATAGGGGAAGAATACATAGGAATCCGGGAACCTGCCCTACTCTTATTATCGAATAGATTCCTATGGTTTTTTAACGTGCTCGGAGGATAGACCGATACACGGGACCGCCCGGTTTACGTCCCCATCCGACGGACGAGGCTAAGGTAAAGTGTCTTGCCCAAGAACACACCGACGGAACTCAGTGGCACCACGGAGGATTGAACCCGGGGCCTCCGGTTACACATATCGATACATGTACTGAATATGTATCGATATGTGTAATTTCTAATACTTGATTACTTATTCAAGACTAACTGAAAGTATTTGCATTAGTTTTAGATAGTAAGTGTCTAGCAATTTAAAAGTGTACTTATCACTCTTTTTATGGTGTGCGTTTGTGTAGGGTACATAGTATTTGTCTCTACGTTATTTGTGGTTTTTTTTCTTCAGTACATGGCTGCGGTGATGTTTTGCCAAATCTCGATCTCAGGGGATCAAATTACACCGCACATACATCACACTCCGATCAGTTCCTCGTCAGCAAATGGTATTCAGCATATAGACGACAGGGGCAGTACCAAATGGTTGATAGTAATAATATTCCTGATTTTGACAAATGTGGGACGTTCTATCCTATTTATTTGTCAGGTAAGTTACTAATGGCGTACTTTTTTATAATACATGTTACAATTCTGTTATATTTTATTATTAATGTGTCGACACGTGTATGTATTTATTTAGTACAAACACATTAACGGGTAAAATTTGAGTTTTCAAGCAAATTAGTTTTCAAGCAAATTATAAACAATATATTATATTACGGTTGTATATTATTCACTGGTACAATTATTCCTAAATAACCGTTAGACCTGTTTACATACGCAGGACTTTAACATTCACAACTGAAGGCCAGGGTTGAGGAGAAAAAAAACGAAATGGCTCCAGAGAAACTTTTCTGATCATGTTATACATTATGCTACTTGGAAGGGTTTAATTACAAATTCCTAAGTAATAGAGCATTTTTAGCTCGACTATTCGAAGAATAAGAGAGCTAATGTAATCACCGCGGGGTCGGCGTCGGCGTCCCACATCAAGGGTTTGCGTGTAAGCTGTGTTTACAAGTCTATATCTCTTACATTTCTTATCCTAGCACAACCAAATCTGGCCATGGGCTTCCTTATAGCATTATCTTAAGGGATGCATAAGCAGTTTTGGTTCCTGTTACTCATGGGCTCCCATGGAACCCAAATTATGATAGCCCATAAAATGTGTCCCATTTCACATAAAATTTTGCGTGTAAGCTGTGTTTACAAGTCTATATCTCTTACAATTCTTACCGTAGCACAATCAAATTTGGCCATTAGCTTCCTTTTAGCATTATCTTAAGGGCTGCTTAAAGCTACAGAGTCCCTATATCAATCGATTTCTTCTTTGTAGGCGTTTCTTTATTCGTAACTTCATGTTCACCAGCTCATGTCGAAATCGGGTATTTAAGCGAGCAAATATAGCGCAAGAAATCATTTACTGTATATACATCGACCAGTGCACATCGTACCTATACACAGGTAACAGTATTTTTTACAGAAAAAAAAAATGTTAGCTTCTTTCGGGTCTCGAACACACGATCTTCTCATTTCAAGTCCTGTGCTCTATCCACTGAACTACAATGCTACTTGAGAAAATAGTATACTAACTACCATATATTATGAGGCAAAATAACTTAACATATTTGAACGCAACTAAAGATGGATCAATAAATATGCAATCGATATTGTCGCACGTGTAAATTAACATTGCCTGGTGTAATACTGTACGTTATCAATATGAAACTAATACTTCGCCTCAAATCAACCATATCTCGACTTGTTATTTAGCGCTTGATGAGTTTGTGTGCGCGCTCTTGTTAATACGTAATGCATTTTTAGTGTTAAAAATGCTACAAAATACCAATAAAGAGCAGTGGTCTAGAGGTTCAGCGTATATCTTTCAAATCTTACAAGTGCAAGGCTGTGGTACAAATTCCGTTCCGGGCAACTATTTTTTATCACATATATACTGGAGCCATATATTTATCGATGTTACCTGTACGGAGGCTAAATAAAAATGTGAAATTGTACGTATCGATTTCTCCTTATATACCGACTTTTGGGGTGTTGGTCGATTTGAAACTACTTCACACGTGACTCATTCATATTCATGAGTTATTACCAGTTAAAATAGGGACTGTACAGCTTTAAGTAATTTTGGTTCCTGTAACCCCTGGGCTCCCAAATGTGTCTGTTTCTCATTAAATTTTGCGTGTAAGCTGTGTTAACAGGTCTATATCTCTTGCATTTCTTGTCTTAGCTGAACTAAATTTTGGAATTAGTTTCCTTATAGTATGTTGTAAAGGTCTGGGTAGGTAATTTTGTCTTCTGCAAATTCTAGGCTCCCATGGAACCCAAATTGTGATGGCCCATAAAATGTGCAATAAAGGCAGATCTAGGTTTGCATGTAAGCATGTATATATCTATACATTTGGTTTGGGATTTCTTATAGCATTATGCATCTTATTCATACTTCACTCATATTGGGGCATGTGCTCCCTCCTCCCGCCAGCCTCCACTCCCACGCCCCCCCCCCCCCACCCCTCCACACCATTTTTTTTTTTTTTTTTTTACATATTTCTGTGTTGTTTTGGTCGATTCTTACACATGTTGCCCCCTCCCCCCACACAGACACCCCTACTCTACCCCCTCCCCCACTTGAAACTCTATTTTATTTTACATATTTATGTGTTGTTTTAATTCTTACACATATATGTTGCCCCCTCCCCGCCCACCCACCGACGCCTCTCACCCCCAACCCCACTTGAAACTATATATATATTTTGCTTTTTACTTATTTCTGTGTTGCTTATGTCAATTCTTACACATGTTGCCCCCTCCCCCCTGCCCCCCCCCCCCCACCCCACTACACACTCGAAACTAGAATATTTTTATTTTATTTATTTTTTTACATATGTCTGTGTTGTTTTGGTCAATTCTTACACATAGCTTCTTACACATTTATGTTGCTTCCTCTCCCCACCACCCCCTGCCTCTCCCCCCACCCCCACACACTAGAAACTCTTTTTTAGCTCTACTGGCCAACGGCCAGCAGAGCTTATGGGATGGTGTGTTGTCCGTCGTCCGTCGTCTGTCTGTCGTCTGTCGTCTGTCGTCTGTCTGTCTGTCGTCCGTTAACTTTTCTTCAAACGACTTCTCCTCAGAAACCGCTTGGCTATTTTTGACCAAACTTCACGTGGATGATCCTTAGATGAATGCTTTTTAGATTTGTTAAAATTAGGTCAGCGCTACATCCAAGATGGCTGCCATTACCATATATGGTCGAAACCTTAAAAAATCTTCTTCTCCAGAATCGCTGGACAGATTTCAACAGTTTTTCTTTTAAAATGATCGCCAATGCCTAGACTATCAAGTTTGTTCAAATAAAGTCCCCGGGGTAAAAAATGGCTGTGCCCCGGGGGTCCAAAGTTTGTATATTGAGGTTTTGCATGTTTTTCATATAGACATATAGGAAAAAACTTTAAAAAATCTTCTTCTCTGAAACCACAAGGCACAGAGCTCACATGTATTACATGTAGCATCAGCTTATGGTCCTCTACTAAGTTTGTTCAAATGGTGACCCTGGGGTCAAATTTGTCCCCGCCCCGGGGGTCACAGTTTTACATAGACTTATATAGGATTTTTTTTTTAGAAATCTTCTTCTCGGAAACTACAAGAGCCAGAGGTTTGATATTTTGCATTTACTATAAGCTTATGGTCCTTTACCAAGTTTGTTCAAATGGTGACCCTCGGGTCACTTTTGGCCCAGCCCCAAGGGTCACATGTTTTACATAGACATGTATAGGGAAAAACTTAAAAAATCTTCTTCTCTGAAACTGCAAGAGCCAGAGGTTTAATATTTTGCATTTGCTATAAGCTTGTGGTCCTCTAACAAGTTTGTTCAAATGGTGACCCAGGGGTCACATTTGGCCCCACCCCGGGGATCACAGTTTTACATAGGCTTGTATAGGGAAAAACTGAAAAAATTCTTCTTCTCTGGAACCACATGGCACAGAGCTCTCATGTATTACATGTAGGATCAGCTTATGGTCCTCTACTAAGTTTGTTCAAATGGTGACCCTGGGGTCAAATTTGTCCCCGCCCCGAGGGTCACAGTTTTACATAGACTTATATAGGATTTTTTTTTTAAAAATCTTCTTCTCGGAAACTACAAGAGCCAGAGGTTTGATATTTTACATTTATTATAAGCTTATGGTCCTTTACCAAGTTTGTTCAAATGGTAACCCTGGGGTCACATTTGGCCCCGCCCCAAGGGTCACATGTTTTACATAGACATGTATAGGGAAAATTAAAAATCTTCTTCTCTGGAACTGCAAGAGCCAGAGGTTTAATATTTTTCATTTGCTATAAGCTTATGGTCCTTTACCAAGTTTGTTCAAATGGTGACCCTCGGGTCACATCTGGCCCCACCCTGGGGGTCACAGTTTTGTCAATGAAAGCTCGGTCAAGTTCGAAAACCATTTTGCCAAACTTTAGCAGATTTTCTAACTTTCTTTTTTAGTTCTACTGGCCAAGGGCCAGCAGAGCTTATGGCATGGCGAGTTGTCTGTCGTCCGTCTGTCGTCCGTCTGTCGTCCGTTAACTTTTTCCTCGTTAAACATCTCCTCAGAAACCACTGGTCCATTTTAATTGAAACTTCACAGGAAGCATCCTTGGGTTAGGGGAAAGCAAAGTTGTTCAAATTTTGGCATTGTGCCAAGGGATTTGGTTTCCATGGCAACCATGTTGAAAAACCTTAAAAAAATCTTCTTCTCTGAAACCGCTGGTCTGATTTTAAAAATACTTTCACAGAAATGTTCCTTTAGGGATTGCCTTTCATAGTTGTTCAAATTATTTGGATCGGTCAAAAAACATGGCCGCCACAGGGACGTGGCTTTTTCTCCTTATATGTATATTATATAAAAAGTTGAAAAATTCTTCTCTTCTGAAACTGCGGGTTGGATTTCAAAATAATTTCACACAAATGTTCCTTGGGTGACTGTCTACCAAGATTGTTCAGATTATTTGGATTCGTCAAAAAACATGGCTGCCAAAGAGCGTGGTCACTTTTCCCTATATGTATTTAGAGAAAACTTTGAAATTGTTTTTGTTCAAAAGTATTTGACATCTTCTCTGAAACTTCTTGAAGGATTTTGTTGAAACTTTATCACAATGATCTTTGGGATAGTGCGCCTCAGATTTGTGTTTTTCGCAGCCGCCAGTTGTCCAACATGGCCATTATGGCTAAAACTAAGTCAAACTTAAGGAAATTTAACGAAATCTCCTCCGAAACCACTTAATCCATTCCAGTGAAATATCATGTACATGTTCCTTGGGTTGGCCTCCATTAAATTTGTGTTTATCGTTATCATCGAATAATCAAAATGGTTGCCATGGTGACCCAAGGTTTACATAAGAGTTATATAGGAAAAGGTTAAATATGAAATCTTCTCTGAAACCTTTTGAAGGATTTTGTTGAAACTTTATCACAATGGTTCGCGTCTATTAAGTTTGTGTTTTTTGTTTTCTTGCAATAATCAAAATGGCCGCCGTGGCGACCCAAAGTTTATATAGGAAAAGGCTAAATATGACATCTTCTCTTAAATCGCTTGAAGGAGTTTGATGAAACTTAATCACAATGATTTTTAGGGAAGTCCCCTTCAGATTTGTGTTTCTCGTGGCGGCCAGTTTTCCAAGATGGCCAACATGTCTAAAACAAGATAAAAATTAAGGAAACCACATCTACAAACATAATTATTAGATTTGTGATGAATTGCATTATATTCACAGATTGAGAGGTTAGGTTGACTAAAAAAGCAAGAAACACAAAAAATCAAGGCAACTGTTAATAATAATTTACCATGTATTTTATGTAAATGCTTGATACAAACTTCAAGATTAAGGTGTGTCCCTTTAGAAATGAATGTAAAAACTACAAGATTTATAAACAGAACATCAACTGCAATACGAAATGTACAATGGCCCGGCTAGGGAACGTCCAATGGCCACAGTACGAATCGCCTATTTACCTAGGTACGAACCGTCAAAGGTACGATACGTGCACAACACGGCTTTTACCCCCAACCCATTTTTAAAACGACGCCATACTGTAAGTATACGGATATAAACATAAACATTTGCCAGAGAAAAGTGCATTTACGTACATTTCACGATGGTTTTCGTTGGTTGGAACGTGCCTAAATATAATTAAACGTTCCTTTTATTAAATTATATTATTCTTTCTGATTAATTCTTGCGTGTAACTTATAATAGCCATTACAAACTTATCGTGTATTCGCGAAAATTCCGAAAGTTCGCTAACGCCACAATTTTACATTCATTACTGCGACTTCCCACCATATTAACACTACAGTTTGCTTTTGAAAATTGTAATTATTATATGTTATTAAATGTTCATGAATGAAATTGTCTTTGTTTGATTTTGGTCTGAATTTATGATTAAAAAAAACCTTCCCCACCCACTTTGCTCCAAAGCCTGATCTTCGTGGCCATTAGAAGTGTTTTTAACAGGTTTTGATTTTCTACGATTTTTCACTGCTGTTACGCCATGATGCCATTGTTCTACATCCATGGCAAATGTGTTCGAGGTAACTTCGAACAAATAATCTTTACATTGACATGGGGGCGCTTCTCAGCTAAATGGAAAGTATAACATCCGTCACTTTTTGGACAAATATTTTATTCTGTATTGGAATAAAGCTTTTAATTTCTGAGTGTTTAGTTATAATATACGGCAAGGACATAGCAGAGATAACTTCAAGATTGATGCTTTCTGGAAATTTATTATATCTCCACATTTGTATCAAAATGTCAATGTTTTTGATCCTCCTTAAGTCACATGGTGAAATTGCTATGTCGAAACAATCACATGCGTTGCAAGTCCTGGTGAAGAAAGGTGGTGAATTTATTTCGAAAGTACAAAGTTTTGTCTCCATTAAAAATATGATTTTAGCTCGACTATTCGAAGAATAAGAGAGCTTATGTAATCACCACGGGGTCGGCGTCCCACATCAAGGTTTGCGTGTAAGCTGTGTTTACAAGTCTATATCTCTTACATTTCTTATCCTAGCACAACCAAATTTGGCCATGGGCTTCCTTATAGCATTATCTTGAGGGCTGCATAAACAATTTTGGTTCCTGTAACCCATGGGCTCCCATGGAACCCAAATTATGATAGCCCTTAAAATATGTCTATTTCACATCAAATTTTGCGTGTAAGCTGTGTTTACAGGTCTATGTCTCTTACAATTCTTACCCTAGTACAACCAAATTTGGCCATGGGCTTCCTTATAGCATTATCTTGAGGGCTGCATAAGCAATTTTGGTTCCCGTAACTAGGGCTGCGTACCGGTTTCCGGTATATATATCGAATACCGGTATTTAAGGTTCGATCGATATATCGTATCGAACGTGTCCATATCGGTCAAAATATCTATCAAAAGTGACCTCTCTCCCATTGCGTACAGTACAGCTCACGCGAAGGCCACACTTTACTCTTTCACGCCGAGTGAGGAATTCACAAATCGCGTAATTACGCGGAGTTTCGATGATAAAACTACGCGGAGTCGGAAAAGCTTCTCGGCGTACTTACGCCACGAAAGTACGCGAAGACAAACTCAGAGTTCGCCGAGTAAAAACTGCACAGGTAAGAAGTGCAACTTTTTCTAATTGCAGTCATTTTAATGCATAATTACTCAATAACTTTAGAAAAAATCGAGGCAGAAGACTTTTTGTTTTGTTTTGTTTTGGAAAAGCGGATGTGGGAATATTTGAATGCCTGGATTATGTATACTGGGTCACGACAGTTATATGGCGGTTCCTATTACCGTCTTCGCGGCGACTGAACATAATATTCAATTAGTAATTATACTGGAAATTATAATTTTCTTTTTAATTAGTCTTTTTTGCAACAAATTTTACTATTCTGATGTTTATTATTACATCGATGGGTTCTTAAGTCAGAAATAATCAGAAAAATGGTAAAGAATTCCGGGTCATAAACCCGTTATTAGTGCCGCCTTGTTAAAAGATACATACCTGGCTAACGATTATGGGTATTTAGTATTTATGTCGTTAGGAAAACTGTTGACTTTCGGACAACAAAAACGAGCAAAACTTGTGAATAAATGCATTAAAAGTTTGAAATATGTATTTGTTTCGAAATTTATTCATTGTATTTATCAGTCGTGTCAACTCTGTATATAAAAGATGCACTCGGCGTCTCATTGTTTGTACTTTTTCTGGCAATTGATTGCTTTTTCAAGCGGTAAGTTGAAAAGTTGTCGGAAAATTCAGATTTTTTTCCCAATAATAAATCACCACAGGTGTGCACTGATGGTTAAGATATTCTTGAAAAAGAATTCAGATAAAGATTCTGTGTTTACTTTTTGAATGAATAAATGACAAAACGTTTACATTTTAGTCTTTTATTACTGCTGAAAAAATATCATATGATATATCGAATATCGATCATTTTGTATCGATACAAAATGCAGCCCTACCCGTAACCCCTGGGCTCCCATGGAACCCAAATTCTGATAGCCCTTAAAATATGTCTTGTTTCACATCAAATTTTGCGTGTAAGCTGTGTTTACAGGTCTATATATATATCTCATTTCTTGTGCTAGTTGAACTAAATTTTGGAATTGGTTTCCTTATAGTATGTTGTAAAGGGTTGGATAAGTAATTTTGTCTTCTGCAAATTCTGGGCTCCCATGGAACCCAAATTGTGATGGCCCATAAAATGTGCAATAAAGGCAGATCTAGGTTTGCATGTAAGCATTTATATATCTATAATTTTGGTTTGGGATTTGTCATAGCATTATGCATCTTATTACTTCACCCATATTGGGGCATGGGCTCCCTCCCCCCCACATACCCCCACTCCCCTCCACACCTTTTTTTATTTTTTTACATATTTTTGTGTTGTTTTAGTCAATTCTTACACATATATGTTGCAGCCCCCCCCCCCCCCCCCCGCCTCTTCCCCCCGCCCTCTCGACTTGATTTTTTTTTTTTTTTTTTTACATATTTCTTTGTTGTTTTAGTCAATTCTTACACATATATGTTGCCCTCCCCCCACCCCACTCCCACCTCTCATCCCCGCTCCACCCCCACCCCCCACCCCCACTTGAAAATCTAATTTTTTACTTTTTTTTTTTTACATATTTCTGTGTTGTTTTAGTCAATTCTTACACATATATGTTGCCCCCCCCCCTCGACCGACTTGAAACTTTTTTTTTTTTTTACATATTTCTTTGTTGTTGTCAATTCTTACACATATATGTTGCACTCTCCCACCCGCCCCCAACCCACTCCCCCCGCTCCCCCCAACCAACCTCCACTTGAAACTATTTGTTTTTTACATATTTATGTGTTGCTCTTGTCAATTCTTACACATATATGTTGCCCCCTCCCAGCCCCACACCAACCACCCACCCCCGCCTTTCACCCATCCCCACACTTGAATTTTTTTTTTACATATTTCTTTGTTGTTTTAGTCAATTCTTATACATATATGTTTCTTCATTCACCACCCCCACTCCCCCCACCATCCACCCCCACCTCACTCCCATACCCACCCCGCACCCCACTCAAAACTCGAATTTTTATTTATTTTTTTATTTTTTATTTCTGTGTAGTTTTGGTCAATTCTTACACATAGTTATGTTGTGCTCCCAACCCCACCCCACATTGTTGTAGCCTTGTTTTCTGATGGTATATGCTAGCTATAAATTTATTATTCTCTGAAAAATCGAATAGTCGAGCTGCGCTGTTCTCCGACAGCTGTTGTTATAATAATTATCGTAAGATAAAATAGAATGATAAGGCTTAGAAAATTGTGTGACGGTCGTTACTAGTGTCTGTCAAAAAGAGTATCAGTTAAAATGAACTTCAGTGATTTTCACAGCAACTTATCAATCTTGCACTTTTAATTGATGGGTGAAAGAATGTTTATATTTCATGAATATGTAACTATATCTTGGCTTGCGGCGTTTTTTCAAATACAGAAAATCATTTAATTGATACCCATCCGAGAGTCGGTCAAATCGTTACGTCCACGCACGACGACGGATTTATCATCATATGCAACAGTGGCGATGCCTAATGCATATTTATATATCGAAAACAAGGCTATTGTCAACCCACGAGGTCGGGTCGACCTTTTCGAAGAAGATTGCGGGCGTTGTGGTATGTATTTGGTGTTGGTCAACATGAATTTCACTGTAACTGCCGTGACAAGAACGTAATCCATGCAGTTACGGCATCCATGTATCGTGTATACAAACTGGCAACCTTTTATAAGTTATAATGTTCAATAAATATAAATTACGAAATAACTCTCGTAATATTGTACTACGCTCTTGCATGAAGTGTTCATGACACGGAAGTAACTATTTTGACTGGAAAATGAGCATGCACGAACTTCAGACGTAACTGCCGAGCGCATTCTGAAGTCTTTGAAGCAATAGACACTGAGAAAATCCCAATGAAATAGCGTCGATGAATACGTTCTTATAATTATATTTTATTCAACAAAATTCCAGAAAACAAGTGATCTTAGCAAAGAAAGTTTACATAATGACGTCCGTTACGTATTGACAGTGTTGTGTGTGTACGGACATAACATTTGACTGATGTCTGTAAATAGGCGAGAATCAAACATAACTGCCGATCACATTCTGAAATGTTTGAAGTAATCGACACTAAGGCCATCTCAATGAAATATCGAAGCGTGTGTAAGTAACTAGTGTCACAGAATTGCACGTTTGTCATGCATGTGAGCATTAGGGAGAGGTGTAGGTGGAATTCAACATGCAAGCATTAGGGAGAGGTGTAGGTGGAATTACGTGTGTTAATGATCTTCATGGTAAATGAATAAAGTCACTCGTTATCGTGTCATTATTTTCACCCTCTTGCATTAAAACAGTTAAGTTCATTTTACCAATGAAATAAATTTACATACTGGTAAGATTAACTAAAGTGTACTGTAGCATGTATCTTAGTAGATTACACCATAATTCAGTCCAGATTTCCTAGATATTGGCCGAAAATATATAGTGTTTTCAACCTTGCATGAATTAAACTATGCCATGTGTCCTAGTTACCATTTGGTCGCCATTTGCATCATGCAATTTAGTGAATAAACTAACTATTCATTTTATACTTCCACCAAAATCTGGCTGAATTTTGTCATTTTATTTTCCATTCTACCTAGATACATGCCACAGTACACGTTAGTAATCATTAAAGACTTTATATAGTTTGAGCTTGTACTGCTTTAAATTAATTCTTCATTTCAGCATTGATGACAATGCGTCTGACATTGGACCTACTGTCAACTTTATACGACATCGATTAAAATTTGCTGTTTTGCTCCGACACAAATCCTGTGAATGGCTTCCATCTGGTTGCTTCGTCTAATCTCTGCATATATTGTGCTATATTGTTTCATTTCTAAACACAAATGAAGTAATAACTCTGAATTTAGAATCTAAGCTCAAGTTTATTATTTACTATGTTCAAGTCACGGAAGGTGAAGTAATGGAAGGTGACTAGCGACATGACTTCAGCAGTCTCCGCCAAATTCGCCTGACCTACCTGATAGGTGAAAGATGGGGGTGACCTCGTGTTGTGCATGTGCACACGTTACATCGTGCACACACCTTCAATACATCGTATGGAAAATAAAACCAAATAATTTTACTTCCTAAATCAGTTTGTTTGCATGGTGATAAAATATTCATGTCAGAATAAGATATCGCCCAATTATTGTGGTGTTGCGTTAAGCTCTTTGGGATAGTATACGTGGTTTATAATCTGTACTACATGCTCAGTGATGGATTGCCCTGTCGGTTCCCATGTTCAATGGCTGGACAGTTAGGAGATTCATTCCTGGGGATGACCAATCTTCTTGGATGGGCTGTTAAATGGAAGTGTTGTGTAACCGTCACTTTTTTGTAAGTGTCAAATTGTCAAACATAACTTCCGCACTCTTTAGGGTAACCAGTTTCATCAAATAAGCTGAATTTTATCCTGGTAACAATGTGATTAACAAATAATTGTTGCAGGTTTGTGGTAGTTGAGTTACTAGTATAATAAAAGTATTGATAACATCTCTAAAAGAGAAAAAAGTGAATATGAAAAGCAGTAACGTCCGTCACTTTAAATCAGTAAGATTCTGAGACTAGGGGAACTATCTCTCTATTGCAGTTTCTTTTGGCTGAAAGGATGTGTGAAACTACTCCCAAATCAGATTTTACTTGCACAAATTATAGAAAGGGTCAAGCAAAACTATGGGGGGAAAATTGTCAACATAACTCCCATCACTTTTGTGGGCTATATTATTAAAAAAAGAGCTAAAATTCAGACCTTGGAAATTGGAGTGTGACGGGACTTATTCTTTCATTTAGCTGAGAAGCGCCCAAGGGTACCAAGTTTGACATTGGCTTCACCAAGGCCACCATAATGCAATTTGACATTTTGTGCCACGTGGCACCTCTTGTTTTTCTATTTTCAGTTATCTAACAATGCCTAGAAGGAAGAATTGGAGACGGTCGCAGGCGAGGAAGGAAGTTATTGAGAGGTGTGAGCGAGATGGGGAGCAGTTGGAAGAGGTAAGTATGGCTGTCACTGAACCATCAGATGGGGGACTAGCCCACCCTTACCCTTCATCTTTGGCTGTACTAGATGAAGGGACATCTGTGTCACTGAAAATGGGCGTCATTGAACTCTCAGATGGTGGCTTTGCCCAGCCCATGTATCCATCTGTGCCTGATACTGTTATTGATACTGTGACTGGAACTTTGATTGATACTGAGATTGATATTAAGACTGTGTTTGATATGCATTCTGAAATTGTGACTGAAAAGTCTGATGAAGACAATGAAGTACACACTGATCCTTCAGAGAAGTTCCTTTATACTGCTACACTCGTCAACGAACCAGCAAAGAGATTGCCAAAAAATTCTACAACTGTGGAGGAGTATGTGCCTGCACCTGTGGTTGAATCTTTTACAGAAAATGTGCCTTCGTCTTATCCGACAGAACATAAATTAAACCAGCAGTCATGCAGTCAGAAAGAAAGAAACAATTTACCATTTGGAGCTAAAGTAATGCTTTATGGCTCTTTCCATCAAGGTGATGATCGTTTTTGTGAAATTTCACGGGGTAGTCAGTGTGTTGCAAATGCACTCTCTGCAATCTTGTTTTCATGTTATTCAAAAGTCAATAATTCCATAGAATTGGACACTATCCTTTCATTTGGTGATTGTCTTTATAGAAAAATTGTTCAAAATTTAATTGCTAATGACAAATTTAGAAGCCATCTTTTGTGCTTTGATGACTTGCCAGAGACTGTAGAATTTCACTCCGAAGAGATAACAGTCCAGAAAGGAAACATTGTCAGTGGAAGTCTCATAGGTTGCATTAATAGTGTAAGTTTACCTACGCTGCATGTTGCTATTCAGACTGTGTTAAATGAGAATTCCTGCAGTTTGGTAATTGTTGGTGCAGTATGTTCAGCTGTCTTCTATAACAACGGACTTTTCTACTTCTTTGATTCACATTCCCATGGACAAAATGCTCTGTCTGCTCCAGATGGCTCCTCTATATTAATAGGTTTTGAAATTGATGATTTGGTAACTTATATGTATGCCTTTTATTCTAGTCTGAATATTGATTTCTCTTCACAGTTTGATGTTATACCAATTGATCTGAAAAAGTCATTTGCTTACGACTTTATGATGCCAACTGTATCTGCAGATCAAACAAATCTCTTAGATAATTACTTCCAAGACCAAGAAACTAAGGCCTTAAGAAAACATGCTTCTGATATTGACAGGCATTCAAGCAAATACAAAAGCTCTTACATGAAAACCTACATGAGAAAACGAAGACAAGATCCTTTAATTAGAGCAAAAGAAAAAAATCTCGAGCTACAAAGTAAACGCAAAGCCAGGCAAGATCGTACTGTAAAGTCGTCAGAAAAAATGAAGAGACAGAAACTACGTCAAGATCCTTTAATAAGAGCAAAAGAAAAGAATCGCAACCTAGAGAGTAGACGGAAAGTTAGACAAGATCCTTTAATAAGAGCAAAAGAAAAGAATCGAGACCTAGACAGTAGACGGAAAGTCAGACAAGATCCTTTAATAAGAGCGAAAGAAAAGAATCGAGACCTAGACAGTAGACGGAAAGTCAGACAAGATCCTATTGTTAAGTCAGCAGAAAAAACGAAGAGATGGAAAGTCAGACAAGATCCTTTAATAAGAGCAAAAGAAAAGAATCGAGACCTAGACAGTAGACGGAAAGTCAGACAAGATCCTATTGTTAAGTCAGCAGAAAAAACGAAGAGATGGAAAGTCAGACAAGATCCTTTAATAAGAGCAAAAGAAAAGAATCGAGACCTAGACAGTAGACGGAAAGTCAGACAAGATCCTATTGTTAAGTCAGCAGAAAAAACGAAGAGACGGAAAGTCAGACAAGATCCTTTAATAAGAGCAAAAGAAAAGAATCGAGACCTAGACAGTAGACGGAAAGTCAGACAAGACCCTATTGTTAAGTCAGCAGAAAAAACTAAGAGACAGGAAGTACGTCAAGATCCTTTAATAAGAGCAAAAGAAAAGAATCGAGACCTAGACAGTAGACGGAAAGTCAGACAAGATCCTTTAATAAGAGCAAAAGAAAAGAATCGAGACCTAGACAGTAGACGGAAAGTCAGACAAGATCCTATTGTTAAGTCAGCAGAAAAAATGAAAAGACGAATATTGCGTGAAGATCCTGTAATAAGACATCATGAAGGTAAACTTGAACTGAAATCGAAACAAAAGAAACGAAATAATGCATACTATAAAGCTATTGAAAGTGAGAAAAAACGTCTGTCTAGGTCTTTTATATCTGTTAGGATACAGGAAAAATCCAGAAAGAATCTGTCTTTACGAGAAAAGCGAAAAAAAGCAGATTTTCAAGCCAAGGAAAAGAACTTGCGAGAAGCAAGAAAATATGGTTCTGAACTAAATGAATGTATTTCGAAATTTAAACGAACAATTTCAACTGGACCTGTTTATGTCTGCACCTGTTGTCACCAGACATGGTTTAAACATTCTGTAGAGTCTGCAAGCACAGTCGCTTACATTCTTGATCCATCATTGGTAAAGCAGCATTTCACGAAATACTTATCTGTGGATAATAAAGAGTGGATATGTAAAACTTGTTCTAATACCTTAAAGAAAAATAAAACCCCAAGTCTTTCAGTTGCCAACAAAAATATGTTTCCAATTAAGCCTAAAGAACTTGAGTTACATCAGTTAGAAGAGAGGCTTGTTGCATTAAGAATTCCATTCATGCAAATTAGAGAACTTCCTAGAGGAGGGCAGCTATCTGTGAAAGGAAATGTTGTTAATGTGCCAGTTGATATCCAGCCTGTCATTGAAAGTTTACCTAGGGCTTTTGATACACAAGTAACAGTGCCAGTGAGGCTAAAAAAGAAACTTTCATACAAAAAGTGTGACTTCACTGAAAACGTACGTCCATTGCAAGTTATCAGTGCTCTTCATTGGTTGATGAACCATAGTGACTTGTACAAAAATTCTGGTATCCATATTGATGAAAACTGGTTGCAAAACACAACTGAAAATTGCTCAGAAACAGTGCAAGAGTTTTTTGGAAGAATTAATATGAGCGAATTCCCTCCTACAGATGATGTTACTGAAAAAACAGAAAACATAACGAGCAAAAACGAAAATGACTATGAATCTGATCATTTTAGTGAAATTGATGAAAATGAAAAAGTTGTTGGTAATAGTGATACAATAATTGACTCGGCTGATCCAACGACTGACACTATTTACACATTTGCACCTGGCGAAGGACAAATACCCATAAGTTTATATCAAGATACCAATGCTGAGTATTTATCATTTCCATCAATATTTTGTGGTCAAAAGAGACCTGAAAATGAAGACCGATCTGTTCCTGTTCATTATAGTGACATATGCAAAATGGAACTTCGCCATGTTGACAGAAGGGTGGCATCAAATGTTCCAAATGTTTTCTTCAAAATGAAAAAACTGCAACTGAAACAAGTTTCAGACAAAGTGCATCTAGCTTTAAGAAGATGTAAAACAGAAGGCAAAAAACTTACGGTATCCCAGGTTTTAAGCCCAGAATGTCGGGAAAACTTAGTAAATCTTGATGAAGGCTTTTATATTTTTCGAACTTTGAGGAGTTCGCCACCATACTTGGAAGCTCGGAAGAAAGATGTTTTTGCTATGATACGCCAATTAGGTTTGCCTACATGGTTTACTTCGTTGTCCTCTGCAGATACACGATGGGTTGATTTGCTGAAGATTTTAGCAAAACTTAATAGCGGTAAAACTCTTAATGATGACGATGTTGCGAAAATGACTTGGGCTGACAAAACCAAGCTCGTTCAAACTGATCCAGTGACATGTGTTAGATACTTTGACCACCGTGTACAGGAGTTCATAGGAACTGTACTTAAAAGCAATCATGAACCTTTGGGAAAAGTCAAAGATTACTTTTACCGTGTTGAATTCCAACAGAGAGGGTCTCCACATATTCACATGCTTCTTTGGATTGAAGATGCTCCACAATATGAACACACACAGATGAAGAAGTGGTATCATTCATTGATCAGTATGTTTCGTGTTCAAACATTGATGACCCACTTGTTGACTTTCAAGTACACAAACATTCACGATCATGCAGAAAAAAGGAAAAAGCAGTTTGTAGATTTGGATTTCCAATTCCACCAATGAAAAAAACAGTTATTCTGGAACCACTTATTGCAGATCAAGCTGACACCAAAAAGTACAAAGAACTGTTTGTTTCAATCCAACAAAAGTTGAATGAGATAAAAGAATGTGATTTATCGTTTGAGCAATTCTTAAAACAACTGAACACAGATGACGAAGATTATCTTAAAGCTGTTCAAAGCTCATTAGATGGACCCAAAGTGTTTTTGAAAAGGAATGTTGCTGAGGTGAGAATAAATGCCTACATGAAACCCATTCTGAGAGCTTGGGGAGCCAATCATGATCTTCAGTTTGTGTTGGATCCGTATGGATGTGCTGTATACATAGTATCATACATCAGTAAAGCCCAAAGGGGAATGAGCATCCTTATGAATGAAGCATGTAAAGAAGCAAGAAAAGGAAATATGGATTTAAAGAAGCAAGTAAGACATATTGGTAACAAATTTTTGAATAGTGTTGAAATTAGTGCACAGGAAGCATGCTACCTTGTTTTACAACTTCCAATGACCAAAGCTACAAGAGATGTAGTATTCATAAACACTTCACCACCTGACAAACGTACATTCCTTTTTAAATCAAGGGAAGCGTTGGAAAAAATGGCTGAAAATTCAACAGAAATCGAAGCAGACAATATAATTAAAAGGTATTCAAAAAGGCCAAAGCAACTTGAACATTGGTGTCTTGCTGATTATGTATCGCAACTTGAAATCATATATCCAGCATCTGATGACATGTTTCATGAAGAAAATGAGCATAATGATGATGAAAGAAATGAGCCTGAAGAAATTCATCCAGACATGTTAGTTGAGGAAGGAATACAAATCACGTTGAAAAGTGGCATCAGAATTAAATCCAGAAAAAAACCTAAAGTATTACGTTATGTTCGTTATTCACTAAAAGTGGATCCAGAAAACTATTACAGAGAAAAACTGTTATTATTTCATCCATGGCGTAATGAGAGTGAAGATGTTTTAGGTGCACATAGTTCTTATGAAGATCATTACTTTGCTTTGAAGAATTTCATAGACTTTAAAGTCAAAGAATATGAGAAAAATGTTGATCAGTTAAATGAGGCAATGAAAAGGGCTGCTGATGACTTGAACTTCGATGAAATAGCACCAAGCAATGAGCAAAGAGAATCAGATGATCTGCAGACGGGTTCAGTGGCAAGTGAGCAGTTTGTTTATTTTGATCCAGATCGTCCGGAAGTACAACGTCAGTATGACTTAGGAAATGATATTGGTAGTTCAGTAGCACTGGTAAATATTACTGTTAATACAAAAAGAATGTCTGATGCAAATTATAGATCTCTTGTACATTCGCTAAATAGAAAGCAACACGAGTTCTTCCAGCATGTTCTGCAAAGTGTCAAACAAAACCTGGAGCCTTTGCATGTATTTCTATCTGGTGGTGCAGGTGTTGGAAAATCAGTAGTTGTCTCGGCTTTACATGAAGCATTGTTGCGACATTTGTCTACTCCGGCAGGTGACAATCCTGATGTATGCAAAGTACTTTTGTGTGCACCTACTGGAAAAGCTGCTTTTCACATAAGTGGCATGACTATCCACTCAGCATTTCGTATCCCTGCTAGTCAAGGCTACTGCATCAAACCATTAGATAGTGACACACTTAACACCTTGCGAACCATATACAGAGATCTCGCTGTTGTAATGATTGACGAAGTTTCAATGGTTGGACACAACATGCTGATGCTAATCAATCACAGGCTTCAACAAATTAAAGGGTCAACTCTATTTTTTGGCGGTGTTCACATGATTCTGATTGGCGACTTGTTTCAATTGAAGCCTGTTATGGATGGATGGATTTTTGAAAACTTAAAAAACAACTTTGGTCCTCTTGCAACAAATTTGTGGAAGGAATTATTTGCAATGCATGAACTTGACGAAATCATGAGACAAAAAGATGACAAGGAATTTGCAGAGATTTTGAATAGATTACGTGAAGGAAAGCATCAACAAAGTGATATAGAAGTTCTTAAAAAGCGTGAAATAAAAACAACAAATCCAAATTATCCAAAGAATGCTATTCACCTTTTCAGCACAAATGCCACCGTGGATTCATTTAACAAGGAAGCATTCCAATTATCACCTAGTATAAAAACTGTCACAACAGCTTTGGATACTGTAATTGGAGATGATACTAAATCTGTAAAAGAGCAACTGATTTCTAGGTTGCCAAATGATGCCTCAAAAACGGCTGGTTTGCAAAAAAAACTAGGTATAGCTGTTGGAATGACGTATGATCTATGTGCAAATGTTGATGTTAATGATGGATTAGCCAATGGTTCAAGTTGTTGTATTAAATTCATAGAAAGCAAACAACAAAATACAAATAGACCAAGTATTGTTTGGGTAAAATTCTATGACCAAAACGTAGGTTCTGAATGGCGTGCTAAATACAGACATTTATATCATATTGGTATTGATCCTTCTTGGACACCCATTTTTGATATCAAAAGAAACTTCGTTTACTTCAGAAAGACATTTCTGAGGATTCAATTCCCACTTCGCCAATCTGCAGCCAAAACCATACATAAATCACAGGGTGACACTTTAAATGAAGTTGTTATTGACATGTCTGGTACACGAATCTTTTCTCATGCACACTACGTTGCCATTAGCAGAGCAAAAACACTACAGGGTCTCAATATTTTGAATCTAAATGAAACAAAGATATCAGTGTCTGAAAAAGTCAAACAAGAATTGACTAGGTTACGAAATGAACAAGTTCTTGCTTTGTGTTATATTCCACTATATCAAATTCAAGACACTCTGGCAAAACTTGTGTTTTTGAATACTCGATCTTTGAAAAGTCATAAAGATGACATTTTCCAGGAACCAAATGTTCAAGATGCAAACATGATTTGTCTTGTTGAAACATGGCTTACTGCTGAAGATGAAATGCATACTTTGAATGTACCAGGATATCAGCTATTCAGAGCAGACGGTTACCAAAGTGGGAACACAAGACCTCACCGGGGTATTGCATTGTATTTTAAAGAAGGTATCCCTGTTGTTCAAAACAAAACACTCATTCAACAAGATTTTGAAATTGTTCTGACAGAACTTTTGTTTGACATGAGAACAGTAATTGTTGTTACATTGTACAGGTCTCCTTCATGTTCAATAAGTTCCTTGAAAAAACACTTACTCGAATTTGTGTCACCAGTCACATACAATACAGAATTTGTAATTCAAGGTGACTTCAATTCTGATATCTTACAAGAACATACAGTCAGTGCCTTCATTGAAGAACAATTTCATTGCAAGCAAGTTGTTCAGAAAGCGACTCATGATTCAGGATCGCTTATTGATCATGTTTACTCAAACATTGAATCCATCAAAAATGAAGTGATAGAGTGTGTTTGGTCAGATCATGCCTTAGTTTATTCTGCAATAGCTCATTAAAGACTCATTCATCACAGACTGTATCTAGAAAATTGACAATAAACAGCTTATGATTTTAAAAAACAATATCAATTTGATGTAGTAGTACTCTATTCTTCAACCCACCTGTGTAAAATTATTCCTACTTACTGCATTATGCAGTCAGTAGGAATAAGGCGGTTTATGTCAGAAATGGGTTGACCGCCACTTTTCAGTATATATGTAATCAAACTTGGTAAGGAGACCTATTAAGAGACTTCCTAGTGCACTATATTGATCACCATTTCATTCCCCAATGTATTGTTTTAAATAACAACACTACTGTATTAAAAGACCACCTATTGCTAACTGACCACATCAATGCATTTGTTATTGTGTATTAAGAAAATTTTGTTTTAATTATTACAGTTTGTTATTCATATTTATATTTTTATGCTGCCACCACCACCAAATGGTGAGGATGCATATAGTATTAGACATGTCCATCCATCTGTTCGTCCTCAACATTTTGTGTGTTTATCTCTTCTCACAGTTTTCAACCGATTGTTTCAAAACTTTACAGGATGCTTATCCATCAAGACGTGCATATCACTTCACCAACAAAATCAACCTTGTGTTAGCAAAGTTAAGGCCCCTTTTTCTTAAGATTTGTGCGGATTGTATTTAATAGGGGCATTTACGTCCCATGGACACATTCCACTTTAAACTGTATCCTGCATAATTGGATGTTTCTGATGCTAGAAATGAAGGTTATTGTTATAAAGATCATCGGTGTATTATACTTTTTTTTAACTGTACAACAAAAGGTAAAATATGACTTCCCATTTTTTTTACATATTGTGTCATAAGATTAAATCTGTCATTTCCACTATATCTTCAGTGATCATTAATATGCTCCCCGGGTGGTTGCCAGAGTATAATACAACCACAGCAAATCCCGCTAGAGGCAAAGGGGTAGAATGTCGCCTTCATGTTCATTTTGTCATTTTTTATCATGCTCATTCAAAGTTTTCTTCATGACACCACATATGCAAATGCGGAAACGTGGCTCCAGCGTAAATGGAGTGCCTACAATAGAATTTGGAGCAACTCTGCACTTTAGAAGGTTCTGGGCCCATTCTGGATGTAAATGGAAGATGACCCTGGCATACTTGTTCATCCCTGTTTGGCGCCATCTAACCTTTCTTGTGTTGGTGCGCCGTTAAAACCCAATTCAATTCAATTTATTACAAATTTTAAATAAACCCCAGTCCAATATTAGTCATGATTTTAACTTAAAATTTGTATGCATATATTTAAATAAGATGTAAAAAAAAAAAAAGGCAGAATTCAATTATATTCCGCTTTCACAAAGTGAAGTGGGGGCTATATTGAATCATATTATCTGTAAAGTCGCTTCATGTAACACGTTTTTGTCGTGTCCTTCATTATAGCCCTGCTTTCATAAAGTGAAATGGGGGATAATATATTGTAATCACGTTGTCCATAATGTCGCATCACGTAACACATTTTTGCCGTGTGCGTCCTTTCATGTCGCATCCCATAACTACCATTTCTCAAACAGTTTTGAATCAGTTGTTCCCAAACTTCATATACACACAACAACTGATGACCTTATGTCTCTCTATATCACCCATTGTTAATTAACAAATTATGGCCCTTTGACTTTGTTTAAACGAAGGTATTCATCACCTTCAGTGATAGTTCTAGTTTTATCTTAGATATTCTACTGTAGCCTAGGGTTAAATTATATATTTTTGGAGCAATATCATCCGCAATTAATAATATGCCAAATAAGATTGTTTTGAACTTTTCTATTAATACGTGGTCACGAATCGTAAATATGGAAGTTTTGTAGAACAGTTTAAATAAATCTGTGACTTTAAAAAAAAGAGCAGTGGCAAAAAAACAAAAACGTGGCTCCAGCGTAAATGGAGTTTCTACGATAGAATTTGCAGCAACTCTGCAGTTCACGGTGAGAATGTTCTAGGCCCATTTTCCATATTTTATCTCGATGTACATGGAAGATGAGCCGGCATGTTTATGCCTTTTAGGCGCCATATAACCTTTTCATGTGTTGGTGCGCCTTAAAACCCCAATTCAATTCATTTAAACACAAGTCAAGATTATCTTGTGTCACTTTAAATACATCAGATGTTTTCAAAGTTTTATGATTAATATAACGATAAAACATGATAAATTACATCAATAACATACTTTGTATACTAGGTAGTATTATTAGTCTTACTTGTTAACTTGTTCAAATGTTAGCTTTACTTGTATTACCATTTTTCTGTATAATGACACCAAGTTTGGCGAAGATGACGTGAAAGACTGTAATATGAAGATAGCGATATGGTCAGATTTCAAGCACCTGGTCTGTGAACACTTGATTACAATGCCATGCACTTTTAATAGAAAAGGATTCTTCACATTATCAAACATTAAACCAATGGTAATATTATATCGTTTTAGATGGTAACGACAGTCAAAAAAGAACAGTTTTACAACATCTTTGTCACTTAAGCTTTCTTTGAGAGAACAGCTTTGCCATTAAATGAAAACGAGAAAAAAGGTCCTATAGAAACCACAGCACCCAAACACAATGACATTGTACACTCACACTGTACTACAAAGAGCAAATTAAATATACAGTGAATAGTGGTGAAGACGGTTGTCGACTTGAAACGGTCAGCAGCAAGATAACAGATAACAGTTTCGACATAACAGCTGTGATGTTACGTTACATTTCTCAGCATAAAACTTGGAAATAACAGCTTTGGTTCTCAACAAGAACAGCTTTGCCAAAGTCAACATTGGTTCTTGATGAACATATAATGATCGTACATATCGTCAACTGCAACAGGCAATATCAGGATGTGAACATTTAAGAAGTCTATCCACAAACAGAATACATTGATTTCAATTAGTTTCAGAACTGTGGTAATTGTTTACACATGAAGATAGAATATAGTCAGAGCTGTGCAAGGACATATTAATGTTTTGTTCCAGAATTACTGAAACATCATCGGTAGCGCATACAACTTCAAGCGTGATAATTAAGCTTCCAAAGTTGCACAAGAACAATTATGCTGTAATACCTATTGCTTTCATGTATTGTTCAACAAGATTTATACAAAATGATTTATTCCAAATTGCAACAGACTATCTACCAGCATTTCCATATTAAAAAAGTCATTCTGCAAACACAACTGAATTCATATCGTTGAAGACCATATATAACCCAACCTCATCATGGAAGGAAACATCTAGTGTTGTGTTCCAGTATAAGTGAAGAAGTGTAATAATTGAAAGTGCATATATATTCCAAGTGTGACCATTCCAGGATCGCAAAACTTATTCTGTGCCATAAACGCTTACAGAAATAACCTCAACCAAAGCTATAGAGAACTGGACATGATTACTGGACATCAACAAATGAAAAGGAACTTTTAACCACTTCTACAAAGATGATCTGAAAAGTATAGAAATAGAAACATATAGATACATGCAATTACAGTTTTTACCATCAATTCAATGTTGGTGATATAGACAAAAAAAACTAACAGTTTACATAAAAATGGAACATAGTTCAAATCGATGAAATCTCAGAAATAGTTTTATTTTATGAACACTTCAATAATCCCCGTGTGTCGTTGCCCACCCCATTCATTTTTTATCATGCCCATTCAACGTCTTTATCATGACGGCACTTATGATGACACCGCGTGTGAAAATGTGGGTCCATCATAAATGGAGTAAGTACTATAGAATTTGCAGCAACTCTGCAGTTCTGAAGGTAATAAAGTTCTAAGCCCCTCTACATATTTTACCTTGATGTAAATTGAGAATGAGCCTGGCACGTTCATTCATATTAGACGCCATATAACCTTTCATGTGTTGGTGCACCTTAAAACCCAATTCAGTTCAATCCATGTACACTTGAATAAAAACATGGTCATCATGTCATTTATAATACTGACTGGTTATTCATTTATTTTTGTTTCATCATATTTATTTTTTCAAATTAGAAGTTGTGCATGTCTAAAGCAATATACATACCTGTGTTATTTTTCATACTGATTCTCAATTTTTTTTGCATTTTGTTTTGCCAAAGCACAGAACATAATGGATAGCACATTTTTTAATAATATTTACCATCTGAATCCATAATGTGTCTTGCATTTTTTTTTGGCAAAGCACAGAAGAAAACTACAACTGTATGTCCTTAATAATATATCTGCATTCTTTTGGGTACATTTCGAAGAGTCACAAAAACATCAACTCAGTGTTTCACATGTGCCTTCTTATATCAACAGCTTTGTCATATAGAAAACTGTTGCGCATCATGAAAAAATCAGTCTGAAAATTCATCATTTCCTTCATCATGATCCCTGCATTGTTTCAGGTGCCATCTCGCTCACATCAAAAAATCGAGCATTGGCAGAAAAATAAACATGGCTCCAGCATAAATAGAGTTTCTACGATAGAATTTGCAGCAACTCTACAGTTCAGGGTGAGAAGGTTCTAGGCCCATTTTCCATATTTTATCTCGATGTACATGGAGGATGACCCTGGCACCTTAAAACTCAATTCAATTCATCTTTTCCTCATGAAAAGAGCAAAACACGAGGACTGCAAATCCCGCTAAGACAGAGGGCTAGAAGCTCACTTATGTTCATTGTCTTTTTTTTGTCATGCTCATTAAAGGTTTTCATCATCACCCTGCATGCATACATGGCTGCATCGTAAATGGAGTCTCTAGAATTTTCTATCTCGCTTGCATCAAAAGAGCAGTGGCAGAAAAACAATAATGTGGCTCCAGCGTAAATGGAGTTTCTACGATAGAATTTGCAGCAACTCTGCAGTTCAGGGTGAGAAGGTTCTAGGCCCATTTTCCATATTTTATCTCGATGTACATGGAAGATGAGCCTGGCATGTTCATGCCTTTTAGGCGCCATATAACCTTTTCATGTTTTGGTGCTCCTTAAAACCCCAATTCAATTCAATTCAATTCTTGTGATCACAATTCAGTTCAATTTAACTAATGAATGATAGGAGAAAAACATGCTTCTAACATCAATGTAGTATTTACAACAAAATTATAAATTTCAATATATGAAGGGTAGATTTGCAATGTCATTTTCTGTCAATGCCATTTATGTCAGATTTTTTGATGGTATACTGTAAAACCCATTTCTACTTGATAAATTAGCATGTAGTCATGTTCCATTAATTCTGATACTGTTAACTGATATTATGTTACAGATGTTCATTTTTGTTTAACTTTAGATAATTGTTAAAATAAATTAATATACTTAGCATTGTGTGTACTGTTCTTTGTTAAAGCCAATGTATTATACTGTTTTTTTCTTATTTTGTCTTTATGTAATTTCGACGAAACTTGGCAGGAAGCATCGGTAAGATGTCTAGTTGTGCATATCATGCTTTTGTTCCACTTCGCTGAATTATTGACGGAGTTATGGCCCTTTGACATTTTTATTTTAAATTTCTTGTCGGCGCTACTCCTCTTAAACGGCTAGTTGGATTTCTACAAAATTTGGCAGGAAGCCTCAGTATGATGTCTAGTTGTGCAATGCGCCGTATATCAATGAAATCTTAGACAGTTTCGAAAAACAGCTAGATCTTGTTAGTAATAACAGAGTTATGGCCCTTGATTTGTTAAAAAATGCTATATTGTATTTTCCTTTCTTAAATCTACAGGAGAAGAGAGCTATATCTAGCTATATCTATCTAAATCTATAAGAGCTGTTTTAGCCAGTAGAGCGTCCACAGGCCCTCTTGGGCCTCTTGTTTTTTTTACATATTTCTGTGTTGTTTTGGTCAATTCTTACTTCTTACACATAGCTATGTTGCGCCCCCAACCCCACCACACATTGTTTTGGCCTTGTTTTCTGATGGTATATACTAGCTATATAATTTATTATTCTCTGAAAAATCGAATAGTCGAGCTGCGCTGTTCTCCGACAGCTCTTGTTAAACCATAAAAGTTGGAATGTAAACACACTTAACATTACTCTATACAGATATATCAAAAACTAATATATAATGTATTCTATTCTTTCTAGAACAAAACTATTATCCCTAAGCTGTAAAATTTAGAATTTTGGTACATCTATTAATAGATATACTATAAAAAATAAGATCAGTGATTGGTCAGAATGATGAAAACCTTATCTTGAAGCAGACGAAATAGGAACTAACTGCAGTTTGTACCTAATGTGTGTAACGTCGACAGCCCACTGGGGTTTAAAAGCAAGACATGTTTAATCTCGATGGAAATATTACTTACATTAATAACTGAAGAGCAACTTTAATAAATAAAGCATCATTCTGATGATCAGCAAGATGGTAAAAAAGCAAATTAAAGGTTACATGATGTAACTATGGTCAGTTCAAAAAGTAAACCTACATACTGGTACACACCATGATGGTCATAACTTGATCGATAGCAGTATAGAACGCGGTTCCTAACAGAAAGACAATAATGTGAGCTTCACGTTGTAGTGGACTAATACGTAACTAACCTTTATCAAAATTAACCATTGTGGTGTGTGCTGTTTTAAATACAAGCATCGATTATTTTGCTTATAAAAAAAGAGTATGAGAGTGGACCTTTGGAAACGATCGAACACGATAAATACGAAATATTGCAGTCTCGGTTTGATTGAGACTGTTCATGAACGATAGTGAAATATGCTTGCTACCGTTCACGCCCACTAGCCCCGGGTTAAGCAGAACTCAATATTCATAAAGTCAGTAGTACAGAATTTTAACCGATTTCTGTTATAACAAAAATTTATTATACCGGATGAAAAGAACAACTAATATCCAATTTCACAGGCAGTTTTGCAATCTTCGTACAATGTTCGGAATTTCAGTCACATGGCGCAAAGTCATATGACCTAAAGAACTAACCAGATAGTGTAAAAAAAATGTATAAATACTCACATTTCATACAATTTCAAGGTTAATATATTGAACAGAAGGATATGTAATCGACCGCTAAAATGCCATACCGTTAGTGATAGTATGCATGCATGCATGCGATCGTAGAACTGTATCCATATAAAAACAACAACATTATTTTCTTTTGATTTTTAGCCCTATTGGCGAGCTTATAGGATGGATGGCGCGCTATCTGTCGTCGTTGCCCGTCCGTTCATTTACTATAGCGCTTCATTTTGCATTTTATCTTTATCAAATTTTGTCAGGGTCTTTATCTAAATGATTGCTAGCTCGACCAGCTAAATTTGGATTAGCAAAAAAAGCGTTCTTATTTTACTGTGCCTTTTTAAAGCTATGACATGTGTTCAATTGATAATAATGATTTAATAGTATTTGGTCACTGGGCGCCCTTGTTGAATAGTTCATTATCGAACATGAGTCTTTGTCATTACGACATCAGCAAGCTCTGCCTCGGATATTAACATAATTATGGTCTCTTCCATAATGACACCGACATCTGGTTTAGAAGCTTGTATGAAGCAAGCTTGTTTCAGGGAATAAATACAATACGATAGATCATAACTTCTCTTTAAAATACGTATAGATTTATATTTAGTTAATAATAAAAAGTTGATTTCTGTTAATATAACACCTACATTTGATCAATCTGCATGGGGTATAATGTGATTTGATCAAATAAACTCACCATGTTATAAATGAATGTGTATATGTATTGCGATAAAAACGAAAATCGTACAACCTACATTTCGCGTTTTCCCCCCGAGTTATTAGTATTTTATTAAAGCTCAAGAATTCTTAAAACACTTGTGTAACACTCTACTTTCAGGCACGCATCCATATTTTGACACTATAGGCACAAGAGAAAAAGATGTAGAGGCTTGCACCAAGACGTTTTCAAGCGATTGTAACCCTAAATACGAAGTAAAAATACGCAAATGCAACGGCACACTTGAATATTTCTTACCATCAACAACAAGTGCAAGCGCATTTTGTTTTGGTAATTCATTTTATCCAATGCAAACTATTAATATTCTCGCTTTCTTTAATTTTGGCTATACTATAAAAAGGTGGTAAAGCACTTTGTATGATAGTATCAAATCACGTAATTACTAAGTTCTTACGCATCTTTTTTCATTATACTTAGATGTTGCAGACAAGGAGACCCATCGTCACCTTATATGTTTGTAGCATGTGCTGAAGTAATGACCATCTTTATTAAACATAAAATAATATAACAGATATTAAGATTGATGGTATGGAGATGTTGGTAAATCAATATGCTGAGTACACCTGTTTTACTATAGATGCCTCTGAAAAGTCACAAAAACATTCGTTATCGGTTTTAAAATTATTTGCAGAAAAAGCTGGTCTTAATTGTAACACTGAGAACACAAGTCTGGTATGAAGCAAAAGATAAAGTAATGAGTATGGAATATCCAGAGGCTAAGTTAACTTGCGACCAAAACCATTTTAAACTACTGAGAATCACATGTTCGACACATATTTAGGACATGATAACTTAAAGTTATAATAATAAGATTTAAAAAATAAACAATAAGAATAAGAAATAAGAAGGCTTAATTCCAAACCCATACAAATATTAATCAAACAGGTAAACTCGTTATTTTAGGAATATATATTTGGAACAGTCCAATCGATACATTAAAAGAGACGTTGTATATACTAATACATACTGAAAATGGGATCCCTTGAAAGCAACAAACCCATACAAGAGAGATAAGTATCAGTCACGGTTTTATTGAGTCCTTTATGTGAGGTAATATAATTTGAAACACCAATCACGCTCCATGGCACCGACTTAAGCGGTATTCTACTTTAAAGCCACGATTGGGCTTGATGATCCCAAAGGACCAGTAAGTAATAACACTATTAATTTGAAGTCAGTGCGACTGATTACAGTCACTGCACAGCACTAAATAAACGCTAGTGTGAATGCCAAATAAATGTCAATTTACAATAAACATTGAAAAAGGGATACTTTGGAAGCAACAAACACAAACAAGTGACAATAGTAGCAAACTCGGTTATGGTTAAGGAGGACTAAACATGTGAAATACATAAAATGTTTTGAAACTATGTACCCTTTTGGTACGTGGCACCTGCTAAATGTGGACTTTTGGACATCCTAAACAGATAGATAACCCATTTGGAAAATAAATATGTAGTTCCTAGAGTAAACTTAAAAGAGAACTTGCTTCAAATTCACGCAATGAATTATTAATCGAAACATTTTTTTTCAATATCACGTTTAAGACTGGAATAAATTGTTTACATTGTCAACGTTTTATATAAATATTGTTTTTGTTAATGATTTTGTAAACGAAAGTAGTGATTTTCTGTCTTCTGATTTGTTTTCATGAAAAACATTGACACTTTTTAAATTAAAGTACGAACGCGTAAGGAAGGTAGTCAGATCAACAGTTGGCGATATAATAGTAGACCCCATTCAAAACAATATCAAAATAGAATCAGGAATATCTAGAAAATGAAGACATATATTTTCTTTGCTGTCTTTTAACATAACAAAAGACACAGCATCTTTGTGGTTACAGACACACCTATTGCACCGTATTTAAGTAATAGATAGAGTATGGTTTCATTGATATCGATGTTTAAATTAACCAACTCAATGAGACCATACTCTATATATTACTTGTAGTACACCATTTATTCTGACATGTGTTATTTTCAATTTATACCTGTGCTATTGCAAAGGGACTTTTCAGTGACCATGCTACGAGCAACAAATAAACTTCTTGTTGAACTAACTATTATACATAATGACAGATGATTTTGTTTTAATGAAGACACTGAATAATAACTAATTGATACTGGCATTGTTTATGAAATAAAATGCACATCTTAATAATTAAACATTAACTATACTTTGAGATATTACACTAGACCATACTTACACTAAAAAACTCTTAATTCATCATAGCCAAGACATTTATTAATTCTTGCATAATTGATGAGAGATTACATTATAATTAGGTATGAAACACTGTACACTATCATAGAACACAGAACATAATATAAATGATTAGGGACACATTTAAGGAGGAATAGTAGAATTACACTAGTCTAACATAATTAGAATAAGGATATTTTAAAATCAATGTAAGTTCCTTTTTCCTTTTCCTTCCATGTGTTTTGTTTGATTCCGATAACACAGTCATTTTTGCCATAAGGTATTAGAAGTGAAACAATCGGTTTTTGAAACTATTGATTGAGTTCAACATATATTATCTCCCATTTTTAAACAATGTAATAGCATGACTTTGTGACAACAACAGTTGTTTTGTTGAATTAAACTATAATATAATGTGTGTACTTGCTGACATAATAGAACCCTTCTTTCCACAGTGAGATATAAATCAATAAATGATCCCTTGGATGTTTTCTTGATAAAAACAATATGCTTGTTATGTTCGCTTTTG
Organism: Cyrtodaria siliqua; assembly: GCA_037043455.1. Lineage (NCBI taxonomy): Eukaryota > Metazoa > Mollusca > Bivalvia > Adapedonta > Hiatellidae > Cyrtodaria > Cyrtodaria siliqua. The sequence continues at coordinate 189,894 of JAWPHD010004043.1, forward strand.
TGTGTGTACGCATGTTTTAGTAATACAAGTGTTTTGTTGCTTAATTACAAATGTAATGAGCTATAAATTATTGAATGTTACTACTCGATATCATTCTCAGAACACATGCACCTCTAACGGGACAACTAAATGGATCGTCTTTAGTTACAAACTGGCAAGCGAATATTATATAATAATTAATTATAAAACAATTAAAACAATTAAAACAATTAAAACACAAATGCATGCAAACTGACTCAGCTGAGGCCAAGTGTCTACCTAGGATTCACCATATTTCCTTAATTAAACGCATAATTGAATACAGTGTGTATACATGATAGTAAGAAAACACACGCATTAGGCAAAGTAATGGACAGTTGGGTATCAGTCTGTCTACGGTTCACATATGATATTTACATTGTTTTGCAAATTTGATTTTTGTATTTTTCAGAATTCTATTCCAAACCAAAGTAAGTACGTGGCATATGCTTACAACTATGGTATTAAATATTTGAAACGTGGCTTCAGGCCAGATCAAAATAACAACTTGCATTTGCTGGCTTCAGATATTTTCTCATATCAAGTTTAATTTCTATACGTTCGATACTTTTTCTTAAAATAAACAGTTAACTATAATTTTCTAATTTGCCCCGAAACAGTTAATTGAATTAATTGAAGGTTATTAAATGGTATTCGAGTAAAGAAAATAGATAAAAAGTAGACCAAATATATTTCATTTGATTATATAATGCGTTTAAACACCTCACCAGAGTAGTGTGTGAGATTTCCCACGATTGAAGACTATGCAAATTTACATTCAAGACAACAGAGACACACCACAAGTGTTCCTTGGAACACCTTTCTAGTTTGTCTGTTCATCCCCTACTGACCGACACACAATTCTAACACTTTTTTTTATTGGGATCACACTTCGTCCGTCGTCCGTCCGTCCGTCGTCGTCGTTAAGTTTGCTTCAAACGACTTCTCCTCAGAAACCGCTTGGCCAATTTTGACCAAACTTCACCTGGATGATCCTTAGATGAATGCTTTTTAGATTTGTTATAGTTAGGTCAGCGCGACATCCAAGATGGCCGCCATTACCATATATGGTCGAGAACTTAAATCATATTTTCAAGAACTGCTGGACAGATTTCGACAGCTTTCGTTTTAAAATTATCGTCAACGCCTAGACTATCAAATGTGTTCAAATGAAGTCCCCGGGGTAAAAAATGGCCGTGCCATGGAGGTCCAAAGATTGTATATTGAGATTTTGCATGTTTTTCATAGACTTATATCGGTTTTTCTTTTAAAAATCCTTCTTCTCTGAAACCACAAGGCACATAGAATGTATTACATGTAGCATCAGCTTATGGTCCTCTACTAAGTTTGTTCAAATGGTGACCCTGGGGTCAAATTTGGCCCCGTCCCTGGGGTCACAGTTTTACATAGACTTGTATAGGAAAACAATTAAAAAATCTTCTCTAAAACTGCAAGAGCCAGAGGTTTAATATTTTGCATTTACTTTAAGCTTATGGTCCTTTACCAAGTTTGTTCAAATGTTGATCCTGGGGTCACATTTGGCCCCGCTCCGGGGTCACAGTTTTACATAGGCTTGAATAGGGAAAAACTGGGGGAAAAATCTTCTTCTCTGAAACTGCAAGAGCATGAGGTTTAATATTTTACATTTGCTATAAGCTTATGGTCCTCTACCAAGTTTGTTCAAATGGTGACCCTGGTGTCAAATTTGGTACCGCCCCGGGATTCACAGTTTTCATAGACGTATCGGATTAATTTTTTTAAAGAAATTCTTCTCTGAGTTACAAGTGCCAGAGGTTTAATACTTTGCATTTACCTGAGATTATGGTCCTTAACCAATTTTTTTTCAAATGGTGACCCTGTGGTCACATTTGGCTCCGCCCCGGAGGTCACAGTTTTACATAGGCTTATATATGGAAAAACTTTAAAAAAATCGTTTTCTCTGGAACTGCAAAAGCCAGAGGTTTGATATTTTGCATTTGCTATAAGCATATGGTTCTCTACCAAGTTTGTTCAATTCGTGACCATGGCGTCAAATTTGACCTCGCCCCGCGGGGTGTTTTACTCAGACATATAGGAAAAAAAGAAAAAACTTCTCTGAAACTGACACATTAACGATGTGCCAGTACTCAGGTGATCGATTTAGGCTTAGGGCCATCTTGGCCCTCTTGTTTTTAAATGATGTTAGTCGTCATCATCAGTTCAACTCTGTTCTCAGCTAATGACTGCTATTTCTTCCTAAGAGTATTTAGCACGATTTTTTGTGGTGGAGGCAAACCATCCGTTTTTCCCGGGTAAAACAAGTACTGTACACCTGCCATCCGTAAGAATTTGAGATTGATTTTTGAGGTCAGGGTATTATCACTATTACTAAAATAGAAAAATAGTTTCCGGGCAAATAAATTCAGTATGGAGTGAGATATTAGATATTAGTCACATTTATTGGTAAGGTATGTTAAACGGAAAGAAATATTGGAATGAATCTTTGAAGAAAGCTTGGAATTTCCACGTTTCTTGTCTTTTCTGAAACCGCAGTTACTTACTGAGCATGACTACACTTACTGAACTTGAACACACATGAACAAACGGATACAGCCATCTATGTAGCATTTGTCCCGGAATCCAGGGGACGCAGCACATGGGCCATAACTTTGAAACCGTTGAGATACCCCCACACTATAATCATAAATACACTTACTGGGTTGGAACACTTTAAGGCGGACGTGGGATTTTACGATGTCGCGCCATCGACTGCGTGATCTAATTTTGATATAAAACGAAACTATCAGCCTGTTTGACAATTGTTTCATCTTTGTGAAGATCATCAGTGGAACGATTCAGTGCCATTTTGGCCCTTTTGTTCAAATAACCCTCGTTTGATATGAATAACGTGTATCTAATTAAAAGTACTACGTCTTTTACAGATATACACGAGGCGCCTGGAAATGAAGCACTACCTCCACATTTAAAAGTATTACCGAAACTTATATATCATGAAGGACTTGATAACGATACCGACATATTTTACCGCCCAGAGCTTGTATTTAAGTGCAGTTTTACTGAAGCGGCAGACGGTTATTATTATTATTCATACTGGTATGTAGTTTAACTGTGTGTCCCTCAAATTCTGATGTTTAAGATTATCCGCATTGCAGAACTGCGTATGTAATTGTTCGAATGGCACTACCTTTCTAATTTACTTTATTGTTGAATTAATTGCCATCACGTCAGTCACACAAAGAAGAGAAGAATATTTTAATTGTTGACAAGCAATGTTTAAAAACGTTTGGTGTCAGGTGTTAAAACGTTGTTACCTTTACCGAAGTGTTAAGTGGCCGCGCCCCAGGGGTAAACTGTTTTGCATGGAGACATATATGTTGCAAAACAACTTGAAAATTCTTCTTATATTGCAGTATGTTCAAATGGTGACGTTTGGGGTTAGTTCGGGCCCGACTCAGACGCCTCATGTTTACATAGACATATGACATATGCAGGGTTAAATTTGAAACAACATTTTTCCAAATATATATTGCATGTAGCTCTTTCCATTGTGTTCAAATGGAGACCATGGGGTTCAGTTTAGCCCTGTCCCCGGGGTTTACAGTTTCACATAGAGTTGCATAGGAAAACGTTTTTAAAACATATTTTTTCTCCCAAACTCCACGAGTTAGTGGTGTAATATTTTGCATGTAGCATGTTGCTCATAGTCATTTACCAAAATGGTGACCATGTGGTTATTGTTATTGTTTAAAAATTAACTGGACAAAAACAAAAACAAAATGTATTGAATTATAGGGAAATGAATTTCCCGGATTCGTGCACTACACATATGCAAACAAAAACTAATTCGATGGTTCGGTGGGGGCGGGTATTTATGGGTAGGGGTGTGGGTGGGGTTGTGAGGGTATGTGGTGGAGAGGATGGGTTAGGTAACAGACTTTAAAATAACACGTTCAAGATTGGCAATATAGCTCCGTTCCCATTCCCATGCCTATGATGAATTTTAATCTCACCTGAGCACAAGGGTGAGCTATTGTGATCGCCCTTCGTCCGTCGCCTGTCTGTCCTTCCGTGCCTACGTCCGTCCAGAATTGCTTCAAACGACTGCTCCTCTGAAAACGTTTGGCCAATTTTTACGAAACTTTACAGGAATGATCCTTGGGCGGTCTTCTCTCAAGGTTGTTCAAAATAATCCATGCAGAACTCTGAAAGAAATCAAGCTGGAAAACTTTAAAAATCTTCTTCTCTAAAACCACTGGTTTGATTTCAAAATAATTCCACAGAAATGATGTTTGGGTAACCCTCTACCAAGATTGTTCAAGCCAGGTTGATTCGTCAAAAAACATGGCCTGGGCTTTTTGTTTTGCTATATTTATATATGGAAAACTTAAAAAATCTTCTCGTCTGAAACCGCTTGATGGATTTCAAAATAATTTCTCAGAAATGATGTTTGGGTGGCCCTGTGCCAATTTTGTTCAAGCCGGGTTGATTCGTCCAAAAACATGGCCGCCAGGGTGCGGGGCTTATTTTTGCTATATTTCTTTATGGAAAACAAAAAAATCTTGTCTGAAACCACTTGATGGATTTCAAAATAATTTCACAGAAGTGATGTTTGGGTGATACTTTACCAAGATTGTTTAAGCCGGGTTGATTCGTCAAAAATCAAGGCCGCAAGGGTGCGGGACAGTTGACCTATATAACTATAACAGAAAACGTTTGAAAATCTTTTTGTCCGAGACCACTTGTCCCATTACAAAATAATTGCACAGAAATGATATTTGGGTTGGCCTCTTTGGTTGATTCATAAAAAACACGGCCGCAAGGGGTGGGACTTATATTTCAATATGGAAAACTTAAAAATTCTTCTCGTCTGAAACGGCTCAATGGATTTCACAATAATTTTACAGAAATGATGTTTGGGCGACCTTCTACCTAGATTATTCAAGCCGGGTTGATTCGTCAAAAACATGGCCGCCTTGGGGCGGGGCTTATTTTTGCTATATTTCTATATGGAAAACTTAAAAAATCTTGTCTGAAATCTCTTGATGGATTTCAAAATAATTTCACAGAAGTGATGTTTGGGTGATACTTTACCAAGATTGTTCAAACCGGGTTGATTCTTCAAAAATCATGGCCACCAGGGTGCGGGGCAGTTTCCCTATATAACTATAACAGAAAACGTTAAAAAAATCTTTTTGTCCGAGACCACTTGTCCCATTACAAAATAATTTCACAGAAATGATGTTTGGGTTGGCCTCTTCCAAGAATGCTCAAGCCGGATTGATTCATAAAAAACATGGCCGCAAGGGGTGGGGCTTATATTTCTATATGTAAAACTTAAAAATTCTACTCGTCTGGAACGGCTCCATGGATTTCAAAATAATTTTCCAGAAATGATGTGTGGGCGACCTTCTACCTAGATTGTTCATGCCGGTTTGATTCGTCAAAAACATGGCCGCCTGGGGGTGGGGCTTACTTCTGCTATATTTCTATATGGAAAAGTAGAATCGTCTCGTCTGAAACCGCTTGGTGGATTTCATTTTTTTCCCTCAGAAATGAATTTTTGATGAAACGCTACCAAGATTGTTCAAGCCGGTTTGATTCGTCAAAAAACATGACCGCCAGGAGGTGATTCCAATTTTTGCTATATTTCTATATGGAAAGCTTAAATAATCTTCTTGTCTGCAACCGCTTGATTGATTTCAAAATAATTTCACAAAAATCATGCTTGGGTAACCTTCTACCAAATCTGTTCAAACTGGGTTGATTCATCAAAACATGTAGCCGCCAGTAGGCGAGACATTTCTCGATATAACTATATGGAAACATTTACCAAAGTTTTGTTAATGCTATCAGCTATAGGACATCCACCCCTGTCATCATACTAGATTTGATAATATAAAATATTTTGCATACAGTGCATAAAACAAAGCTAAAACTGACACCCTGTTGTGTTTTAGCTCATCTGAGCATATAGTGCTCAAGGGTGACTTCGTATGATTAAAAATAGTGCAAAGCATGTTAAAAATGGCTGCCAATCGGAGGAGATCTTTTCTTATATCATTATTGAAAAAAGCTACAGTCATGTTGATTTGATGTTTGAATGACACTCGACAAAGATTGCTCAAAACAGGACTGCCCTAGATGAGTGATTTAGGGCCATCTTGGCCCTTTTGTTTTTTTATCTTACCGATCATCCGCCAAGAAAACCTGTTAATTTACAAACTTGTTTGACCATTTTATCAGGAGTAATAGAGAGGCCTCACGACTCCTATTATCCTGTGCATCCGTGCAGGGCCGCCAATATGTCCTGTCAAACTAGGAAGCACGAGTCGCTTGACGAGGTCGCGGTACTTTCGAGTTCGATGTTGTGGGAGGAAGGACAAAATGCCGGACATGCACAGAATAATAATGATTGCAAGGATTTTCTACTACTTTACATTTATCATTTTCGCATTCATTCGGTGAGCGATTCAGAGCTATATGGCTTGCTTGTTAAAAAAAGATTTACGTTCAACACTCGATACAATTATGCAAACAATCGCATTTTTGAAGTTTTTTGCGTGACTGTACTTCAAATATTCGCATACAATACACTTGCACATTTAGCTTCAATGACAATTTCAGGTATATAAATAACATCTACATCTTATCGAAAGGTCCTTCCGAAAACAACGATGATCTTAACTTGCACGAAAAAGAGATTCTTGATAATGGTTTTGGACTTGGAATCAGGGTAACACATTTTTCTTCTTTTTATTATCTCATATTTATATTCTTGTTATATCTTGTTGGGGTGGGGGTGGGGGTGGGGTGGGGAGGGTTAGTATATAGGAGTGAGCTTGTCGGTCCGTCCGTCCGTCCGTCCGTCGGTCGGTCTGTTGGTTTCCGGACGATAACTCATGAAAAGGTTGATGGATTTATATAATATTTGGTACACGAATATAACACCATGAAATACAAGTCAAGTTCGACTTTGGTTACAAACCACCAATTTTTGACGGAGTTATGGCCCCTTTTCAACTTAGAATTTGCCAAAAAACGGTTTCCGGACGATAACTCGTGAAAGTGTCGACGGATTTGAATTTTTTTTGGTACACGGGTTTAAGACTATAAAATACAGGTCAAGTTCGTCTTTGGTTACAAACCACCAATTTTTGACGGAGTTATGGCCTCTTTTCGACTTATAATTTGCCCAAAAAAACGATGTCCGGACGATAACTCATGAAATGGTCGATGGATTTAAATAATATGCGGTACACGGATATAACACCATAAAATACAAGTCAAGTTCGACTTTGGTTACAAACCACCAATTTTTGACGGAGTTATGGCCCCTTTTCAACTTAGAATTTGCCCAAAAAAACGGTGTCCGGACGATAACTCATTAAAGGGTCGATGGATTTAAATAGTATTTGGTATACGGGTATAACGCTATAAAATACAAGTCAGGTTCGACTTTGGTTACAAACCACCAATTTTTGACGGAGTTATGGCCCCTTTTCAACTTAGAATTTGCCCAAAATAAACGGTGTCCGGACGATAACTCATGAAAGGGTCGAAGGATTTAAATAATTTTTGGTACACGGGTTTAAGACCATAAAATACAAGCCAAGTTTGACTTTAGTTACAAACCACCAATTTTTGACGGAGTTATGGCCCCTTTTCAACTTAGAATTTGCCCAAAAAAACGGTGTCCGGACGATAACTCATGAAAGGGTCGATGGATTTAAATATTTGATACACGGGTATAACAACATAAAATACAAGTCAAGTTCGACTTTGGTTACAAACCACCAATTTTTGACGGAGTTATGGCCCCTTTACAACTTACAATTTGCCCAAAAAACGGTGTCCGGACGATAACACATGAAAAGGTCGACGGATTTAAATAATTTTTGGTACACGGGTTTAAGACCATAAAATACAGGTCAAGTTCGACTTTGGTTACAAACCATCAATTTTTGATGGAGTTATGGCCCCTTTTCAACTTAGAATTTGCCAAAAAATTCTACAGTCAACTCTGAGGAACCTGCTTATTTGGGTTTGTATTAAATTTAAACAATTTATAATGCATCCTCTTCATGACCATGCCTCTTTTTATTATTAATCACTTTCAGTGATAATTCTAGTTTGAATTGTTCTTTCTGATTATATTAATAAAACAAGAAGACAGACTGAAAATTGGAACATACATTTTTTTTATTAAGTGTTTTGATTTTATAAAGTTTGGACCCTACCCTCCCCCATTTGTCAAATATCTTTTTCAAAAAGTCGCCCCCCACCCCCCCCCCCACCCCCCCCCCCGCCCCCCCACCCCAAACACACACACCAATAATTGAAACGTTCCTACGCCCATGAATTTATTAACAATGTTTTTGTTTGATTGCTTGTTTCCACGTATGCATGCTTGTCAAATGTTATGAAATTTGGGAAGGTGATGCATTCGTTTGATTGTGTGGTTGTTATTGTAGGAAGTCTCCAATCAAATTGTAGGTCTATAGGATCGTGTACCAATTAATGTCATTATCGCAAATATTATCTCTTTAAAGATATATAGAATTATTTGTAATGCATATATATATATATATATATATATATATATATATATATATATTTAGATACAATGCCGCATAAGGGTTGCACCAAGTCGTATTGGATTTCTGACTGACGAGGTGAGCAGCGATGGATTCTTTGCCGGCATCAAGGTAATTATTTGCAACCGAACGTCAACCTTTTTTGGGGTGTTTTATGCCCTCCTCGAAGTTTGAACAGGCATATATTCTCTCGTCCGTCGCCCGTACTTACGAAAAAGTGTTTTCATTCCTGTTTTTTCCGAAGGCCAGCAGAGCTTATGGGATGACGAGTTGTCCGTCGTCCGTTAACTTTTGCCTTGTGAACACTCTAGGGCCTTCATTATTAATCGGATTTTTACGAAACTTTGACAGTGTCTTTATATCAATGAAAGCTCGGAGACTTATTCAAATTTTCCCTGAACCAACCGTCTTCATGGCCTTTATTTTATATCCGAATTTTAATATATATATATATTTAGGTTTAAAAGAAAATGTATGCCCGAAATAATATTTACATAAAGAAAACAGACGCGTACGTTTTTGAATTCACGCGTACATTGTTTCACATA